>VZRJ01013182.1:279489-309742 GCA_013397565.1 Ptilonorhynchus violaceus | reverse complement strand
GGTGATATTACCAGTTAAACCCACTGAAATATAGGGGAAATGGCAGAGTACTGGGGTGCTGGCTGGTACTGGGGTGATATTACCAGTTAAACCCACTGAAATACAGGGGAAACAAAGGGGAAACGGCAGGGGGAGAATGATTGGACAAGCGCAAATGTCTTGTCCACACGCTCAGCCAAGGCTGGGTGGGGCCCAGCCCCAAGGTTGCAGCAGGAGTGATCCCAGCCTAAAAGATCTCACTAAACCCACCCCTGCTTTGCTGACACCGCCAGGAGCCAAAGCCCCAGAGCCAAGGCAGTTCGGTGGGGCTCGATACTGAAAGGAGAGGAACACTCAGGCAGGAGCCTTCCCGTGGTGTACCCAGGATCAGATCCAGGGCTGGTCTTGCAGAAAAGCCACTCCTCAAACTGTCTGTGCCAACTGTTTCCATCTATCCTGTGCCTTTCATGAAGCTTTTCTCCCCTTCTGTCCTTTAAAAGTGGAAGGATTTGGTTTAAGCCCTGTTGTCTTAGCCCAACGTGTAAAAATTCAGCAGTTCATAAGTTCACTCCGAATTCTGCTGGAACTTGCCAAAACCAAGGGGAGGGAAGGAGAGCTGAGGCATTAACTCCCCTGTTCTGAACTCCTAACATAGGGCACGGCTTTTAAGAGCAGCCTGGCAGCCAGGGGAGAGCGCTCTGCATCACAAAGGTGTTGTTTGTCCCTCTTCCCTCTTCGTCACCTGCATATTCACAGCCCCCTTCCCACTTGGGTGTTGCTGCTCCCCAGAGAGAGCTTTGCATTTGTAGAGGCTGGGCCATCAAAGGAGTTCAAGGTGCCTTTGGTCTCCTCCCCACCGCGGTTTCTGTTCTGCTTTGTATTGGGACGGTGATAATTATTAGCAGGGATGCTGCTGCTCTTTTCCAAGGTGGATTTTCCCTCACACTCTGGGTGTGAAACGCTTTTCTCCTGTCGCATCTTTGCACGCTCTCAGGCTGCACCCACGAGGTCGCAGCACTCGGCCTAGCGAGGTATTCCCGGTGTCTGGGATGGTCGTTTCTCCTCTTCCAGGGGGTTCTGCAGCCTCAGAGTGTGTTGGAGTAGGTTGGACAAGGCACTCAGAGGGTGCCTCAGGGTTTCCTCGAGCCCAGGTCACGGCAGACTCTCTCATTTCCAGCCTGGCCTCGTGTCCATCACGGGTTTGGGAGCTTTCCCGGTGGCCGTGCACCATTCCCAGTGCTGGGTCTAGGCGTGCCTTCCTGGAATGGCATGTGCTCCGCAAATGGAGACGCCCAGGTTCCCATCAGGAGCCCATGCACAGGTCCCGCTGCCAGGGAAGGTGCTTGGTGACATCCTGGTTGTCCTCAGAGGCCTGGCAGGGATTGTACCCAACCCCCTGGTGAGCTGCTCCTTCCTCAGCAGCAGCTCGAGGCCACTCAGGAAAACCCCAGAGCATCTCAGCAGCACTTCCTGTCTATCTGCAGGCAACTGAGCAAAGCCTTGGGGTGGAATTCACTTTATCCTTTAAATATCTGCAATTTCCACGTCTCCATCCAAGCCAGGGGCCCTTGGCTCCTTTCTCTGAGGAGAAATGGGCACTTTCTTCTGGCATAATTCGTGTCTCGGGTGTTTGATGGAGCTTGACTGGTGAAATCCCCTGTGCCAGTGGAGGAGCTGAGGAGACCAGCTCAGAGGGACCTCCTCCCATCTCATCCAGGTTTAGTCAGGTTATTCCCAACACAAGGAATCCCCTCTGAGAGTTTGCACACTGGCCTGTTTCCTAGCTGTTCAAATCCATCATTCCCGTTGCCTGGCATAATTTCACATGGCTCAAATCCAGTCATGGACTTGTTCTCCATCATTTTCCTGTGTTTTATAAGCTGTTTAGTGCCCAGTGCTCACTGGTGTATAGGAATGGGTGTGGGAACATCCATGACATCCAGTCTGGTACTAAAAACCTCTAGACCACCCCTCTCCTCAGCAAATTCATACTCTGTCCTGTCTCAGCCCAGCTGCTGAAGGCCTCAGCAGTCTGAGTGTTTTGCAGCTTCCTCTGTAACATATTTAATCCTGCCTTTAATCCAGGGCACTCTGGGGAACAAATGCATCTTCCTCGTGCTCTTAGACACATCCAGAGTGTCCCACCATCCTCCAAGCGCATCCACAAGTCACTGCCTCAGGATTGTGATAGAATTTTATCTCAAAACTCCTTAAAAAGGTGAAGTGGTTTCCCTGTGGCCCCGTCCTGACATTTATCTCGGCAGCGGGTCACAGTTGTTTCTGCGTTTCAGGAATTCCTCTGACTTTGTTTTGCTTTCAGTTCTCCGAAATCCAACCCCTTTCCCTTTTCCCGGTTTATGCCTCTTCATTTCGTTTCTCAGGTTTGTATTTCCTCTACATCTCAGCTGGAAAGTGCAGTTTCGTGGCAGAAGTTTTGCACACCCAGCTTTCCAGGAAAGCCGCTGTTATCCAACAGAATTCACCTTGTGGGATGGAGCAGGGGGAAAAGGCAGAGCCCATCCCTGCTCCAGCTGAGCCTGTGAAACGAAGCCAAACTGCACCGGGCAGAGCAGGAGCTCCCCGTGCTTCCAAAGGGGTGCACCTTGTCTAATAGAGATATTCCCTGAGGGGTGGGAAGGCGGGAATGGAACTCCTTGAACGGCTGCCAAGCCTTCCATTCAGTTTGTCCCTCTGCCCCCACAGGGACAACAATGGAGCCTGTTGCCAGACAGTGTTGTGTGGCACGGCACAAAACAGCTCTAAATCCTCTGCGGGCTCAGGGACACACTCAAGGGAGAATTCCCGTTTTTTTCATGAGCCTACAGTAGCTGGGAAGAATTGGGACGCCGTGGATAAGTAGGAGTCCGTCCAAAGCCCACTGAAGACTGAGGGAATACCACTGGGCATCAGGTGTAGAATTTACTGGGAGACCCACAGCTCCTTCAGAGACACAAAAATCTGTTTCAGGCTGGTTTTTTGGGGAGATCCACATTTGGTTTCTATCCCTCCCGCAGGGAGAATATTCCAGAACGTTTTCCAGTCGAGTTTCCTTCAGAGTTCGTGGTGAGAAATGAGATGCAGCTCATCTGAGAGACTTCGGGATGAGGTGAATCCCATCCCAGCTGTGCCAGTTTCCCAACCATTGCCTGGAAGGGGATCCTGGGTGACAGGGACAGTCAAAAATATTTCCCTTTAGACAGCTCAATTTTGGATTTGAATACACTAAAGGCCAGGAGCACCTGGGCATTTTATGATCCACAAAGACATGTGGAGTGCTGAAAGAGGATATTTCCATTGGAAGACCCTTCAGTGGGCATCTTTAGTGACCAAATTACCTTTAAAACCCCTTCACTTGAAGTCCTGGTGTTGCCTTCCACACGTGTAGAAGAGCTGAGCAAAAATCCCATATCTCAGAAGGGAGTTTGAAGGGAATTCTTGGGAAGTATCAATTTCTTGCATGTTCTGGGAACACCCATCCAGATGAATTTGACATGGAATCAGTTGCCTTAGTGATCCAGACCAGGAGAGCTGGGTACCACACTAATCCCATGGATTTGGGATGGTGTGAAGAGCCATCCTGGAGGCTCTGAGGACAGTGTCCTTCTGTGGATCACAGAACCATGGAATCCCAGAATGGTTTGGGTTGGAAGGGACCTTAAAGCCCATCCAGTTCCACCCCTGCCATGGGGAGGGACACCTTCCACTGGACCAGATTGTTCAGAGCCCCACCCAACATTTTGATACATTCCATTATTTTCCTGCAGCAAAGGATTCAGGGACTGGGAAGCCCAGCCCAGCCTATCCCCTTCCCCAAATTGTGCTGATATTTTCAAGTCCTGGTTACATTCCCATTTCCAAACAGTGTCAATCTATAGGGGAAGGAACTGGCAGCCTGATCTCTGCAGCTGTGTGGTTGGGTCATTCCCTGGAAAGATTTGCCGCTGGAAATGCTCAGACAAACGAGAGGCTGAGTGGGGAAGGACAGGAGGGAAGCGCAGGGCTGATGAAACACATAATTTGTGCTTTATGCCTCAGACTTCTTGATGGCATTGCTGCAACATGATCAATCAGCTGAGTTTATCGAGCTGCCCCTTGTCAGTGGGTCCCAGTGGCTGGTCCAGGAACACCCTCAGCTCGTTCTGAGCGGGAGGAAAAGGGGATTAGCTCTGCTGCTTTTTTTGAAGTGCTTATTTCTTCTCATGTGCTGCAGAGAGAACGGGCTTCAGGCAGCCCAGATTTAGCTGTCTAACCCTTGGACACCTGAGGTTCGCTGAGACACATCCCTCTGTGGGTTTGCAAAAATAGGCGTAACAGCCTCTACCGCCATTAAATCCGGGAACCGCCTCATCCATCCTCACGTGCTCCGGGCTGGATTAAATCTGCCTAAATCAGAATTGTGAAGAAGTCATGGGTGTAAGTGGTTAGTTCACGCTGAGTCATTACCAACAGGAATATCATCTGGAGAAGGAAGGAGCTTGCTGGATCACAGCTTTTTCCTAGCAGGATGGGTCATGGATATTAGGGGATTGATTGCAAAACCTCAAAGCCACTTGCAACAGAAGACTGAGGGCACAGTGGGAACTGGGTTTTGCCTGGGAGAGTACATGGCCCAGACAGATGGGGCAAACAACCGAGTTGAAAGAGAATAGATAAGACACATTAGCAGAAGATTGGGAATCAGACAGGGAAATGCTAATTCGGTGGCCACTGAAACCCTTGGTGTAACTTGCCCAGGGGCATATGGGAAGTCTGTGATCCAAAGGAGCATCGGGTCCATTTGTCCTGCTGACTCAGTGTGTAGTCTCAGTCTCCTGGTGAATGAAAGGGTCAAGCCCAGCCTAAACCGAGGCAGTGTGCTCCCAGCACAGCTTCCTAACAGCTCCACTGAATTACAACTGCCCTCTTGGCCAGGAGAGCCTCCAAATTCTATAGAGAAGCTAATTCAGGATTTGTGTAAACTGGCCTAAGTTTACAGACACCGTGGTGGTGGCTCCTGTTGCCCCTGACACCGACACTCAGAATAAATTGAGGAATTCTGTCCTGCAGACAGGCTCCAGGAACAGGGCAAACCAGGCTCTTGTTGGATTCTTGCATGCAAGAGCCCAGTTTTGGCAAGCTCTTGTACCAGAAGGGTAGGGCAATGTGCAAACCCTTGACTGTCTAATGAATTGCAGACTTTGTGATTAACCAGGGGAGAAAAGATATTTCAGGAGCTAAAACACGTCCTTGGGACATGGGACCTCTGGTCATATTCCTGCTCCAAAGCAGGAAAAAAGCTTCCAAAGCTGGAAAATGAGAGTTTCCTACAGGCTCTGGCAGAGGCAGCTGCCCACATCCCATCCCAAGGGTCACTGAGCAGAACCTGAGGAACAGCTGGGCCAAAGTTACCTTTGACTCAACGTTTTAAATAAAAAAGCAATATTTGGGTGAGGATAACAGCCAGGACAGTCGGACACAAGCGAGTCAGCGTGGCAGAGACCACAAGAGAGGAGTTTAGGGTTGTTCTCCCTGGTGTAGGGCTGCACACACACAGTGCTGAGGCACAGCCTGGGTTCATCACCCTGCACCTCAGAGCTGCACATCTCATCCGAGGGAGTCATGGAAGCTCCCTGTGGAGCCCGGGAATGAGGGCTGACCCCTCCTGGCTGTGACTCACCAGCCCTATCGCTGACGTCAATCTCTGCAGGAAAGGACTCCCTGCAGCAGCTCGTCTCTCTCTGGTGGGGATCAACACAACCAAGAGGACCAGTTGGGAGCCTGGCTCCTGGATGAGCAAGGTTAGGTCTCGTGCTCTCATTCCATCGTGCTCAAATCCTTGAGCTCATCCCGCCCTCAGTTCCCACGGATGAGGAATTCGTATTTCCACAGAAGTCTCTCCTTTTTGGTTTCTGTGGTGATCCAAGAAAAGTGCTCTTGCAGAAGCATCATTTGTCAAAGACTTCGTCATTTGGAGGATTTTTTGTAACCTTAGTGAGCTGCCAAGTGGAGGCACCTCGACAGAGACCACCCTCAGAGCCAACCATGGTTCTGGAACCATGATTCTGAAATCACTGCAGCAGGACTCACCAGCTCCTGTTGTCTCCTGAGCCTCACATTTCCGTGGTTCTGCTGACCTCGCTGATAAGATCTGCACGAATTTATTCATGCGCTTGTGCTGTCTGGTCCTCGAATTCCCAGACACTTTCTGTTACCGTGAACGAGGAAGAGTTTGGTTTATCTTAAATTTCCTTGATCTTAGAGATGTCAGGAAGGATGCCTGGGAGTTTCTTTGATGCCAGAAGAAGACAGCGGCATGGATATGATGGAAGAGTGAGCAAAGTGATGTGAACTCTAAACTGACTAATTTCAGGTCTCTACACAGGTTTTGCTGTTAAAACTCTCTGGGTGTTAAGCTAGGCATGAACTCAGGCACTACTGTGCTAAGTTAGGCTTTATATTAATCTTAGGAAAGAATAGATGGAGAGACCTCAGGTGTAATTTGTGTAATTTTCAGCCACGTTGGCCCCTTTTTCTCTCAAATTCAGGCCCTTCCAAAGTGTTTTTATGCAGACCTGTAGTTGATGTCCTTCAGGTCCCAGAGGGGGACCCAGGCTGGGGGCAAGGAGGGGCTCGTGGAAGGGCTCTCAGATCCATTGCTGCTCTATCCCATCTCTCAGAACTGGTTTTTACATGATCCAAGGCTTCAGCAATCCTGCTGCCAGTTTGTCCCATGTAATGTCATTTAAAACTCTTGGCCCAATGAGCTTCATTTGGCAGAGGTTCTCAAAAATATTAGATTTCCACAAATCTCACGAAAAAGGGCAGTGATGAGGGTAGAGATGTGAGCAGTGCCCTCCCAGGGGCTGCAGGGTGTGAGCATTTGTGTGTGTGTGTACAATGTTCCCTGGACATCCTAAATCCAGTTCCAACCCCCCTGTGATGGGCAGGGAGGTCATTCACTGCTTTGGGTTGCTCAGGGCCTCATCCAACCTGAAGCTGGACACTTCCAGGGATGGGGCATCCACAACCTGATCCAGTGCTTCACCACCCTCTGAGTAAAGAACTTCCTCCTAACAATCAGTTTAAATCCCTCCTCTTTTAGTTAAAACACTTCCCCTTTTCTTATCCCTGTCTTCCCACGAAAAAAATCCCTTTCCCTCTTTTCTTATAAGCCTCCTTTAATTACTGGAAGGCCACAATGGGGTCTTCCCAGTTTTCCAGGCTGAACAATCCCATCTCTCTCAGCCTTTGCAGGACAGTTGCTCCAGCTCTGTGATCACCAGAGGGTTTCTTCCGCCTTCCTTCTCATTCTGAGGTGTGATTTATGGGAGGAAGGAGAACATAGCGCAAGGGGCCCGTGCCACGAATCTCTCCATTGCTTTGTATGGCTGAGGAAGGGATGAAGTGAAGGAACCTTCTCATTAGGCTTCAGGAGGGTGAAGGACTCCAATGCTTTGGAGGTGCGTGATTCCCGGTCACAGCTGGGTGTCACCCACTTCCCTGCAGGATTGGTGCTAGCAGGTCCCAGTGACATGTCCTAGAAACCTCCAGTGAATGACTTAATTGAGGATTCTTTGGACAGAAGATGTATTTATTATGAAAAAAAGTAGTTAAATGCTTATATAATACATATACCTATATGTATAGATAGGTGGATGCTCATATCCCTCTTCTTAGCTTTAGCTTCTGCTCCTCTGAGTTGGAACTCAAAGAAAATCTTCCTCTGACTGTAACAGGCTTTGGGACAACCTGTTTGTCTCGTGCCTGACATCCTTTAGGAACCCACAAGTTGCTTCACACCTTGATTCTGGGCCAGGAAAGTGCTGCTTTGGAGCAATTCCTTTGTCTCATGCCTTAAGACTCCGAGCTCCTTTAGGTCTTGATCCTGCCCGTTGCTTCACACTTTGATTCTGGGCCAGGACAGTGCCGTGTTTGCTTCGTGTTTATCCTTAAATACCTGGGCAGTTCTGTTCATTTTCTGCGCTCAGGCACCGAGCTGGGTCGCACAGGTTGAGGTCTGGGAGCAGGGAGAGTTTTTGCACGTTATTATCCATGCTATCAGGGACATACAGGAATAATGTATGGAAATTGCAGGCATATCTCAGTCCCATCTCTTATCCCAGTGCAGCAGAGAGAAGGAACCCGGTTAAGGCTTGTACCCATCTGACAACGTGCAGCAAAACTTGGCTTGGAGCTGGATGGGGTTTTGGGGCATGCAAAGGCAGAATTGCAGAGCTTCAGTGTGTATCCTTCAGAATTCCCAAAATCCATCCATACACCGCGTATCCCGATCTGCACCCAGGTCTCGGGTGGGACGGGTGTCGAGAGCTCTGAGCTCCACAGGTTCCTGGCTGAATCCCTGGAGTTGGCCAAGCCTCAATCAATGTGAATAATTGATTTGGTACTTCTGAGGAACAGCATAATTCCTTGGCGAGGGCGTGCTGCTGAGATTTGGGAAACTGGGGTTCAGAACCCTGCTCCAAACCGAGCAGAGGAAACTTCTGGAGCTCATTTTCCCATGCCAGGGGTGAGTGCCATAACCACCAAGTTGCTGACTCTTGAGTATAAAGGGGACATTGCGTCCTCTAACTCCACTTTGGGAATGGCACCTTAGGGGATGGGCACCTGAACAAATTACCACGAGCTAAGTTAGGGTGTGAACTCGTGAGATGCCAGTTTTTCTGTGGTAACTGCCCGTGTGAATGCTCTTTCCCTGCAATAAACACGAGCTGGTTCATATTTACCGCGGGGTAAGAACGTTCACATGGCTGTTCACATGGCTGTTCGCATGGCTCACACCCTGGTTTGACTCCCAGTAACTTGGGCCTGTGCCTCTAACCTCACTACCCTTGAAGAGCCATCCCAAAAAATAAAAATCAAACTCCTCTGCTTTACATAAACCACGATGCTGCCATTTCTGCATTTTGAATTAGTTATTTCAGCACATTTTTGTGTTTGCCAGGAAGGATTTGCTGAGATTGACTCCACGGCACTGCTTTGGCAGAGAACTTGAGGTCCTTGAGGTCCTGGTGGCCAGGGTCAGCCAACATGGGCAGATAATCCACAGACACCACACCAGCTTTGCTTGCCTCATAGTCACAGACCTTCTGGGCACTGACAGAATATTAAAATTCCTGTTTCTCACAGCCAACTCCCGAGCCCTGAAGAGATTTAAACATGTGGAGATGTGAAGCCAGGCTCATAAAACACTTTTTAGCCATTGGAGAAAAGGTGGTGTCGTTGTGGGATGAGCAGTGCCTCGAGGTCACCAGGTGCTTTTCCATGTGCCTTCCATAGACCTGGGAAATCGTCACAGAGGAAGGCACCAGTTCTGATGGAAAGACCTTGATTTCATTTCTTGGGATACTGGTCTGTGAGTCTTCCAGGGCTGCAGAAATAGGAACCTTGCCTGGGAGCAGACTCAGCATAACTGTGCATGAGCCTGAGGACAGAACAAGGAAAAATGCCTTTAAAATTTTCCAAGAACTGGACTGAATGTTCCAGTCGAAAAAATACCCAGAAAACTAACAGCCCACTGGCTTGTGGGCTGGGACTTTGTCTCATAATGATCCCAAAGGCTGGCTGACTCAAGTTATCTCAGGCATCTCCTTTCAACTTAGATGGGGAAGATTGGAGATTCAGTTCATCCTTGAGGAAGCTTTCCGCCAGCTTGGGACAACTGTTCTGAAAGCAGGATTTTCTTGGAGTGCCTGAGCACACCTTCTGTCTCCAAGCACACAAGGAGTTGTATCTTCACTCTGGTGGGTGACAGAACCTCCCCTAAGAGACCTCTGGACTGAATTCTCTCAATTTTAGCCGTGTAACGCTCAACTATCTGAGCCAACCATCTTAGAAAGTTGTGCACCTTCTCAGGGCGATTCATCCTTCCTGAGATTGGAATCTTTCTAGTGGATGTGGTGAATCACTGTCTGGAGTTGCCTATCTTTCTCCATCCACTCTAGAAAGAGTCTAAACACCTCCCTTTTAGACAGGTAAAGCTGGGAGGGATGACTGAGTGCGCCTGAACACCCCACAAATATCATTGATGTGATGCCAGTTGGTGTCTGCAAGGATTTTATCCCTATTTTAAGAGAGGATGATGAGAACCCTTAAGTGTTTGTCAGGTCCTTGACCTTCCTTGTTGATTTTGCCTGGAGAAAAGGGATAAAAGACCCAAATCTTCTTCTTCAAACTCTTCCAATTTAAAGAGTATTTTTCAATACATTTTTTCCAGGCAATATTTACAGAGTTATTACAAGTATTCAGGAACTACAGAACCATAGAATGGGTTTAGTTGGAAGGGACCTTAAAGACCATCTTGTTCCAACCCCTGCCACGGGCAGGGACACCTCCCACTAACCCAGGTTGCTCCAAGCCCCATCCAACCTGGCCTTGGACACTTCCAGGGATGGGGCAGCCACAGCTTCTCTGGGCAACCTGTGGCAGGGCCTCACCACCCTCACAGGGAACAATTCCTTCCTAATATCCAATTTAAATCTCTTCTCTTTTAGTTTCAAACCTTGCTGAGAGGTGATTCAAACCCCTCTCCCTCTGAACTTGCTGTTGGGTATTTTTTGTGTGTGTCCGTGGCTCGGGAGAAGGACGTGATTCATTATAGCAAGTTTTGTTATGCAAAAATTAAACATCCATTTTATAGCTTCCATGTAGACTCCTTTTTTTAGGGACTAACTCCCCCAGAAGGCAATTCAGCCCCACCTATTCTAGACATCTGTCTCAGGACAGAGCAAGTTGTTCTTCTGTGGCCCTGATGATTCTGTTATGAGGTCAGACAGGGTTTAGGTGATATCATTAACCAGATTCCTAACTTCTAGGTGTCCCAGAGAGATCAGATGAACTCCACTGAGCATTGGTTTCTGCCATGAGCACGTGTGAAATTCCAATCCTGATGAATCCGAGGGGTTTCGCTTATTTTTCGCAAATCTATTGAAGTCCTGCAGCCTTGAGAAGGTGTTTAGGGCTGGAATGGCGTGAACTGGCACAGCCCTATGGCCTGGAGGATGGGGACAGCAGGTGACAAGTGTCCCACTGACGCTATTACAGTGCAGAGGTGAACCCTGAGCTCACCGTGGCCGAGGAAGCTGCAGGAGCTGCTTGCAGAGGGTTGAGAAGTTTGCCAGTACCTACATGTCCTCCGCAAACCTCATTGTGCTAATCCTCCAGCAACCCTGACTCCAGGGAAGTTTCTAACCACGCTCTGGAAGCTTCCTTCTTGCTTTGCTCTGCTGCAAAGCCCTGCAGTGAGAAAGTCTCTGTCTCCAGGTTTCATCAGAGCAAACCCCGGTGTTTCGTTAGGATTTCGGGGATGTGTGTTCAGGGGAGGCAACCTGGAAGCGGGGAGAGCTCCTCAGAACATCCTGAGCGAATGAGGGGTGTCATCACAACTCATGTGGCTTTGCAGAGGGTGGGTCTGGTCTCCAGTGATCTCCAGAGTTTCATGGCAATTTATTTTTGATGATGATTGTCCCGTTCTTACCATTATGGCAAAAGTGATTGCAATTGAGTTTCTAAGTAAATGCAAATTTTCAGCTCTGCAAAATTTAAACAGAATTGACCTCATTTTTCTCTAATAGAAATATCCACCTGCTTTCCTGTAGCTCCACAATGTCTGAACACCTTTCCCTTTGCTTTCCTGTGCTTTGCATTGTGTTTCCTCTAGGATTTAAAAAACTCATTCATTTGGTGCAGTGCAACCCATGCCTTATTTAGGAAGTCACAGGGAATGGTGGGAGTAGCAAGCTCAACTCTTTGGCATAACACAGATCCATATTTCTGGGGATTTCTTATAAATATTGAGAGCTTGATACAAGATGTGACTGGGATCCCCTTCAGTCCTGCACAGATAAGGTTTAATTGCCAAATGTTCTGTGTGCAGTGGATTCAGTAAAGGCAGAATTAGCCCTGTTGGACGTTTTTGTATCCAAACATCCATGTGTGTTTGTCTCAGTCTGTGGACTGAGTCCCATCCTGGGAAACTCCAGCATTAGTGATTGATAGTTCCACCCATTTGAAAGTGGGTCTGGGATGTTAAGGTCTGTGGGCTCATTTTTTAATATGAGGATTCCACCACATTTTCCCCTACTCACCCCAAAAAATTGGGCTGAAATGCATTTTTGGGAAGAGCTTTCAGCTGTCATCTTGATGCTGTCAACAGGGTGGGAGAATCCAACCTTTCTCTTGATGGATTTGGGGATTCATCAACTCCACCACACTTCAGGTCTACTTCTGAGCTGAGTTTGGCTGGTTTTGGAGAACCATCACTGGTTCCCATTTCACATTTTGGAAAAAACCCTTCCTATAATCCAAGTATCTGGCTGGGAGTTTGTCAATTCAAGAGTACTGGGAGTAAATAATTTCAAGAGTGTCCAATGGACCCTATGGATCATTGGAGGTCTGGGAACAAAGCATTCCTATGTTCTGTCCTGGGCTGGTGAGGTGAGCAGGACTCTACTCATGGTCATAATGTTGCTGATCATGTCCATCTTGGAGCAGACAACACAGGTGGGATGGGAGGGTAAAATTCTCAGTGTCTCTCCAAAAATTGTCTTTTCTAACACCAAAGAGGTCGAGTTTGTGAGTTAGACCTGACTGGACTGTCATGGTACCTATGACTACGGACCTTTGGTGGCATTCATTTGTTGTTTCCTGCCTCAGATGCAAGAGTACTATTAACCCACCTAAAAATTAATTTATTTGTGAGAAATCAATGCCTTTTATTGTTTTCCATCAGGCATGACTCTGTTACAAGGGATGCTGGCTGCCTCTAGCGAGACAGATCTGCTGGTCTTTGATACAAGCAGCTCTTAATGTTTTAAGCTGGAAAGAGATTAAGGAATTTAGGGGGGTTTTTTATCATTGCCACTGTTATATTTGTGCAAAATGGAGGGGTCTGAAGCAATTCTGACGTCCACCATGTCGTGGCACCTCCCAGCACGGAGGGGCATCGCCGTGACCTCTCCCTCTCCTTAACACGACTTTTAGCCAGTTTTGTACCGCCCGAGGCTCCAGGAGAAATTAGAATCCAGGTCTAAGGGTTTGCCTGTGTGTGGAAGTCCCAGCAAATTAAACTCCCGATCGAGTTTCTGCGGTGCAACAAGTTACCACACATCAGCTGACCCTCGGTACCTGTCTGCGCGCTCTCGGCTCGCCTGCAGCCACTGGGGTAATTAGACTTTGCTTACCCACAATAAAAAAGGGTTAATTTAAATCACATTCGCCGGCGTTTGCTGTAGGCTAGGGATTCACACGTGTAGGATTGCTGTGGGTCAACTAGCGCTAGGCGGTAATTTGAGCTCCACCGGCTTGACCACGAGGCTGAGCCCTGAGTGGAGACGGGGATTTGGCGTGCGGCGGTGTCTGAGCGCCGATTCCTTCAGGACGCGCTCCGGGACAGCCGCGTTCAGACATCTGCCACAGAGACGTCTTCCTCTGTCTCCTCTGTGGTCGATAAGGAGGAGAAATGGGTGATTAAAGATGTTTGAAAAAACGGAGTGAAAACACACTGAACTGTGCCCTCCAAGGGTGTTTCTCAATCCTCTTGATTGTTAGGAGGGAAAGTTGGATGACTCGCTCAGGTGGAGACCACTCCCTGTATACCAGATGTCATCAGTTGCACAAATGGATCCCACTTCCCGTGACAATCTTGTCAATCAATTTTGTCCCAATCCATGAGGATCTAGTGCCATCCAAGAAGCCTCCACCTGCCTCTCCAAAAGGGCTTAGCTCTCCCAAAGATCCTTCAAAAGGACCTGCCGATCCCACATACCTCAGAAACTGTGGCCTAAATATGGAGAGGCTTGGCCCCTTTCAAAAGAGAACGAGTTACTTTGAGACATTCTGGTGTAGATTATTCAAATGCATGTGCTGTTGACTGTATTTTAGGGTTTATGAGGAATAGGTAGGAATATACTTCCAGTCCTGTTGCTCTGGAATGGTGTTCCACGTAGATAAATCATTAGTGATTTCTATACGTTTTATAGGTGTTTATGATGACTCAGAGAACTGGAAATTCTCTGCAGGGTGCAATTCCTGCCTTCATGTGAGCCAAAATCATAGAACTGGTCGAATTCCAAGGTACTGAGTGCACAGGAGATGAATGAAGAGGCTTCGAGCTGCAGAAATAATGACCCAAGATTTTATTTACTCTCTTAAATCAGTATCCTTCAGTAGCCTGTACAACGCTGCAAGTTTCCTTTCCCTAATGCAGATAACAATCCTTTTTCGTAGTATCCCTTTCCATAATCTCACTTTTGTGATTCCTGATTTCTAGCACAATTCTAAGCAAGGAGAAGAGGAGGACTTAATTCCTGTGTGAACAGTGAATTTCTAAACTGAACAGTGAGAGTTTGATACATTTGGCTAAACAGAGGTGTCCAAAGCCATCTGAGATTTCCCTGGAATCCATGTGCAGCTCCCCCATAGGTCCCACATCATATTATCTTGTGTATGTATCTAATACAGGGTCTTTCATGTGGGAATATTTAGGAAATATTTTGGTAATTGAATTGGTTTGGGGGCTTCAGATCCAGATATTTTCATTTGGCTTTCTACAATATCAGCCCCCAGTGAGTGATCCGAGTCAGTGGAGATTCCAGGTTCCCTGTAGCTGTGCATGCAGGGGTGTGCAGTGCCATTCGGGATGCTTTGTGTCACCTCAGGAATCCACGTGCTTTAGGGAGGCAGGCTGGAGCCAGGTGGGTGCTGGAAAGCACCTCAAATGGTACTCAACACACCTATGCTCGAGCAATGGAATTCCACCCGCAGAATTCAACATGTGATAAACCAAGGGAAAAAAAATATCCAGAGAATTTCAAGCAGGCATATAAAATTTCTCCCAAAAGGCAGCTGTTGGGAGGTTTGCTTTGGAATGTCTGCTTCCTGACTAAAGGTGGTGTTGTGTAAAGGAAGGTCAGCTAAATTGTGTGCAGCAATGAGCATTTATCCTGGGAATAATGGGAACGGTGGTTCAGAGCTCTGTTTGCCTGGCCATGGAGATCTTGACCATCACAGGGAGTCATTGATCATAGAGACAGTTGGATAAAACACAGAATCAGGAGATCATGGAAAGTTAAGGGGTTGGAATGGACCTTAAGGATCATCCAGTCCCAATTCCCCCTGCCATGGGCACAGACACCTCCCACTAGACCACGTTGGTCAAGTCCTTTCCAACCTGGCTGTGAGCACTTCCAGGGATGGGGCATCCACAGCCTCCCTGGGCAACCTGAAAATACAAAACAAAAGAATTAAGCACGCTCCTGTGCTTTGGTTCGGCTAATTTGGATCAGGTTGAGTCGATGTTCAGGGAAGTGGAAGTTCGCTTTGATGTGTGGAGTTGAGGGAAGACCACATTTTCCGGACACCGGTAGCCTAGTGCCAGTCACCAATTCCAAATTGACTTTAAGTAGTTCTCACTTTCAGGAGTAATCGAGTAGTACTGATTTAGATCTGGGTCTGATTATTGTTGAAGAAGAAAATGAAGATGTTTGTCTTACCTAGAGGGATGAGTCGTGGCGTTACACAGGATAATCTTCAATTTGCCACCACAGCAGCTGCACTAAGGACAGGCGGGTTATCAAAGCACTCAACTTTCTTCGGGATAAAATAATGCATCACCCTCAGATGACAGAGGTGCTGTGGCTTGACACCTCCCCAGCCCTCAGCAGCACTGCAACACCTATGCACGACCTCCACTTAATCCAAAGTCAAGGGCAAAGGAAGAGGTTTAAGCCTCGCTGTCTCGGTGGAGGCTCGGAGCGCACGCATGGACAGTTGCAGCAGCCCTGCTGGCAGGCAGCAACTTGTGAATTACTTGATCTCATTCATTGTGTGCCAGCACCTTGCTTCTCGTCACCTTGGTGAGTAAACAGAGGGAGGCAGAGCCCCGGCCCCCACGTTTGTGGAAAGCGTTGCCGTGCCGACGCGCGCAGCTCCGCACGGATGGATCCGCGGGGAGGGCCCGGCTCTGCTCGGGCACGCACCCCTGAGTGGCCTGAGTGTGAAATGAGGGGTGACAGGCGAGCAGAACCCAGGGGGGCAGTGCCCTGAGCCCGGGGATGGGGCTGATGGGGCGATGCGGCTCCGGAGGGAGCGCACCTGGACGGCTGCGCTGTGTTCCACCCCTGCTCGTGCCAGGAAGGTATTGACAAACTGGAGGGTGTTCAAAGAGCCAGAGGGCTGGAAGGACTGATGCTGATGAGCGGAGATTAGCAAGCACTAATCTGGGCCAAAGAATGATGGGATAACAGCGCCCAAACATTTGTCAGGTGGATGTAGTAAAGGAGAGCAAGGAGGGATCATTCCACAGGGTAGCAGGAGAATAACTAGAAGGAAAGGAAGTGGGATACCAGTTAAACATCACAGAAAACAGTTTGCCTGGATGCCTTGGAATGTCAGAGTGTAGAGGAGTGATGATAAAATGATGGAAGTATCATCATTTGATGTATTCAACATGATCCCAGGCAAGACCATGGGAATGTGTGATGGAGGATTCTATTTTATGGCTGGGTGGAACCAAATGAGTGACATTTTCCTGGAATTCGGTGAGGGCTTATCTCAGCTGGTGTGAATCTCCAGAGCTGCCTTGACTTTGGTTAAGCTGTTGCAGCATCCAAAAGCACAGAAGAGGTAATGGGATGAGCTGGAATTCAGGATGACTGTATGGACTCTCTAGACATTTATCCATGTCTCAGCCTCAGGACTTGGACATTCACTTGTTTACGTATAAAATGGTAAAATTGCCAATTTGTGACTTTGTGTACCAGATATAACAAACTGTAAAATTATACCTTCCCACTGACCTCAATAATCTGCTGTGACCATGTTTGAGTGCCTTCACACTCTTCATCATGAAACTTATCTTCTAACCCGATCAGTAACTGTATTCAGTGTCCACAGCATCCTTCCATGTGGGAGAGATATGGATTTGATGTGTGGAGTGTTTAGTGGTGAGGAATTGCAGTCACATCCAGAGGGTGGTGGTCAATGGCTCAATGTCCATATGGAGATCAGTGACCCTCGGGGTCCCTCAGGGGTCTGTGTTGTGTCCAGTGCTGTTTAATTCCTTCATCAGTGACATGCACAGTGGGGTCCTTCCAGTCCTTAAAGGGTATGCAAAAAAGGTGGGGACAAACCTCTTATCAGGACCTGCTGTGATAAGACAAGGGGCAGTGGTTTTAAACCAAGAGAGGGTTGATTCAGACTGGATATAAGGAGTAAATTTTTTATGGTGAGGGTGGTGAGACACTGGCACATGTTGCCCAAAGACCTGGATGCCCCATCCCTGGGATTATTCAGGGTCGGGTTGGACAGGGCTCTTAACAACCCCATGTGGTTGAAGATGTCCCTGGTCATGGCAGGGGGGTTGGACACAAGAGTTTAAAAGGCCCCTTCCAACCCAAAGTGCTCTGAGATTCTACAAATGGAAATTCCCTCACTTAGGTTATCATAACTGAGATATGGTAGGTGGAGCTGCTGCCTGAAAGAACCTTTTCTTTCATCAAGTCCAGCATGAATAGATCAGACTGCCTTTAGGTGACTACATTTTAGGTGGTTTATGTTCGGTGAGATGGGTCCTACCCGAGCTGCAAATGAGCTTTTGAGAAGCTCCTAAGTGTACGAGAACAGATAATTATTTTTCAGAGTCCCTAATCTAAGGTCAGTGCTTTACTTTAGATTTTCCTAAGTGAAGATGAAGAATTGATCTCGTGCCACTTCCTGGAGTAGGACAGGGACACTCCCCTCCTTTGGACACACCCTCAGTGTGTGAGGTGGTCATTTCTCAACTCCCCATTATTAAAGGGTGTGAAAGGGCTGTACCTGCAAGAGATGTAAAAAGACTCTCAGGATCAACACTATTTAGGGGCTGTGCTACTTCTGTCTTTAACACCCTGCTGATAAGCAACCAGAATGTTCCTTAATCAAAGATTTGGTGTTTAAGAAGAGGCTCCTCACAGAAAATGGCCAAAAACGTGCACATATGTGGCAAACAGTCTGGGTTTATTGTCTGGCTTGACAAGACACTGATAGAGGAAGGGCATGTGGAACTTGCAAACTAAATTTTGGGGTCCCCGAGAGTGTGATGAAACCCCAGTGTGCTCTCGGCTGTGGAGCTGCCATCGAATTGCTCTGTAAATGCAGCTGGTGGGAAGGAGGAAGGGTTTTGTCACCCCAGCCAAGGTGGGGTTGGTATCTTTAGGGCCAGACTGGCTGCTAAACGCCGTTAAGGACCTGAGTCCCGGTCTGCTGCAAGTCCAGGGGTGCTGCTGTTTGACCCCACCTGAGGATCTGCATTCCCTGGGAGCTGATAGAGATCACTGGATTGCAGCAGCCTTGTCATGGTACATCGTGTGCTGCTCCAAAATGCCTTGGGATTAGATTTGTACAGAAAGGACGGAGCCCGGATGAATTATGTCTGTGGTGAGCTCCTTCCAGCTGAGACAAGCTCGGGAGCAGAATCTCACACTCCCCATCCAGCTGGCAGCCAGATACACCCAGAGATCCTCTCCACTCCTTCTCCCAGCCCTGGCTGGACTTCATGGCTCGTTGCACGGAGACCCTCGTGGTCCTTAGGCAGTAACTCCATTAGGTGAGTCAAAAAACGGAGCCTCCACCCCGTTGGCCGAGCTGTGCTGAACTTGTCTCGGCTGGAAGTCACTGTTTGCATATTTTCCCATAGCTACTGAAATCTGTTTGATTCCAGGCCGAGGTGTGACACGCAGCTTCCTAGCTCCTAGATGTGAGTTTGCCTGGTGGATTTGGATTGTCTCCCAGGTGGGGAATTATCTGAGAAGCACGTTTTTCTTCACCTTCGTGGTGTGGTATCCCGGGATTGGGGGTGCACGAGGAGCTAAGATCTCAGGCACCCAACGTTAGGGGCTGAAGAAATCCTTTAGCTCAGCATTGACCCACTGGAACCGACCCAATGCCTCCTTTCCCAGCCCGAGGTAAAGTGTCAGGCACATGGCAGGAATTCTGCCATGCAGCAGCATTCCCCACATTCCTGGGTCATTAAACAGCTCCGAGAAGCTCCAAGGTTATTATCAATTATGCTGGTATCTAGATTAGTCCCTGCTCTGGCACCTTATCAGTAACAGAGCCATAAAGTTGGCCTTTGTGATTCTTATCTCCTCACTTTGATCAAATCCCGAATCTTGGTTGCGCACTGAGTTGATCTCGTCTGCACTGCGTGCATACCCAGGAGCTGCCAGGAGCTCTGCACGGGGCTCAGGGTGTAAAAGGATGACCAGGATCCTGATTTGCTTTATCCAAAGCCCTCTGAAGCCACCTCTTTCCAGGAAATACTGATTTCCCTCAAAGGACATTGAAGCGATGCACATAAAATGAAGGGAATATGCAAAATTTCCATTCTTCGGGAGCTGAGCTCCTACGTCAGGTGAGGACAGCCTGTTCTCCCAGGGGACAGCCTGACCACGTGATTCCTTCCCTCTCTCTGTGAAAAACAGGAGAAATAGCAGAAAAGGCAAACTGAAGACTGATATTCTCAAAAATTAGAGGTTTGACTTGACTGCCCCAGTGATTTCTTTCCACATATCCTAAAAAAACCCCACAAACAGAAGTTCTCAAGTGATTTTAAGGGGGAGCTGATAAAAGTAGGCACTAATAGTGTACAGGCCACGTGCAACAGTGGTTGAATGCCAAAGTTTAAAGTGAATAAGAGGGCTCAGGGATCTAATCTGAGCCAAGTCTGTGTGATTCCCTTGAAGGCCAATATCTGCTCAGGACTTTTGCCTTCAGCTCTGTGAGCACCAAATCTCAGACATCCGTGGGCTGAGTCTTCCCTGGGTTCATCTGAGCTTCCTACTTGTGCTTTACAGGCTGGATTTTTCCATCATTCAAAAGATGCTGAAATGGGAAGAATAAGTGAAAACAGGTTAAATATATACATTGTGCAAAGACACAACTGTGTCACCTCCCTGCTCTCATTTCCAAACTCAGCTCCATCCAGCTCGAGAGGCAGAGGTTTCCTGGAGGTCTCTTTATTGGAGATCTCTTACCCAGGAGTAGATTTTGGGTCAGGCCATGGATCAAACCTTCCATCTGATGTAGACACATGGCATGCCTAATTTTGTCTACTATTGCTAAAGCATCCCTTTAGATCTTTGTCAATTTAGCAACTGATATGAATAAATAACACCCTCAGTAAAGAAGTTTTGAATGAAATCCCTCAGTGGATAATTGTGGTTGATAAAGTAGAGCTGAACACAGATCTATTGGAAGTTTTACCTGAGAGGAGTTTGGTTGGTTTTGGTTCGTGTTAATTTATTTATTTACTAAAATTCTTGGAGATTCTCGTGTTTTTAAATTATGGAAGTCTTAAAACACTTGGAGCAGCAATTTCTTTGGAGTAGGGTCCGATGTTACAGCATCTAACACTGGGAAGCCTGGGTCATGCGTGGGATTACTCATTTTCCTTGCATTAAATCTAATCCTTATGAAAACTTTGCTGGAGCCAAACACTTAACCACAGGTTTAAGCACGTGGGACATCCTGTCCTTTCATATTTGCTTGTGTCTCATTGATCCATCACTCAGCTGGGCCATTGGGTAAATCGGGAACAAATGGAATTGACCCAGGAGGGAGAAAAGGAAATTTCCAGCTTCTCACCACCTGCCCTATTTGGCAGAGTGAGTTGAAAGGTTGAAAATCTAAAAAAATCCAGTGATCAGACAAGACTTGGGTGGAAATGCATAAAGCAACAGCATTTGATGTTGTTCCAAACATTAAAAGGAGAAAATTTATGTATGAAGTGGGGGAATTCCTAAATGGAAACAGAAGTGAAGCCTCCCTCACCCAAAATATTGTTTATAGGTGCCACAGATACTTGGAAATCAGATTTTCAGAACCACTGGCAAACAGCTGATTAAGGCAGAGACAGGATGTTCATCTTTGCAGCCCTTCTAAGGAATATACACCCAGTGATCCATCAGCAGCTTATCACTGGAATACAGCTCATTCATTAATAATCCATCATCTATGTGTCAACAGGCTTTGTCCTTAATTCCCTAATGGAATGGCTGTTTCCACGAATGTGTATGCTGATGTTATTCCCACTTCATAGGCAGGAAATTGATGCCCCAAGTCCACAGAGGGATCTTTTGTGCAATGAGCCCACAGTCCCACGCTCACACCTTAGTAACTACACCACCTCCTCTCCTAATTAAAGTTAGTTATTGATATCATTGATCCGTGTGCACGCTGGAAGGATTTTTATCTCAAATCTAATGTTTGGGACAGTTTCATAACCCACCCAACCTGTCCATGCTGAAGGTTCTCCACCTCAAACAAGAGGGCTGGGAATTTTTGTCACTCAGTGCTCGTGCAGTTCCTACGGGTGCTTAATCCAGAGCTGCGAGCCTGAAATTATCACTCTTAAGGTAAAACACACACACACACACACACACAAAAAATCTGGGGAAAATCTGCTGCAGTTCTGATTGGCAGTGTTTGATGATTAAAAACATGATTCATCCAAAAACAACCCACGCCTTTCAGTCTGTTCCCAGAGCTCTGGCGCCAACCAGATTCTGGGTACCCAAGAGACATTTCTGTCCTGTCACAGCAAGCAGCATGGGGATTGCAGCAAGGCAGTGCCTTCCCTTCTGCTGGCACGGGGTGTCTTTCACAACGGTGACCCAAAGTGAGGCGAGTCTCCCTCCCAGGAAAACCTTGGATGCAAAAATCCGTGTTGAGCAGGATGCTGCCAGACAATGGAATGAAAGGGCCACAGCTCAGATGTTCCCAAACAGCGTTTGTAGCTGAAGACCTTTGCTGATAAGTGATTAGATGCTCTCCACAAAAAGGTGGTGCTAAAAGGATCAGGGGAGGAAAGTCGGTGCTGAGTGGGAGCAATTTGTTGGTGGGAATCAACATCCTTATTCCTGTAAGGCTGGAGAAGGCTGGGAATTCCAAGGCACAAATCCCTTTGAGGCTTGCCACATCCCCGGTTTCAGCCGACGCTGGGATGGGTTAAAAGCAGGAGGGGCAGCATTGTAAAGCCATGATCTTATCCAAGTCTCATGCAACTCCCAGTTTATATGGTTGTAGATATATTACATCCCATTGTCTAAGGCAGAACTTGGTGCTCAGCCCTTTGAGGGCTGGTGGTGAAGGCTCCTCTGATCAGGGAATTTTACAGCACTCGGTGATAGGGCACTTTATGGCCTGAAGCCCTGGCTCATCTCGGGCCTGATCGTGTCAGATTCCTCCCCTAAAACAATGAGGGGGTTGAGTCACTGCTTGGGTGGGAAACCTTCAAGGAAATCTTGGTATATTCTGTATCTGCAGGACCATTAGGGCCATGAGAGCTACACCTCGTCACTCCTTTGTCAGGTCGAACAACCCCTGTTTGAGTTAGAGCATTTAGAAAGATGCTCCGGGGGGCATTGCCTAAAATTCCTGTGGCTCACATTCGGACCACTGTTCTTAAACCTTAGAGGAATTTATTGGAACCTACTGTAACATCAGAGATCAAGAAAGCAACAAACAACTCCGGTTCAAACTCTGGTTCTGATCACCAGAGAGAAGCTTTGGAGATATTCTCAGTTATCCCTGTACGTGACTTGCTTCAATCCAATATCCAACATCCTCCTCTGTGAAGGAAAGGAAGATGTAGCAGATGGCAGGAATCAGTCATTCCTCTCACATTTGGGTGTCTTTCTGCTTCTCCAGGCCTTTTCCAGCCTTTCAGTACACCTGGATGTGGCATTTTGGGTGCTGTCCTCCCCAGGTTAAACCCTCCTCCCCTGTGCTCGCTCTCCAGCCCTGCTGTGCTCATCCTGGGGGTCAGTCCCCAAATCCCTACATCTTCTTGGAGCCTTCACACGGATTCTGTCACTCCCACAAGCCTGACTTGGCACCTGGGGTGTGGAGGTGGCTTTAGGTGGTGACATCCTCACCCCTCTCCTCGTGCTGCTGAAGCCCATATCCTTCACTCTCATTCCTCCAGTGCTTCCGTATCCTACAGACTTTTCCCATAAGATGTGGTGGAGTTTTTTGGACTGTTTGGAAAGTTAAATAGCACTGAGATGATCTCAGGTATTTCCAGTTAAAACCAGCCCAGTCTGGTGGTGATTGCTTGGCAGGGTGACACTGGAGAGTTGTCAGCCCTGCATCCATTTCTTGCACACTGTGCTGATCCCAAACAGGACCACTTTGAATTCTTCATTCACTTTTTCCTTATATTCTGACAAAAAATGCTGTATCAACATCACTTTTATCACCTATGTTTAACAATCTCATTTAAAAATTCCATGAAATTAGTTTTCCATAGAACTGTGGTTACTGCTACTAATTATATTACAACTTTTCCATCCTCTGTGGGTTCAGTCTTGTATCATCCATTTCCCTTTTGGGCCAGATAACAGATTTACAGTTATCCATTTGCTCTTTAGCAACACAGAGGATTCCTAACCTATTTGGCATTCTCTTGTTTTCCATCATCACTCCGAGATTTGTTACAAATGTTAACAGTAGTTACCCAGAAATATCCGAGATTCCCTTCCTTCTTTATCTCCTTGTTTATCTGCAGGAGGTTAATATATTATTAGGGACTACAAATGTAGGTGTATGAGTGTGTGTGAATATCTCTGTGTTCTCTAACAACACATTAAACAGTTATTTATTGGTCATTCTCCTGTTCTTAGCACCGCTAATCATGGATTATCCACCGAGGGCTTGAGCTTTCCTTATCACTTATCTGCCTTAGTGTGTTCTAATTTATATTCACAATTTCCCACTCTTCTCACCTTGCCTTTGAGTGCGGGTAGAAATGGGGTGAGTGAGATTCATGAGCAGTGCTGGGAGCTGAAGGATGATTTTTAAACTGTCCCATGGGATTTCACCTGAATTTGTTTTTTTTTTATTTTGTTGAGACCAAAGGTGTTCACTTAGGGAATGACTTTCACTTTACTTAAACCTCTCGTGCTCTACCTGGACAGATTTTCTTTCACCCTCCCTGACCCAGACTGCAGTTCAGTGCTCACATATCACAGTTCAGGTAGAAACATCGATTTCTTAGAACCAGAAAATATGTACTTGTTTTTTGAATCATTTACCAAACCAAAAAACCTTTCCAAAAAAGATTTTTAGAACCCTCCCCTGTTGTCATTCTGCCTCTCACCTCTCCAGATCTTCCCAATTATTTATTATTATGCATTAGCAGTTGGCAGTTCCAAGGAAGTGGAAAGGTTCCTCGTCCTGAGCACTGTGTGTGCACATAGCGAGAGACAGTCCCTGCCCCGCAGCACTTCACATCTAATCTAAAGAGACAGAAAAAAAGGTGGGTGAAATGAAGAATTATTAGTATGGCACGGTGTTAGCAACTCCTTACCCCGGATCCCTGGCAGCTTTCCAGCCCCCAAAAGGACAGGAGTGCAGGTATTTCTTTTCAAGGTGAGAGTAATGCAAGGGGTTTGGGGTGGAAAGCTCTCCACCCTGATTTTTTTGCCACAGAGGAAGGGGTTTTTTTCCTGGGCGTGTGACACATTTGAAGCAGGGGTCTATCAGAGAAGAGGCTGTGAGCAGCTGCTGAAGGCTCTCACTGCTGCTGTGTCAAAAAAAAAAAAATTAAAAAAAAAATCCACCTTTCTGCAGCTGGGAAATTCAAGGGAGCATTCCCCTTCTCCCTGTCGAGATTTGACATGTGTGGACACAGACAAGGAGCGGGGTTTGCTTAGGCAAAGCACCAGTGCTGACTCCTGCTATTCTGCTAACTGCTCTTCATTTTCTACTTACTGCTGCTCCCATCCTACCTCATTCCTGGCCCCTTCTCTCTGTTTCTTTCACCCCTTCATGTCCTGCCTGAGTGCAGAAAAAGAGCTTTCTACAGCAGGAATCATCTCCTTGACACTTCTCCACCGAGCTCGGAGCACAATGGGAACCCTAATCTCAGACTCAGGTTCAAGGCATAATAGTAATAATTATTGTTATTATCATTGTAATAACAACGATGGAAAGATTTAGAGAAAGCAGGGGGAAAAAAAACGTTGCTAACAGCAAGGGAAGATTACCCTGATCCTGGAAAGAGGTGTGTAGCAGCAACTTTTAATCACCAGATAGTCTTCCTCTTCCAGGGCGGGGTGATACGGGAGTCTGGGAGCTCTGCTTGTGCTCCCTTACGGAGCGTGTGCTGGGAGCTGTAGGAGTGGGTCAGTGAGGTTACCAAAAGTGGTTTTCCTAAATGCAGGTGCTCAGGAAGACGGGGAATGGACTGCGGGCATCCGTCCAGCTCCGCCAGCGGACGGCGGCCCAGACCTCGCGGCCGGGGAGGTCAATGTTTGGCCACCCGTGGGGTTTGGAGCTCGGGGTTAGCAGCCGACGTGGGCATGTGGGGCTTTCTCCCTCTCCCATTTCTTGGGAGCACAGCAGATAAATAGCTCCAGGTGAAGGCCTGCACATTCTTTATGAAGCAAAACGTGCTGTCGGTGTAAGGAGGCGAATGCGTGGCCCGGGGCACCATGTGCAATGTAATGTGTCTCGAGTCCCTTGCACGGGCTTGTTTGAAATATGTGTCAATAACACGAGCAGCAGCAGCAGTTTGCTGCTCGGGGAGGAAAAGGAGGTGAGCGTGGTGGGGAGAGACGGGAAAGCAGCGTGGGGTGGAGGGCAGGTGGGTCCCCGTCCTCCCCCACGAGCCTCCTTAAACACCCCAAACATTCCCCTCCTCCCCACCACCAGCTCCCTCTGCCTTGGTGAGATCACCCCCATTGAAGTGAATACCCACCTCAAGCACTTCCAGGAGAGATCCAACCTATTTTCTTACAAACTCATTTTTATGGCAGAAGGAGTAAACGATCTCCTGCAGGGAGTGGGTGAAGCCTCTAATTATTATTTTTAAGGCTGCAAACCAAACCCAGTTTAAAAATTACGGGGGACTGACTGTCTTCCTCTTCTGGCTTCCTGTTCTAGACAGGATTCAGGTCTCACTGACTTCAGCAGAGTCAAAATTAGCACCTGCAAGGCCCATGTGTGGAAAGCCACAGTCCTTCTGTAGAATTCTCTTTGCCGCCACTGCCACGAGAGGTTGGCCTCAGCAGCACCAGCAGCTCCTGCAGGGAAGATGGGTTAGCACATCCCTAAGGGAACTGGTAGATTCCCCATCTCTGGATATCTCTGGATCAAGAGTGGGCACCTTTCTGGAGGAGGTGATTCAGCATTGGCCAGTGGTGTAGAGGAGATGAGCTAATGGGTGGTCTAACTTGGTAATTATATACGTTGATGAATCCATAAGATTACAGTGTTGTTGGAAGGGAGCTAGGCAGAATTCCTAAGGTTTTGTGACTGCCTCTCACCAGTTCCCCTGCCCCAGCTGAGGAAAGCTGTCTCACAAGGAGGCCAGTGAATGGAACAGTGCTGAATCTTCAGCCCAGAATTTTGTGTCCTGCTGAGAATATCCCTGTCTTGGCTTGGTCTACAGTGGGAATTGCCAGATTTGGGTCTTTTCCCTTGTATTTGTTATAATTCCCATTAAGGAGTTTTCTACCCAACTGTAATCCCCCTTTCACCTCTCAGCAAGTCTCTCTGGAGCCGCTCCAGAACCAGATCCTTGGCTCAAGGGTTTGGTGCAGGTGAATACAAACCTCTTGTTCATCACCTGACTCAATAATCCTGAGGTCAAGGTGGGATTCATCCCACTGGACACCTGTGCCGTCAGGAACTCACACCTGAGGTATCACAGGATCATAGAAGAGCTTGGGTCGGAAGGGACCTTAAAGATCGTCTTGTTCCACCCCCTTGCCATGGGCAGGGACACCTTCCACTAGCCCAGGTTGCTCCAAGCCCTGTCCAGGTACGATCCCCAAGTGCAGCTGGAAGGGTGTGAGGTGTCCATGTGCCCTAAACCAAACTGACCCTCCCCTGTCTCGAGACACCTCACCAGCTTCGGGACACTTGACCCGCCTCCTTCTCAGCTTCCGATTTCCAAATACCATCAGTCAGTATTAGCCAGAAAAGCAAACGTAAGAAAGAGTTCCTTGAGGGCACCCTCGATGTTTCTGGTCCACGCTTGGGTGCACCAGAGCAGAGAAACGTTCGATCGAGCCTCCAAACACAGGGATGTGTCAATAGGTGTGTCCGTGCGTGGGCACGCGCGGGAAGGGAAGGGAACAGAAGGCAGAGAACATCTGATGGTGGCATCGAGGGTAAACACGTTCTCGTGCTCATGGCTTTGCTTCCACTGCCATTTCCAGCCCTGCAGCTGAGCAATTCCTTCCAGAGAAGGCGTCCTCTCTGCCCTCCTGGTTGGTTATCAGCAGGGTGATGTCCTGTAGGCGAAGTGTTTAGAAACCTTTAAACCCCTGGCGTCTTTGTGCTGTCACATTTCCAGGTGTTCCTGCTTTTGTGTAAAACAGCTGATCCCTTCTTATTCCTGCTAAATCGCCCCCTATTCCTCTGAACCTCAACGATAATTTGTGAAAAGTTCTATTAATTAATTAGTTCAGCACTGTAATGAACCCCCGAGTTGTGCAAAGCCTTCTGAGAGGGTAGTTACAGCACATGTGTGCCACTTGGCATGTTGTTCCTGTAAAAAATCCTTGGAAAATGAACTTTCTCTTTTCCAGGCAGTATGGACAGCTGGAAATTCCCTTACTTAACAAAAAAGAGTTGCTAAAATCCTGAGTGATTTGTTCAGTTAAGTATTTCTGGCCAGCCAAAATATCTCTTTTAGAATCCTACTTTTCCACGTTCTGATTCATTCTCACTGGCACAGGTTGCCCGGAGAGGGAGTGGATGTCCCATCCCTGGAAACGTTCACGGTCAGGTTGGATGTGGCTCTGAGCAACCTGATTTGGTTCAACACATTCCTGATTGTGAGGAAGGGGCTGGAGTAGACGACCTTTGAAGGTCACGGACAAACCATTCCTGGACAAACCATCCCTATACAAGCCATTCCATGATTATCTAATTCTATATTTAGGGCATGGGAAAGCTGAAAAGCAGGGACTGAGCAGCCTCCTTGATTGCTCCTGCAGCTCTTTGGTGAGACAAGACTGCTCCTGCAGGGGCTGCGTGGTCCCTGTGGCCACTCAGGCTCCTCAGACCCCAGCAAGGACCACGTGAGATCCATGGATTCATTTGATTGTCTCCAGCAGAGCTCCCTTCCCACAGCCTGGTTTTGTCACCGTTCAGATCTCCCGTGAAACCCAAATATGAGCGTTGCATAATCCCCCAGATCCATCAGTGCTTCAGTTCTGCAGGGAATGGAGAGAATTCCAAGCTGGAAGGGATCCATCTGCTAAGCTGAGTGACCCTGCAGCTTTATTATTATTATTATGAAGAGGAGGGCTCGTCTCTGGTTTCTAAAGTAAACACAGGAGGCATCTTGGCAGAGGAGCGTGCAGCAGAAAGCTGGGATTGCTCTCCCGAATTCTTGGCCGCTTCCCTCGCTGCATGTCAAAGCCGGTATCTTTGCCTAATAGTGATCACCCCTCCACGAGCTGATCACTATCTGGCAGCCTGTCTGCAGCTCCCCAGCCACTCTCACAAAGAAATCATTAGGGCTGGGATGCTGCTCGGGGAGGTGTGCAGGTGCTGCTGCTCCCGCCGGCTGCCACCCGGAGAGATTCCCGATCCTTCCTCCGTGCCCCCACCGGCACGGAGGGGTCGGCTGCTCTTCACTCAGAATCTTATTTCATTCTCCCAAGTCAGAGATTTGGGTTGGTTTCTGCTGCTCCAAGGATGATTCCCTAAACACTTTATTCCCTCAAAATCTTTCCCCTCCTACCTGTATTTGGGGTTGTTCAGCCTGGAGAAGAGAAGGGTTCAGGGCGACCTAACTGTGGCCAGGACCTGAAGGGAGCTACAAGAAAGATGGACAGAGATCCTTTACAGGAGCTTTGAGTGACAGGACAAGGGGAATGGCTTCCCACTGGCAGAGAGTAGGTTTGGATTAGATATTAGGAAAAAATTCTTCCCTGTGAGGGTGGGGAGGCCCTGGCACAGGTTGCCCAGAGAAGCTGTGGCTGCCCCATCCCTGGAAGTGTCCAAGGCCAGGCTGGACGGGACTTGGAGCAACCTGGGATAGTGGAAGGTGTCCCTGCCCATGGCAGGGGGTTGGGACAAGATAATCTCTAAGGGCCCTTCCAACCCAAGCCATTCCATGATTCTTCCTCTCTCACCCCAGTTTCTCCCCCATTTATCAGACCTGAGCACCTCCAGCCATTTTTCAGCCAGGCACTGGATCACCAGTCGGGAAGCTCCTACCCTGGAGAACAGTTCTGTTCCTCTGAGGAACATCAAGGCACCACATCTGCTGAGTCACCTGGAGAAGAAACTCTTTGAGCCACAGCTCTTGGTATGAGGACATCAAGTTTAGGGAGAGCAGCCTGGAGAAAAAAGTTTGGTTTTCCTCGGTTCTGTCTGGTGCTGCACAACGGTGCCGTAATTCTCTGGCTGTGTCGTTGGAATTCAGACCGGGTCTGTTGCTTGATCACTTGAAAGGCTGGAAGAGCTTTTCACATAAATCACCTTTTTTCAACCAAGAGATTTGGAGAGTGGGTGACCTGCTACTTGAGGGTCATAAAATCATGGAATGGTTTGGGTTGGAAGGGACATTAAGGATCATCCAGTTCCAACCCCCTGCTATGAGCAGGGACACCTTCCACTATCCCAGCGTGGTCCAAGCCCCATCCAACCTGGCCTTGGACACTTCCAGGGATGGGGCAGCCACAGCTTCTCTGGGCAACCTGTGCCAGGGCCTCGCCACCCTCACAGGGAAGAATTTCTTTGTAACACCTAATCTAAATATATATAAATATATATGTATGGCTTCCTATCTCAAAACCAGATTATAAAACCTTGACTTAACTTTAGGTCACTGCCGTTGTTGAGGGATTGCCAAATGGAAGGATTTTGCTTAGCAACCCAAGAAAATTAAGATGCCTTACGGCTGGAACATCCCTGCTTGTTCCCTTCATACCAGGATCAGTTTTGGGCTGAGGGAGACCCAGCACATCCATTCCAGTAAACAGGAGGTATCAGCAGACAGTGGTAAAAATCAGTGCTGTAAAGCAAATTAAACCTCCCTCTTCCTTCTCTGCATCAGGTTTTATTGCTGTTGTTATTCTTTCAGTTGTGAGAGATGATCTCCGAGAGGGAATTTTTCTCTCTCTCACAGTGTATACAAATGCCAGGACATCCACTGGCATTTTTCCTGTACCTTTGAGCGACTCATCAGTCTGTACCTCCTTAATTTTACTGAGATCTAGCTGAAACATGTCAAGGAGCCATGAGGATTTTTTCCCATGCAAAGCAGTTTCTTTGC
>VZRJ01013182.1:253445-279456 GCA_013397565.1 Ptilonorhynchus violaceus | reverse complement strand
AAAAAAAAAAAAAAAAAGAAATCCAGTTGTTCTGTTGCAGCAGAAATTGCAGTTTCATTTGAAAAAAAAAAAAGTTTTATAAGCTGCAAAAAAAGTTTGAGCTTTGGTCTCATGGCAGCCTTGTTGCTGTTTTAGTGCTAAATAAGAGCTGATTTCCCTTTGGGCTTCCTCCACGTGCATTTTTTGTTGTCTCATAGCAGCTCATCCCAAACAGAGGGAAGGAGAGGATGAGGAGCTCTGCCTTCTGCTGCTTTCCACATTTTCCTAAAAGCTGAAATACACACTTGAAAAGCTTCGACATATTTTTGGAGGAAAGTTTTTCTTTCCTGACCAGCTCTCCTGTTCCTTTCCCATATTCCTGGACCAAGATCCACATAAATTTTCCCCTTAGTTCATTCTGTGACAGAAATGGTCCTCAAAGAGGGTGTGAGATGGGTTTATATCCATTTATGACTCTGGAGCAGCTGATTCCATATTGATCAGTCCTTGAGCTGTTCAGAGGGATTGGATGAGAGGAGGGTTGTGACACTTCAGAGCAAAGGAGGAGCAGATTCCATGATGAATGAATGATATGAAAGGAAGCACAACCATAATTTATTGCAAAGTACTTAGAAGGTATTTTGATGGATAGTGCAAGAAGATGAAAAGCCCTTTTGGGTTTGGGATTTTTTTTTTTCTTTTCAGTTCATTAGTTCAAAGTGAAGCAACTTTTTCATGGTAGGAAAATCAAGCATATGATCAGAAATCCTTTTTTCCAAGGAAATCAAAACATTTCACTTAAGTTTCGAGGTTCTCAGTATTTTAAGATAAACACAAAAAATTTTTACACACACTAAAATTATTTGCAAATCCACCCTCCATAAAACTGTGTTTGTGCAATGCTCAGAAAAAATCAAGCTTATTCTGAGTGCTTGGCAAATGTGGCAAACTTAGAAGATTTCAAGGTGGGTTTTTTTTGTAATGTAAAAAAAAATTGTGCCCAGTCCTAACTGGGAGTTTCAGTAGAGTAGATGAAAGTAGTGTAGGAGTTTGCCCTTCCTCAGATATTCAAGATTTGGACACAGTGACAATGAGAAATGGCAAAATTCCTGATGCAACTGGAGCTGTGCTGTGGGTCTGCAAAGGGAACAATCGCTGAGGTTGCCCAATCCAAACCTCTAATTTGGTATCGATAATTAAATTAAAGAAAAGCACATACGAGCGTGACAACAAGTTCCTTATTGACTGTCTGGGTGCAATAAAAGTCCTTAAACACATGCTCAGCTTTAAATGTGTGCTCAAGCTCCGTTGATTCCAGCGTTCACGTGAAGCACCAGCTGAAGTGCTTCTCTAAACCGAGGCTTCCTGCATTTTCCTTAAGAGTATTTTATGGCCAGAACAAAAAGTAGTTGTAGGATTCATTAGAGGGAAAAGAAAAAAAAAAAGAAAAAAAAAAAGGAGAAAGAGAGAGAGTGCAAAAGGAAGGAAAAACAAAGAGGAGGAAACTTTATGGCTCCGTAAACAGCTGTAAGCAATGTCTCTGGTCGGGTCAGACCGGTCTGAGTTGACAAGGCAGTGTCTCCAATTATATAGCATGCTGTAGCCTGTAAAAATGAAATCAATTTGTTATTTTTCTGGGAGAACATTATAGCGTGAGTTCACACATTTGGTGAGCCCGATGACTCAGTGGAAGCCAGAGGAGGAACTCGCAGACCTCTGTGTGTGTGTGTGTGCACAACTGAGCGAGGGGCTGCGTGTGCTCAGCACAACCAAAGGTGTATTCAAAGCTCCTCCTCGAAGGCAAAGGTGAGAAACAGGAGTGATTCGCTTTATTGGAGCAGTGGGCAGTGAAAATCCTGCTGTTCTTACCTAAACACCAAAATAACAGAGCTTTCCATCCCGTGGTTCTCCTTTCAAAACTGGCTTCATCGCCGAGGAGTCTCAGGATAAAATTCCCCCAAGCACTTAAACACTTAAGCAATTTAGAAGTCCAAATCCAATCTTTGCAGGGATCTGAGGTCTTTGAGCCCAGTCCTCCGAGGTATTTAGCACTGACATAGCCCAGACCAGACCTCGGCGCAGGGGGATGAGCCTTAATGAGAGGTTTGAAACCACAATATGTACTTTATATTGCTGATCATTTAAAAAAGGTTCAAGCTGGGATGCTTTAGGGGTGGGGGGGAACTAGAAGCATTAGGACTAGCCACAGTCCTAATTATTATTGAAATTCAGAGTAGGAGTCTAAATATCTTTACATTGTGTAGGCATTTTTCATTGCTTAACAGGTTGCTTTATCCTTTCCCTCCATTCCCCTAATTCAGCACACCTGACCCAGAAAATCGGAGTTATTTTCACCTAAAACTTCGTTCCAGTGCCCAAGTTATATAAGCACTGTGCTGGGTAGAAGGAGGCAGCTTCTTTTCCAGGCCAGCCAGTCGTTGCCTCACAAACACACATTCTTTCCATTTGTCATGAAACCCTGAGAGGGGTTAGGCTTGGAGAAGTCACAAGTCAGGCAGCAAAGGTGTTTACATGAAACTTCAAAATTACTCCCCTTTCATTTGCAAGGAACTGTTGTTCTTCGTCCCGGGTAAATTTATCCATCAGCAATATCATTAGATGAGTTCATTATAACCACGAGATTTACAGCGCTCATAAACTGCAGTGTAGGTGGCAGATTAAAATGTTAAGGCTTATGCATCTCTAAAACCCTGCACTGCCATCCTGGCACGTTTTAGAAGAGAAATGGAGCCGGATGGAGGCAGATCTCAACCGGGAGGACCTCCAGGGAGAAGCCCCAGATGTGGGATGTGGTACGGAAGCAATGCCAGGGTCACTGGGACCTGGATCCAGGCGTGAAAACATGGTTTGAGGGGCCATTATTCCGCTGGCTGGGTTGTTTTTCGGATGACATGTACGGCAAAGGAGTTAATTGCCTTGGGTAATTAAAGAGTTCCAAAGACTTTTTCCAAGGAACCGGGTTGTTAATACTTGTACTCTCTCCTCTTCTGTTCTGTAGATCCTAAGGGAAGACAAAGTCAAAGCAACATGTCTTGCACTCAGAGTGGAAGGTGCTGAGTGTTGTGGTGTGCCTTAGTTCCTGTGGGAATTCGCTGTCCCGGCCAAACCTCAGCTCAGGGAATTTTGCTTTCTTAGCATTCACTTGGAGCTGCCACTGAGTTTGTTATTTTTCAAACCCAGCCTCAAACTACTCTAAATAAGCTGTCATGGTCCACCTTAGGGATAGCAAAGACTTTCCTTGCCCTCCTCTTCCAGCTCTCCAGGGATTTCTGAGATTCAGCAAAAAAAAGGCTGAAATTCCCGGTTCCTACTTTTAGCTGGCAAAAAAAGGTGTCCAGTTTGCGCTCCTGGTTTTTCCACAGCCAGTGCTGCCTCCTAGGCAACTCCAGTGATTCAGCCCACCTATCTGAGGCATCTCTCTCAGGATGGGCTGAGCTGCCCTCTGGAGATGCTGATCTTGCTCCTCGGACTCCGGGAGACGGCGGACTTGGCCGAGATTCCTAAATTTTACATGGTCAGAGTCGGGTGAGGTGAGTCCCACGCTCAGAGATCCTCTGATGAAAGGTGCCAGAGAAACACAACGCTGCATCATCATCCTCACCGTGGCTGTTATTAATACAGGGCAAGGGTGAGGGAATTATTACGGGAGAAGAGTTACCTCCGTGCCTGCGCGTTTGCAGGATTGGACTCGGCCGCAAAATTATGTGCATACTTTCGGGGTTAGAGGAGAAAAAGGATTTAAATATAGCTCTTGTGCTGTGCTTTGAGATGAACAAAGAGGTATCCAACAAGAATGGTTAATCCAGTAGGTTGCAGTCTTTTTCTTTTCCGGGCTGGAAGAAAAATATTCTGGAAGGACAGACACCTGCAGAGTGAATTTGAGCTGTCTAACAGGCTTAGATTTCTGAGTGCTTCTTCTGAACCTCTTTGGAATGTCAGTCTGTCCACAGCAAGATGCTCAGAGTCAAACACTGAAGACCCCACTGCAATCATCATTGCAGACACTCATAATTTCTGAATGAAAATACGGCACTTCTGCAATTAGACTGCTTAGGCCTAAGCCCGATTATTACTGGGCAATACAAAACAAAAAGACAACCCCCAAACTGAAAAAATACCTTTCATGAGAATCAGTAGATTGATTCATGTCTTCTAGAGCTAAACCTATCAGTTTGCTCATCTGTGTTAAGGTGGTTTTCAAGCTTTCAACTAAAACATCAATTAGAATTTTCATCATTGTCCTCATTTTGTAATTGCTTGGGTTTGGGACGGTTTTAATGCCACAGAAGAGGATCACTTCCATACAGGAGGGACAGTAGTGAGCAAAATTATTTCCTTTTCCATTTAAAATAATGGGGTGTGACAAGTTCCACTTCCTTTCTTTCCATTCCAAAATTTCTCTAGGTTTTGTTTTCATAGAAAAACAGAAAAACAATCACAGCACATGCCAGAATATTGGTATTTTCTGTGAAAAAGAATGACATTAAGTGAATGTAGAATTGGTAGTTTTTTCTGCCTCTCCACCCTCCTGGTCTCTGGGCTGGTGGTTCAAGCCATAAAATCATAAAAGCATAGAATGAGCTGGGTTGGAAGGGACCTTAAGGATCATCCAGTTCCAAACCCCTGCTATGGGCAGGGACACCTTCCACTATCCCAGGTTGCTCCAAGCCCTGTCCAACCTGGCCTTGGACACTTCCAGGGATCCAGGGGCAGCCACAGCTTCTCTGGGCAGCCTGTGCCACGGCCTCACCACCCTCACAGGGAAGAATTTTTTCCTAATATCCCTTCTAACTCTACTCTCTGTCAGTGGGAAGCCATTCCCCTTGTCCTGTCACTCCAGACTCCGGTAAATAGTCCCTCTCCATCCTTCTTGTAGCTTTCTTCAGGTCCTGGAAGGCCACAATTAGGTCACTCTGAAGTCTTCTCTTTTGTAAGCTGAAGAAACTCAATTTTCTCAGCCTTTCCTTATAGGAAAGATGCTCCATCCCTCTAATCCACTTAATGCCTCTTCTCTGGACTCACTCCAGCAGGTCCATGTCCTTCCTGTGTCTCTACACAAGAGTTTCAGGGACACTTGATGTGTGTTACCAGAGTGGAAAAGTCACAATAGACTCAACTGCATCTCCTGTTCTCTTCTCTACCTTTGGGATATCCTTCTCAGCTCCCAGTTGTCCACGTTAGGAGGGCAACACAGGTCACGTGTGGTGTGTGCCAGCCCTGTGTGGTGAGGGTTTGTGGCACCTGAATCCCGGCTGCTTTACAGATCCTACCCCAGGAACCTCTTGACATCTGGTGCCGTTGACCACTCATGGAAGCCTCCGCTTTTCTGGAACCTTCACAGTGTTCTAGATGCTCATTGCTCCACAAAATGTGGTTTTAGGCTGCCTCAGATACATGAATTTCTCAGCCTTGAGGGGTTATGGTGAGAGACCACAGAGGGTCTCATTGGGATGTTGTAGGATGGAGCAGGGGTTGCCCACTCGTCACCAGCTTCCCTGTGAGTTCCCTCTGGCTTAGGACCAGGAAATGTGAGACAATCCTTGGGGGGTTTTCCTTACAGCCTGTCAGAACCTGTGGAGACTTCTCCAGCCACCTTCTTAATATTAATATTTTAGGATCATAACACTACAGATGTGTTGTGAAAATGCCTCTTTCTAGACAGACCACTTCACACAATCTGTCCCCTCCTTCATCACGTGGCTGAGATTCACCTTCCAGGGGATGGTGGCACCACAGAGAGGCAGCCAAAACGAGTGAGAAAGGGGCAGGGGGTGAGCCGAACCTCTGGAAAGCTGAGTGGATTATACGAAAGGATTTGGAGGAGGTGTGACATCCTGCTAGCAGGCATAGGAGTCTCCACAGGCTGCTCCTGATGTGTCAAGGACTTTTTTGACACGCTGAGAAGGTGGTGACCTCGAAAAGTCAGTGGAGTGGTGCTGCACAGCGAGGTCATCCAGAACTGAAGCCTTCCCTTTTTGTGAAAAAAAGCTCTGAGCAGGTATTTCCTGCATATTTCTGCCTCCTGAACTGGCTGGGGTGTCCATTCCAAGAGGGAGGGTACATGTAATTTATTAAGAAGGTGGCCAGGTACTTATTTACAACGGCTCTGCTGAAGGAGCAGATAGATTGAGATAAGGGAAATGAAGAGCTCTCTAGGTGTGTTGGCAAAGAAAAATGCTCACTGGAGGTTGAATTAAACACTTCAGGGCATGCAAGGCTCAAAGATAAGCCAAGAACTTTGGCTGTGGACATACAGAGCGGTGTTTTCATGGCTCCTCCTGGGCTAATGGGGAGAAAAGCCGGACTGGTTTGAAAGGAACAGCTCTTTGACCCTTTCCCTTGGTTCAGACTCGAGCAGCGCCTGTTCTGGGGATGAGTGTGTTTGTAAAATGGAGAGCTTTGGGAATTCTCCAGTGGAAACGGAGACGTTGGGATCAGTGCACCCAGGAAGTGTTGGTGCTTAGGAAATTTGAAGGTTGGACCACAGTAGATGACACCTGACCCGTTTCCCGACACCACATTTCAGAATTACCCACACGAAGGAGATGGTTGAGAAGGAGATCTCAGGAGAGGGGAAAACTTCAAATGACAGGTTTGATCATTGGAAACAGTGAGAAAAAAATGAATGATGGGAGCTACGAGAGGGTTGAGAAACACAGAAATGAGATTCTGATCTTTATAGACTTTCCCAATCTTTTCTAAAGGTTTGGTTGTTGGGTTGTTGTTGGGGTTTCTTGGGCGGAGGAGAAGGTTGGAAGGTTCATAAGGTTCCCACCTGATGATCAATAATAATGACAGGGAGCTGAAAGAACTGGGTTCTCCTAAAGATAAATTGGCTTTAGAGAGGGAGAAAGTGTTTACACCTGGAAGCCAAGCAGAAACCAACAGAGGGTGCTCGGGGAGATGTTATCACGCTCCAGAGGCTGCGACTGAGCCAGGAGGAGGAGGAGGACTGTGCTCGGCTCTGTTTAACAGCACAGCCACTGCTCTGGGGGAGATGTTTTGAGATTCCACCCTGCACCTTCAGCTGGAAGTCAAGTGACTGCTCACTGCCCCACGAAATGCCAGATCTGCACTGCAGCGTCTCGGGGCCTGACGACACCTTGAGAACAAGACTCTTTGCTGGAGATTGTCTTTTGCAGATTAAACTTTCCAGACTGTGCCGCAGATCAAAGCAAGGTGTGACTGTTTCCCTGCTGTATTGAGAAGGGAGCAGTGTGAAAGAGCAATTAGAGGTATTTCTACATGTTTTTGTATTTTTTTTTTTTTTATCTGAGATGATCTTCCCAGCAACGGAAACGAATAGTTGAGGGCACCAACCTATAAACTCCTCTTCCTATGACTGGTATTTTCATTCTACCACTGTAGTAACCACCAAAAAAAAACCACCAGAGACAGGCATGAGTTTGGGTGTTCACATGATTAAAGTTTATGAGACTGGAATCCTAAACTTCATCCAGGTCCTACTGAAATAGCTCAAAAAAGTCCTCCTGGCTTCACAACATGGTGGATGGAGCCTACAACAGGTTGATGGGATCTCAGTGGATGCTTTATCTTTGTTGGGAACCGGGTAAGAGGCTTTGTAAAGCTTTGGGAAGGATGTTGGTGACTGTAGTTGATGTGGACACAAACTCCGCAGTGTTTCCACCAAAGTTAACTTCAGACACTGGAAAACTTCCACATTTTGGGCTCTCTGTGGTCAGTGGCTGAAGGATGAGCTGGAACAACTAAATTCGTGCTCTTCCCTGGAGACTTCAATGAAGGGATCTCGCCACTTCATTTACAGGGATAGGACCAGCTACCTCTTGATCCTAAAGCTGGCACCTGTGAATACTCCCAAAGTCCCAGTCCCTGGGGGATTCAATGGATTGACATCGGGATGTGTGGCACCCTAAAATTCCCTTCCCAACAAGGCCACAGATGCAACACACTCAAGAAGTCCTCTGAAGCCTGAGACAATGTTTTAGTCCAGAAGTTATGGCCCAGTGTTTTGTATAACATTTAACTATGAAACAAAAATGTGCACTTGGCATGGGCTCCATTTCACAGAGTTCTCTGCCAATTGTTGTACTCTGCATTCATCTAAAGCTCAAAAAACCCCCGTGTCCAGCCACTTGGATAGGGAAAATGAGTTTAAAGGGTCCTTCCCTTGGTTTTCTCCCGTGGGTTGCTGCAGGTTCCTGCAGGAACTCGCCTCCTTCCTACAGCTGAGCTCTCTGCACGGCCTTCAACACAGGGCTGAACTCTCCCGGGTGGGACTGTTCCAAGGAGCTTACCCATCCTGGCTGTCAGGGATCACGGCATGATTCACCTGCAGACTTCCACAGCACAGACATGCCCCACTCCACCACTCACCCGGGGTGTTCGAGTCTCGCCAGCACAGCCGGGGGGGGCCAGGCCGTGATTCACCCCAGCCCAAAGCAGACACCCAAACTGGGCAGGTGAATCGTGGCGTTGAAGTGTCTGCTTCTCTCCACTGCCTGGTTACTAAGGCAGGCTGGGGTGAGCAGAGCAGCTGGAGACACCCCATGTCACGGACATTGGGGTGTGGGGGACATGGACATGGTTGAGGTGAGCTGCCTTCCTCCCTCTTTTAGTGCAGTGGAAAGAGAGGGGCACTTCTGGAGGGCAGTTCATGCTTTTTGCCTCAGCTTCTCTCCCTGAGGCAGGATGAATTGTCCCCTAATGTTGGGATTAATCATCTCCCAGAAGTTCAGCAGAGTTGGAAAGAGGACTCTAAGTTTAGGAAATCAGCTGGAAATCCTTTGCTTTTCCTGCCTTGCCCATCTAATGTTCATTTACCAGAGGCCACACTCTTGGCTGAGCTGATTATCCAGGTTCTAAACTCCTACCTGGGGTCATTTGGGATCCAGAAATGGATGTCTTTATGTCTCATTTGCCTGGAAAGGATGGATTTGTAAAGCTTAGTCTGCAGTTAGCAAAGCCATTGAGATGTGGCACCTGACCACAGGAATGTCCACCTCCTCTTCACTTCTGTCCCCTCTCGACCAGGTCCCCAACAGGAAAGGAGTTAATTTGCTGCAAGGACCCTTCTCTTTAAACCAAGGACAGACACTTTATAACAATTTTTATCCTAGCCTAGAGAAGTGCTCAACTCAAGCTGATTTTATTCTGAACTTCAGCAATGATAGAGTTCTTGTGCTTATTTTTTAAGTCAGAGCAAAAGAGAGTGAAGCCTTTATTCCCTGGCGGCCCCGTTGATAATTCAAACACACCAGGCTGTTCCCAAAAGAAAACCACACGGCAAAAAATGAATGTAAACAGAAATACACACTGCCCAGGCAGGTTTCTCTTTGTCATTAATTCAGGGCAAAAAAGACAATCAAGAGATTTAATTAGAAGAAAAGGAAATTATACTCTAAAAATCCCTTCAGTTTTAGTAATCAAGGTTATTATTAGAAGCACCAGTAAAAACACTTTAAAAATCTATCTAATTAGCTGCATATCTGCTGATCTCCCTGCAGAGCTGACTTGTTTTTCTCCAAGGCTTGACCACCATAAAGGTTCATGGACACTCCTTTCAAGACTTCCACTGGGCTGAGCACAGCATTTGCACTCAAGTTTAACTGGGGTGTTTTTTTGGTTGTTGGTTTGGTTTGCCTTTAATTTCACTCCCCTCACTTTAACCAAAGCACCACAGAATGATGCTGTTCCCCTTCCCAAATTTTTGGTGTTCCCCTTCCAAAGACTTGGAGCTTGGTGGCTTCTACTGCTGGAGTTATTCCTTTGCAGTGCTTTTGGCTGGCTGCTCTCTGCCAAAATTTCCTGTGAAACATCTTGGTTAGATGTGCTTGGCTCTCAAAGAAAGAAATATGGGCTTGACCCCCTGGTTGCAAAGGAAATTATCTGTATGGGCTGAGCATCTTTGGGAAAGAAGCAGCACAATGATGGATTCAGGCTTTGAGAGGAGGAAGAAAAGGGAAGAAAGATATTAAAAGTAGAGTTTCTTGCCTTGTTGGGCCTGTAGGGGACTTCAGGAATGAGATGATGTTAAGGGGAGGGATGAAAATGATGATTTCTGGTGAGGGGAATGCAGAGGAACTGAAGACGTCGATTTTCTGTCCCCATTCTTGTGAGCCAAGTGGAAAGGTGAAATCCAGCCTGACAGCATCTCTTTTCCTTGTTTTTTTTAACCCAGGTCCCTGGCAATTGGTCACCAGTATTCCTCCCTGGGGACTCAGCCCATCCTGTGCGGGAGCATCCCGGGCCTGGTGCCCAAGCAGCTGCGCTTCTGCCGGAACTACGTGGAGATCATGCCCAGCGTGGCCGAAGGAGTAAAGATCGGGATCCAGGAGTGCCAACACCAGTTCCGGGGGAGGAGGTGGAACTGCACGACCGTCAATGACAGCTTGGCCATCTTTGGGCCCGTGCTGGATAAAGGTGAGTGAGGTGCCACGGGTTTGGGAAGGCCAAATATCCACGGTGGAGTAGCAGCAGAGATCTTGGGAAACCTTCTGTGAACTCATTCGCTTCTGAAAAAATGTAAAATGTCCTGCAGGAGAGAGGACTTGAGCTTGATAAAAGAGTGGGGTCATCTCTGTTCCAGCTTGGAGCAGGAGGTTGGACTAGAGACCCCCCCGAGTCCCTTCCAACACGAATTATCCTATGATCCTACACCCCTGGGAAGGAACACAAAGGATTATTGTGTTCGCAGTGGTCAAGCTGGACATCTGAGTCCTTTTCTGACCCCATGCTGTAATTTCAACTCTCTAGATGATGGCAGAAGTGGAATGATGGGCTGCTGGGGATGGTTCCTGGGGGCTGGACTTATCAGATAACATCGGTTTTGATACTGTAACGGGATACAGTGAAGATCAAAGGCCTGGGGAAATCATCAATTAATGGTTCTGCTTTCATTGGTTACGAACACAGCAAATTAGGACAGGGGGCAAATTCAGGCAACTATTTCTGCACCCACTGATGGAAGTGAGAACTCCTAGAAATGTTTTGCCCCAAGCTGTTGAATGCTGTGATATTTAAGCCCTTTTTTAAGATCTTTTATCCTTCTTTGCCCTTGTTGTGTGTCTTTTAATGTCCAGCTTGCTCCTTTTGGTCTCACTAAGTCTGGGTCAAATTCCACCTTTTCCTTTAGTACAAAGGGGGTAATTTTAACTTCCTTCCTTCCTGACCTTATATGAAGAAGGAGGGAGCATCTGGGATAGTTTCTGCTGTATATAATAGATCTACATCCACCCCGGGGTGTGTAATTCCAGTGCTTCCCATCTGGGAGTAGGGGTCTTATTGGTTTTTCCCCTGCTGCATTACTCAGAAGAGATTTGGGCATTTCCTTAGCGTGAAAAACAGGTGATCCAAGAGAGAGCAAAGCCTTGATTTACATCATGGCAGGGCCTCCAGGATCTAGAACAGTGAGCAGGAGAAGGGGTAGGTTCAGCGGATGTGGTTACCCCGATGGACCTGGGGAGCTGAGGCACCATCCTGGCACAGGTTGTCCAGAGAAGTGGCTGCCCCATCCCTGGAAGTGTTCCAGGCACGAGGGGCTCCATGTTGCCCAGAGAGGTCATGGAATTCCCATCCCTGGAAGTGTCCAAGGCCAAATTGGACAGGACTTGGAGCAACGTGGGATAGTGGAAGGTGTCCCTGCCCATGGCAGGGGGTTGGAACTGGGTGATCTTCGAGTTGCCTTCCAACCCAAGGCATTCCATGATTCTGTGATGAACTCTGGTGTCACAATTTGGGTTTAGCAGTGACAGACCACCCCAAAATAATGATCTGTAAGACCTGTGGTGGGTACCTCACTCCTGGGTGGTTATAGTCGAATTAGGCCAGCTTAGCCACATGGAGATTTTTCCCACACGCAACAGGATTTGCCCAAGAACATCCACTGGGCACAGGCAAAAAGTGAACCCGATAATCCAACGTGCCTCATCCCGTGACTGGATATCCTCAAGGACACAAAGAATGGTTTGGGATGGAAGGGACCTTAAAGTTCATCCATTCCACCTGCTGCCATGAGCAGGGACACCTTCCACTATCCAAGGTTGCTCCAAGCCTCACCCAGCCTGGCCTTGGACACTTCCAGGGATGGAGAGTCCCTGACCTCTCTGGGCAACATGCTCCCAGAAAGTCTCCCACATCTCCTGTGGCAATTATCCTTGTGGATAAACTGCTCCTCGCCTCCCTGCTGACCCAAGGAACCCCAATCCCAGGATCTGCCAAACTCTCTTATCTCCCGACGGTGCCGGCGCGAAGGGTCTGTCCCTGCTCCAGACTGGAGGGTTTGGGTAGCCGGGCTCAGGGAGGGAGAGGAGACTGGGACGATTTCATAACTGAAGAATGTTGTTCCTTGAGGGAGAATCAAACCACCCTTCAGTTTTGCTTCACCTACAGCAGGAGGGGGGGGGAGAAAAAAAAACAGCTCAGTCGCATTCTTGTGCGGCAGATCCCCCAGGGTAGGAACATACTTGAGCTCCTACCCAGAAAGAGTGAAGGGGAGAAGGAGAGAGGGAAAGCAAGGAAGCAAAAATCTGTTTTGCAGCTTGGATTTGAAGTCCCCCAGGATCTGAGTGCAGCTCTCAGTTGAGGCAACGGGGACCCCATCCTCCCTCAGCACAAACCAGAGCAGCTCCTAAAGCATCTGCCCTTTGCCTCACAGACTGTCTGCCCTTCTTTCACTGAAAAGGGCCGATTTTAATGCCTTCAGGAAATCCTTTCCAGGCCCAGATCTCGCTGAGGCTGCCTCGCTGCCGGGGCTGCCCTTGCTGCCGTGGTATCTCATTGCTCATTCAGGGCTAGGCCTGAGCTGTGATTCAGCAGTGCCAAACTGTCACCAGGCTCTGGTCCTGTTAAGAGCCATGTTCTGATATCTCGTCTAAAACCAGACTCATTTTCCCCATCAGCCTTTTTGTGGAAAGAAATCCCACATGTTTTAGCTAAGGCTATATTTATGTATATTATTTTTTAGCCAAGCCTAATCTCCAGATGTTCCTTCCAATCCTAACAATTCTGGGATTCTCTAGTGAATCACATATTAAACAGGAATGGCATTGACGACCTTGGCTACCAGGGAATGGTGATGTCCAGGGGATCCTGACCTGCTGCTGTTTGAGGGCAACAATTGACAGGCTTGACCCTAAATCCCTCTTGTAACCTAGGGCAGAGGAAGAGCAGAAATTCCCCACCCTATCTGACTACTCTGGTTTGTAGGCCCTTGGCTGTGGAATAAATATTCCCTATTCAATTGTCCAGAGAGGATGCCCCATCCCTGCAAGTGTCCAAGGCCAGGCTGGACAGGGCTTGGAGCAACCTGGGATAGTGGAAGGTGTCCCTGCCCATGGCAGGAGGTGGAACAGGATGAGCTTTAAGGTCAGGGCTGTGGAATAGGGTTTTTCTCCTCCTTTGTGGTCCTGGGAGTGTATGGGCAGCTGTGCAGCTTCATGGAGAGACATTCAGGTCCCACTGCTGGGCCTTCCTTGCAAATTCCCAGGAAACAGGTGTTTGGGGCAGCCTAGACCACTTGGAATGCAAAGAACAGGAATCCTGTGCAGGGAAGGAATTGAGCCTGATCTCTTCCTCCCTACCTAAACCTAATCTGTCTATCATCCCTAATATAAAGATGTTACAACTCATTTCTAGCCTCACAGGAGCTCAAATCTCAAGTGCTGGACATTAGAAAGAACCCCTCACTTGAACTCTTCTAACAGTAATATCGAAAGGAAAAAAATTGTTCTCATTTGTTTCTTCACCTGTATTGTATGAAGGGCAGAAAATCATGGCCAGAGCCACATGACCTTAAATGACCACCTCAGGCACAGCTCATGCTCAGCCACTCACCTGAGAGGTCTGGCAGTTTTTAATGCAATTGTGGCATCTTTCAGCTTACCAAGGACAAGGGAAGATTTTTGAGGTGCCTCTAAAAAAACACAGGATAAAAGTTTGGAGGGTGTAGGAGAGGGACATGCCATCACCGCCAGCAGAAAGTGAACAGCACAACCTGGCAGGCATTTTCCATCTCCAGCTTAAGTGCCATGGATTGGGAATTGTGCCTTTTGTGGACTGAAGAGGCTGTTCATGCTTAAGTTGTGATTTTAGAGTCTCTCAATGCCGTGTGAGCTCTCTTTGAAACTCCTCTGGGCAGAAATATGAACCAATCTCGAGAGGAGTAATACAACAAAAACTTATCATGACCCTGTCTCTTTAAAGGACCTCAGCACATAATTAAGTCCAAATAAAAGTTTCCTCTCTCTCCTCCCCCCATTCAATAAAAGTAAATTACCTCCAACTATTTAAGCCCCCAGTTCGTTTAAATTTAAAAAGGGAGCCCTTGTCTATCTATTTCTTTCACTCACTCCCACCTCCTTCTGCTAAAGACTGGCCGGGGCTTTAAACCTGCCAGCTGGGCTGAGAAATGGTTAATAGTTATTGTGGAGGAGCAGCTTTTAATGAACTATGGAAGAATGATACATTGATGGAGTAATGGGAGTTTAAGTCTCTCTGTAATGAAACAGGTTCTCAGCGCCGACCCATTGTGGTGTAAATACGGCACGACTCTCCCACTGTTCGGGCAGGACTAAATAGCAGAGGCCAGAGGGGGGTCAGCTTATGGGGTCTGCGCTTTAGTTAATCAATCTGATTGGATTAGGGTCACCGCGATCCCTAATAATGTCAAAGGTTACGCCAAACTGGATTAAATGCTTTGTTGGGGAGGGCTCGGGTGCTTTCAGCTGTGGCCGGCAGGGCTTGTTTATTAGGCTTTGACACTCGTGTGCAGCCTCGGGAAGCCGCTCCGGCCCTTTCTGTGTCCGGCGGGGCTGGGAACGAGCTGGGGCGGGGGCGTCCAGTGGCTCCGTCGGGTGTCCGCACCCATCGGACGTGCCCTCCCGGGACACGCATCCAACTCCCCCCGGGACAGACGAGAGCCCCGTGGGTGACACCGGGCCCCGAGGGCGTAAATTCATTCCGGAAATCACGGCTGGCCGCCGACCCCGCGCAGAGGCGAACGGCGAGAGGTGACCCGCTGCCCGTGTCCCTCGGGGTTAATCCTGCCCGTGTCCGGCGAAGCCGTGTTCTTCCTGGTGCAGCTCCCGGTTGGGCAGCTACCAGGACGAGCATGGAGCAAAATATGGGGTGTTCAAGACCGCCTGGTTGCTTTGTTATTAAGATGGGGAGGTGCCTTGCCTTCCAGCACCTCCATCTCAAATCCAGGTGGGATCAGATGGGATGGGATCTCCCTGTCATCTTACCCACAGAGACCACGAAGCCTAAAAAATTCCTGTTATCTTCTCTCACCCTGTTCCTGCAGATGACACTCCCTTATAGACAGGGCAGAGTGTCCTTCAGCAAGTGACACCAAATAATCCCTTGGAAGATCCCTTGGCAATGGAGAGGGGCAGCAATAACAGTGTGCTACTGGCAGGGATCTGAGATCCCTGTATCCCCAATGCCTCACTCCTCCCCACAGCAGAGCACACAATGCATGTTTATGGGACTGTCAGGTTATCCAAGCAGGCTTCTTGCGTGATCCAGACTGGAGAATTTCCCCTCGAGACTTCTGGAATGAACCCAAAATCTGAATTTGACTACAACATCTCTTCCCAAAGGACATTTTGCCTTGACATATCACCAGGAGATAGACAGCCTCCTCTTTTACAAGTCTCCTCCAGTGCTCTGGTGTTGACAAGCAGCCACTCTATTTCCCTTTGCTGGATTCAGATTTGCTTGATCTTGCCCTGACCATTTCATTGCTATTTAGGCTTTCTAAAAATTTAAAACTGGGGCCTGCAGAAGAGCAGTGGGTCAGCAAAAGTTTGGGTCCTTTATGCCAGACAGCGAGACAGCTCGAGGTAGTTCCAGTTGTTGCCGGGGTCCTCCAGGGCATGATTCATCTGACGTGCTCTAGACAGTTAGGATTAAATTATTCACACCCTGAAGTTTCTACATCTCTCCATCAATCACTGAGGGAATCCAGGGAGACCGGCTCTGGATGAGAAGACTCTTGCTCCCAGGGACTACATGAAGGGCAGAGCAGGCATCTGTCTAGCTCCTGAGAGATGTGGGATTCAAATCACATCCAGTTTCGTGTGGAATGCTGGGCGCTGTTACCTTTGCAGCCAGGCTGATTTTGGACTAAGTTTATTACTGAAGTTAGGCTTATTTTGGACTCTAGACTTTTTGGGGACAAGCCCTGTGTATTCTTTCCCTCCAGAAAGCCAAAACAAAGCTGTGTTCAAGCATTGACTCTCTACCACTGTGGACGAGAAAGGTCATCTTGTGTCTGGTGAAATCCACGTGAGTTTTTCCCCAGATTTAGCAAGAATGGTGCCAGACTTTCAAACTCAGTCACAATCCCTCGGAGACACGAGTCTCCTCCATGGTTTTTTCTTGCTGTGTCATAACAACATCGCTCCCCAGGCTCCCTGATAGGCCTGATCTCATCTCCCAGAGTTGGATGTCAAAGTCTGAGCGAGTCACCCCAGGCTCCCTTTGCAGTCAGTGGAGAGCAATCGGCATCTCCAGGGAGCAATTCATCTGACCTATCTCAGACACCTATCTCAGGATAACATGAATCATGGCAAGATGTTTATTTCTCTCCATTGACTATAGAGGGAGCCTAGGGCTACAGCCTCAGACTTCCATGGGTGCTTCTTAGAGGCCCAGTTTGGGGGCAAACAGTTCCCACCCCTCATATTTCTCCTCTTAGAAAGCAATCCTGACATCCAGCCTCAGCTGGAGAGGCCATTTTAATAATGGAACAACATGGCACTGGAAAGGATCTCCTGGACCACTGAAGGCAGGCAGTCCCTTGCTACTCAAGGCATAATAACATCTCATAATGATTTAAAATTAATATGTTTAGCAGCCCTCATCAAATTTTCCTGATGGCATTCTGGCACCTCGGTTGTCTCCGAGCCAAACGCTTTCCCCCCCCCTTTTCCCTGCTCTGGATCAGACTTCTCCACTCCTGCAATAAAGTAAGGCATGAGCAGAAAGCCACAAGATACTGATCCATCCAGGAGGTTTGTTACATGTAGGAGGTACTCTCCGCTCTCTCATGAAACTCTTCCCAAGAGGATCTGATTTCCAGCCACACCCCGTCTACCTCTCCGCTAATGGCAATTTGGGCAGCTGCCCTGGTATCAACAACGGAGATCTACAAACTCTGCCCTGTAACTATGGGGAAGGAAACTGGAAGGATCAGGATTGGAAATGCGACTGTGCAAGCTCCGCTCAGCCGGCAGGGCGCATGAATCCCGCGGGCCAGAGGCTTGCCAGCGCTCCTGGGAAAAGCCTGGCACATCCTGGCTCTGAACGGGAGCGCGGGTCGTGTTTAGGGTCCGTGTAAATCGAGGTTGGAGTGGGGATTACTGCAAGGGATGAGGGGTTGTTGCGCTGCCCGAGCCCATTCCAGCCCACAGAACTGCCCATATTCCTGGCTGGAGCATTCCTGACCCGGGTTTTATGCAGGTAGCTCAGAACAGGCAGCACTCTGGGGGTGACAGCAGTTTGGGGAGGTCTGCACGAGCTGTAGCCACATCCCTGGTTGGCAGCCCACGGAGTCCTGGGTGATTTGCAGCTTCCCCCGAGCCTTGGCAAGAGCTGCAGGTTGCAGCGGCAGCAAACAAGAGATGCTAAGGAAACATCCAGGTGTTATCCCTCAGCTTTTGGGAGCGGGAGACGAGTGAGGTGGTTGGGGAGCTCCTTCTCACTGCTGGAGCCAGGTAGGGCCAGGTGACCATCAGAAGGGTCACTTCAGCCTCCTGTGGCTTCAGAGGTGTTCAAGGACAAGCCCTGGGTGGGAATGGCACCCGGCAGGAGGTGGCTAACATCACATGTGGCTGCATCTGCCTGCATCTGCCTCTCCATCCCCACTGCCCCCGGCTCCGCGGGCTCGAGCGTTTTCGGGGTTTCTTAGAGGCTCTGACCCCATCACCTCCCTACCTGCGGAGCGATCCCGGGATAAGGATCTGGCTGCTGCGCCTGTGGAGATGAGACAGCCCATGTAAACAGCTGTAAACAGCCAACACCCAGGCGCGGGCAGCGAACGCGGGAGAGGAGTGATGGGGGAAAGGAAATGGCAGCAGTTCCAGGAGCCCATCCCGCTTGCTTTCCGCGCTCCCTCCACCTCCCACCGCACCAACCCTCATCTGTCAACCCTGACATGGTGGGTTTTTTTTTTTTCCCCCTTTCTGGCGACTAACACATTAGACGGGGGATCGGGGAGGGGAGCAGGAACAAGACAGCCCGTGGCTCCAAAACCGGTGGCGTCTCTCCCGGCGGCGGGAGGCACTGGAAACTCCTGCCTGGGGCTGCGCTCACAATGCCACGGGCTGGCAGGGAGCGGGCTGTGCCGAGTTATGGATTTATTTCCTCCCCCCTTCCCCTCCCCTGCTTCCCCTTTCCCTGCTGGGTACATCGCATTCCCCGGACCGGGCTCAGGTTGGTCGCAACAAGGAGCTCCCTCTGCCGCATCCCGAGAGTGCCAAGTCCAAGCGTGGGAGCTAGTCCTAGACAAAAGGGAACAGTAGAGGGAGCTGATTAGCATCCCTTTGTCCCGGGAGAATCCCGGCCCCAAACGGGCCCTTGGCGCACCACGGGAGGCACAAACACACACACACACGCATGGACGGGAGCCAAGCGGGGAAGCGGGGACGGCGGAGGCTGGGTCGCCTTCATCCCGGTGCTGGGGGGAAGGGGGGACACCGCGGGCTCTGCTTTGGGATGGCTCCGGAACCGGGGAGCGTCGTCCCCGGGGTGGGTTTTTGCCGGCTGGGGAGATAAATGCATCTCCCTGCGTCCCACAGAGCCAAAAGCAGCGAGGTCCCGCGACAAAGAGGGAGCCCGGGCTGTGAATGTGGCTTTTCTTCCCCGGGAGATGCGTGGGGAGCTGGCAGTGCTGAATAGAGGCGGGGATTTTAAGGCCAGAAGGGGCTGTGGGATCATCTGGTTGGATTGCTGTGTAAGGAGCAGGGATTTTCCTCCTCTCCGGCCTTGAGCAGATAAGGCAGGGCAGCCACAGGAAAACCGGGGCGTGTAAAGATGCTCTGCACGGGTTTTCTTCTGCAATGGCCTTGCACGGCACGGGAATGGGGATGTGTCCTGCAGAGCACCACGGCATTTTCCAGCAGGATACTGCTTAGCACATTCCCTGCTAAGCTCTGGTGCATGTGCCTGGATGGATCAGCCTCTCTCATTCCTTGCTTCCCCAGCCCCATCCTGCTGGGAGCATCTCCTCCAAAGTAAGGACTCGTCATCCAAGAAGACCCACAGGGTTGAGAAAGAGGCAGGGATCAGCCACCGGGAGAGGGAATGGCTCAAAAGGATCGGTGTGACCGTGTTTGGGGTTCTGTTGTGCGTGGGAATGATGTGCTCCTAGGAAAGATGAGGGCACAGCTGACTTGAGGCTGAGCAGTGAGAACAAAGCAGGAGTAAGAGGAAAGCAGATTTTTGAGGGCTCCAAAATCTTGAGGGATGCAAAGTCAGGGGGTCAGAGAGCACCCTGACAGAGGTGGGGACTTCCCCTGTGCAAAAGGGGAAAGAGCTGCCCAGAAGTGGCATTTTTTTTGAAAACAGCATGAAATGGGTGAGGCTGAGGCAACTGAGGATGGTGTGAAGTTGACCCCAAGTCATTCAGCCGAGAAGTGTGTGGTGCTCGATCTCCTGCCCACATTCCTTGTACTCCCAGGGCTCACGGAGATGCTTCTGGAGAGTGTTGCCCACAGCAGATCACTGCGAGGTGGGCCCATGAAAGAGGGATGTGGATGTGTCACGGTCTGGATATTCCCTAGGGAAGGGCTTGAATGAGACTGTTGTGGGTCTGGTTTGGTTTGGGCAGGCTTTGTAAGGAGGTGGAAGGTGGCATGGTGAACCTCAGGGGAGCTCTGGAGCTTTGGCTGGAGGTGACCCTAAAACCTGACGGCAAAGCCAGCTATAGAATATGAATTCTATAGATGTCAGGAAGAAGTTCTTTACTCGGGGGGTGGTGAGGCCCTGGCACAGATTTCCCAGAGAAGCTGTGGCTGCCCCATCCCTGGAAGTGTCCAAGGCCAGGTTGGACGGGGCTTGGAGCAACCTGGGATAGTGGAAGGTGTCCCTGCCATGGCAGGGGTGGAACAAGATGCTCTTTGTGGTCCCTCCCAACCCAAACCTTTGTGTGATTCTGTGAAAACACAAACAGAAAGCCAGAAAGCCACCAGGATCCTGGGAAATGCAGACCTCTCCTCAAGCCCTGGGAACAGGTCCTGACTGGAGGAATGGAGAGTGCCTTTCACTTTTTGTTTCATCTTGACTCATCTCACCCTTCCCTGAGAAGAAAAGCAGTTTACAAAGCACACATGACCCAGCTTGGACCAGCTATGGACGGGGAGCAAGGCAGAAAAGAGAGATTCTTCTTCTGGCTCCAGCAGAGCAGATCCTCCTTCCTCTGCCTCTCCATTTCCCATGGAGCAACCACAGAACCGAGTGGATATTTCAGAGCAGGTCACACGTAGGGCCCTGCAGCTCTTGCAACACGATTTGGGTTCTTTTATTGGCCTCCTCGTGAGTGTTCCCCTCCAGTTCGATCGACAGGGCAGCAACGCTCCCTGGAACCCTTCCTGGTAGGCTGCAGTTTGTTGACTCAGCACCTGGCACGATTTCCTCTCCTTTATTTCCAGGTGCTAAATCACATTAAACGATAGCTAATAATTATGGTTTATCCTTTCCTAATCGTGCTCCTTTCCCAGGGAAGCTGTTGCCACAGGGGTGTTGTGGGAGTGTGAATGGGTGGGGAGGGCACAAGGAGATGTTTCTGTTCACCCGGAGCCATAAAAAAAGTTGTGGACCCCTTAGGCTAAGCACACAAGATTCAGCCTAGGAGATATTATATCTTGTCAAAAATGTGTTTATTTATTCTTCTGAGCCAGTTTTCCATCAGAAAAGGAAGCTGCACCAAACTGGAGATGTTTTGCAGGTTCCCCTTAATTTCCAGACAAAAAAAAATGCACAACTTTGGTTTTCTTGAGGCTTTTTTTTTTTTTTTTGCACATTTCAGATAGTTTCATTTGAGTTATTGAAAATGAGGCATTTTATTACTTTTTAATTTAAATGTGATCTTATGCCAAAACAGAAAATCATTAAACCATCACAGAAGCACACTTTTCTAACTTTAACATTTTATAGGATATTGGAGTGCTTTTTATATTATTGAGGTGGAATTATTATGTCTTGTCAAACAAAAAATCAGACATTAACAAGAAAAAACACTTCATTAACCTAAAAATTCAGACTCTTACATTGTCCACCTGATTTTCAACTCTTGAAAATAAAGCAAAACAGAGTTTCCTAGAATATGTTAAATTTTTTTTGGCCCTCATTACTAACCTTAGCCATGACACAATCTCCAAACTCCCTCAGTCTGACAGGCTGTCTAAATTCAGAGCTAAATATCAAGCAGTGGTCACCTAAAGACCCTGTAAATTCATAAAGCAGCCTCACAACTCTACAAAACGGGAGATGTAAGAGATAAAACCCAAATCTGTGGTTTATTCTCCCATTACAAACGCCGAGTCCTGACAGGAAGATGCTCCCACAGGAAATCGCACAGATTCTTCTTAGAGAAGAAATAAAAGGTGAAAGTTTATTTTAGTGGGGTTGGGTTTGCTGGAGAAAGGTGCTTCTGTTCATACAACTTTTCCAGCCTGCTTTCCTAACTGGATTTCGGATACAGATTCCTTGAGAGATGAATTTGAAGATTTAAATGTATCCTGAGGGGGGTAGATGAGAGCTCTGTGGAGCCTAGTTTTTATGGGAAGTGCTCGTTTTTATGGGAAGTGTTCAGTCTGTGCCCAGAACAGTGGTACTCTGGTGAGAATTATTAGAATTATAGTCTGTGCCCAGCACCTAAAATGAAGAATATTCTCTATATTTTGCTCCCCTGAGCAAGGGGTCTTCTCAATCAAAGGCCATCACCCACCCCTGAACACATCAGAGATAATTTGGTCACTCTGGAGGCAAATATCAGGTTCTGTAGAGATTTCTTTATGGCTTTATTAATTATAAATCTGCTCCAAACACACTCTGATATCTTGTCATTGATCTCTGTGGATCAAGAAAGAGTTGGAGAGGATACAAATGTTTTGTCATCAAATTCTCTCTCATTGTCTTTCCATTGAGAAAGACGATGGATTTTGTCTTCTGGTGTTGGTGCTCAAGAGGACAGAACTTTTGAACTTCTCAGCCTGCAGAAAAGCACAACCTCAGCTTTCAGTTCTGTGTTTCCAGTGTTTTCCCAAGGCTTCAGTGACTGAATCAAGCAATCAATAATCAATATGTAAGAATCATCAAGTCATAGAATCGTAGGATGGTTTGGGTTGGAAGGGACCTTAAAGATCATCCATTTCCAACTGCTATACAACAAATTTAAAGTTAAAAACTCTCCCTAAAATCTCCTCACTTCAAGCAAAGCCAACCACCGACTTTCAGAACTTTCCCATCAGCCGTTAACACTTTTATTCATTTATAGAATCATGGAATGGTTTGGGTTGGAAAGGACCTTTCAAGGTCATCCAGCCCAACCCCTGCCATGATCAAGGATATCTTGAACTGGATCAGGTTGCTCAGATCCCCATCCAGCCTGACCGTGGATGTTTCCAGTACATGCTAAGGCTATTGTGACACCCCAGAAATCCTTAAATCAACCTGACACAAAGCCAGTGCTTTTTCAAAAGAAGCAGAGAGGTGCAAAAGGTGTTTGTTTTGTGGGTTGATTTTTTTTTTAAGGAATCCAAATATATTTCCATATTTAACCTGATTTTTCACGTAAACATTTTAGAAGCAGATTATTCTTTGCTGTAACAGCCACACTCACCATTACACCACAAGCCTCATAGTCTGGTGCTGGCTACAAAATATTAGTTATTCAGAGTCTGAAGAGTGGGGCAGATGCAATTTAAAAACATATGGATCAGCATTCCAGCTCTCCTGGAAAGGAGCCTGTAATCACTGGTGTTGCAACTCAGTGAGGTCACTGCGTCAAGCACCCCGGACAACTCACTACATGTATTTGCCTATTTTATGGGGCTGACCACTAATGGGGTTGGCTAAAAGCTGGAAGTATATTGGGCTTTTCTCACTAGGGATGGGTCTCCTGATATTTAAGAGGCTTGGAGCTCACTGGTGGTTTGTAAATCCAGGGCTGCACCTTCTTTTGTGAGGTCTGTGACTCCTGGGGTTTCAGGCTTCTGTTTGGTTCCACCAACCCTGCCAGAATAAGGAGGGTGTTCTTAGCTCAGACTGGGCAAGTGGGGAAGTTAACCTGGCTTAACATGGCAGGAGAGCTAAACTTGGCCCTGATTGGGATCAGACAGCCTCAGATGAACCTCAGTGTGGGATGGTGGATCCTCTTCCCACTATCACCACGTGTGATGTGCATCAGGAGGTCCAGGGTAGTGGTGTGCCAGGACTGCCTCAGAGGATGGTGCTGCCTCCTCTGGAGCTGGCCTGAGCTGGAAAACCACATCCCAAAGCAACACAGCCCACTGATGCTGGGCTTCACCCCCACAAGGCACAGCCCTGCTGCTCACAGGCCACAGCCAGGGAGAAAACCATAAACAAAATATTGGAGAGCCACAAGTGACCCAGGAGCTGCTGGGGGGGGTCATTCCAGCCCTCACAGCTTGGACTTCAGCTCCTCACCCGGGATAACACCCAAACCTGCCTCGAACTTCAGATGCTCACCAGAGCAAGTGCACAAACTGCCTTGCCATAAAAACTGATTTACCCCAGCCGAGGTTAACCAGTTTTGTCTTCCTTGTGTAAAACTTGTCATCTGGGAGCTCTTCATTTCTGTGCTTGACCTCCAAGCAGCTCTGTGAGCCTGTGGGAATCTTGGCACTTTGCTCCTTGAGTTAAATGTATTTTAGTCAGGAGGACTCTGAGCCTCAGAGGCTGCATGCTGCACTCAGCATTAAAATAAAGGCAAACACAGGCCCTGGAATTTTAAGAATCCCCGCAGTTCCTCGCCGAAATCTCTCTCCGCTTTGCTCAGCTGTGCTCTCAGTTCCTGAGCTCTCTGCAGGCTTCCACCAATCCCCAAAACCAGCACCAAGGTTGGTGGTGATGCCCAAAGCCGCAATTTCCACCATGGCCAAGAAACGCAGCGGAAAAACCGCGCGCATTCAAGAAAGCCAAGAGGATGGTGGCACCTGGGAGTGATTCATGGGCAGGAGATAACATTTCTTATCAGCACTGGCATTGCTGCACTGCAGGACAGGATTGGGCAGCGTGTGGGTGACCCAGCTTCTGTCCGGCTGCCTCCCACACCAGGAGGTCCAGCAGAGCCATGGCTGAATTTCTGAGGGGTAATTCTCAGCTCCAGAGCAACAGTGTGGTCCCCAGGAATAAGCCAGGAGCCAAACCTGATTTCCTGCAGCCCCCTGCCAGCTTTTCCACCCTCCCCAGCTTAGATCCATTGTCAGCACAGGCAAAGGCCCCGTATCCCATTCCCAGCTGCTTAATCCATTCCTTCCCGCCCCACTGCCAGTACAATAAAGCCCCACTGAGGAGATCCACCTCCCAGGAAATCCTGCTTTAACACCCTCCAAAGGAGCAGCCAGATTTATCTCTGCCGTTGTTCTGGAAAACTAAATGAGGACTCATCTGCTCTAATCCCCTCTTAAGATTTCCAGATGAGGCCTGCGCTCCCATATTTGCATTTCTAACAGCTCCTACGTGTGCCCCGCAAGGCTCCATGGAGGGGAATCACGTACCAGGGACTGCTTCAGGTACCCCATTATCTCCCTCTGAAGGCACAAGTGAAGGAGCCTTTGCAATGACCCCATAAAAATTCCTGAAATGAAGATTTGGGTTAAATGGGCCTGGAGATCTTCCTGCAGAATGGATCTCATGACTCACCCTGTGCTGGAGAGTTTGGGGACTGCTCCTTCCATGTGACTCATGGCATTGTCATTGGCCTCCTTTTTGGCATGGCAGATTTTGAGATTTCACAGAATCAGAGAATCCTAGAATGGTTTGGATTGGAGAGGACCTTACAGATCATTTAATTCCAACCCCCTGCCATGGGCAGGGACACCTTCCACTATCCCAGGTTGCTCCAAGCCCCGTCCAACCTGGCCTTGGGCACTTCCAGGGATGGGGCAGCCACAAATTCTCTGAACAACCTATTCCACTGCCTTAACCACCCTCTGAGTGAAGAAATGGCTTTGCCATCTGATTTTAGTGTCACCTGCAGGGGATGGGACATTCACAGGATAAACGACAATGGCTTTAAGCTGAAGGGGAAGAGGTTTAGATTGGATATTAGAAATAAATTCTTTACTGTGAATGTGGGGAGGCCCTGGCACAGGTTGCCCAGAGAAGCTGTGGCTGCCCCATCCCTGGAAGTGTCCAAGGCCAGGCTGGACGGGGCTTGGAGCAACCTGGGATAGGTGGGAGGTGCCCCTGCCCATGGCAGGGGGGTGGGACTGGATGACCTTCCAGTTCCTTTCCAAACCATTCCCTCATTCTGGGATTCCACAGAACACCAAAACATTCCCTGAGCTCCTGAATGATGTTGTCCGCTAACAAGACCTCTCGGGCCATGTGATTTACAACCTCCAGAGTTTTTACTCCTCCCAGCTAACCTGGGAGAAGCATCCATGTGTCGGGACGCATTTTCCGGGCTGTAACCATCAGCAGCTTTGTTGTGCCAGGACAAATCCCAATTTCGGTCCTGCAAGCCTTCTGCTGGCAAGTCTGGAGCTGCACGGAAGACGTGAGCCGTTTGCATGATTAAAGGTTGCAGGACCAAACTGATTAGAAAGGTTCAGGAGGTTCTCCAATCACGCCATGAGCACAGATCCAGTAGGGAAGGAGCTCTGGGCATGGAATTGGCTTCTCCTCAGAGTAACTTCCACTGGTTTCCAGCGAGAGCTGGAAGTTCTCAGCTTCTCCCAGATTCTGCACCTGCAGAGCGAATTCCTGTAAATATTGTTGCGGTTTTAGTGGCTTTTTCTTTATAATATCAAAACCTGATGCTTTGATTAGAGATGGGGAGTCG
>VZRJ01013182.1:211047-253404 GCA_013397565.1 Ptilonorhynchus violaceus | reverse complement strand
GAAGAATCTGACAGTGTTTTCTGGCATTTAGTCCCTAATTGAAATATTCCCGTTGGGTATTTAGAAAAAAAATATTAAATTGGCCCAGATATTTTTTTATGAATAAGGCTTTAATTAAGTTTTTACATATTAAATGTGCATCAATGGAAATAGTTAGACAAATAGCAGGGCTGTTAGTCACGCAGGAGCAAAGGGATGATTCAGTCAGGGGCTGCGTGTGTTGCAGCAGCTTCTCCCTCCGAGGGCACATGGGAGATGCTGAGAGGGAAGGGAAATTAGCATTAGAGATGGAAGCGAGCACGGAGAGGGAACACATTAAAAAGGGCCAGGAGAAAGGCGAGGTTCCCAGTGGAATTAGGATTTAAGGACTCCCTTGCTTACGCAGGAACAAGGAGGGAGTCCAGGGACCTGAGCTCCGTTCCCAGCTCTGCCTCCGATCTGTTACGCAACTTCACCGCTCCCTTTTCCCCTTCCTTTTCCTTCCACCCCCTCCCTTGGTTTGCCCAGGTTAATTTGACAAGTTCTCCCCCACGTCCACTGCGCTCACAGGGGACCGGGGTGAGGGTTTGGGAAGAGCAGAGTAACGGTGAGGGTAGCGAAGCGTGAGCAGAGATCGCCCCGGGACGGGGTGGGAGCTCCGACCTGGGAGGTTTTGGAGAACAGGTTCGACAAACATCTGTCAGGGGCAGCTCAGGCAGAGTGGATCCTGCCTTTGGGCAGGAGGCTGCCGGGTCCAAGTCTGATAGCTGTGATTTTAAGTGCTTCTGGAAGAGGGGCTGAGCCTGCCAGTGTATCCAGATATTCATGCAAAATAAGAAGTGAGGGGTATCACTAAAAAGCAAGTTTTTTGTAGGAAAAGAGAATTTTAATACCAAGCTGCACCCCTAATTACACTGGCTTAACTTTTCTGCCACTTCCACTGAGCGAGATACAAGTTATTCTGATTTACACCAGGCCAAGAGGAGAATCAGGCCCCGTGCTTTTCTGCTGGTGGCCAAAATATATATTTTTCCTTTCCTCGATTTATTCGGTAACTGATTTGCATAGACATTTCCGAAGGGCTCTTGGTTCTTCTTTTTTTTCCTTAATTTTTTTCGCACTTCACATGTCATCTATCCCCCACTCATTACACGGGGCAGCAGCAGTGTTGCCACCGAGGGAGCTCACATTTAACAGCAAGAGAGGAATCTTTAGCAATTCCCATCCCCAAGGGACTGCAGGATGCGGAGCTTTGATTTTGTTGCTCTAAGACAGGCAGGGATGAAAGCGATGTGCGCTGCCAGTAAACCCTTGAGGTGCTGGCTTCCTCCAGAAGCATGGCAAATGCCTCTCCCTCCCACCAAAGTCACCAAAACCGAGGAAAGCAGAACAGGTCATCACCTCTCCTCCCCTCCAAGTTAATATTCCGGATAAGGAGCCCTGAGTTGGTGGGAACAACTCTGGAGAGCACACACCCATAGCCGGGGGGTGTGGATGCTCTTCAAGAACCTACAACTGAACATCAGATGCAAAACCAGGATTAACATCGTGTCCAGTCCTCAAACATGAGGGCAGGGCTGACATAAGAGCAAACAGGCACTTGGTGAATTGACAGGAGCAAGAATAAGAAGGAAAAGCTGGAATTGCAAGTTTTCTCGCAATCGGGTTGGCAAAGCTCTGGAAAATCCTCACAATGTGAAAGAGAAGAAGCAAATGCCATATAGCCTGAGGAAGGGAAGGCTTCATCAAAGGGTCTGTTATCATTTGGTTTAAAATGGGTGAACCCAGAGACAGAGATCGAAGCCGGATCGAACCCCCTCACAGCCCCTCCCTCCTCTTCCCACTCACTCACAGCCCCTGTCCCTTCAGAGAGGCTCAAACCCCACCCGGAGGTTATTCACATTCTGAGTCCTCAATGCTTTCCTTGCCTGGGGGGCAAATCCAAGTGCAGTTCAGGCTGGAAGAGATAATTTCCATAGGAGAGAGCATTTCTGGGCACTTCCAGCTCCGCTGGCCACAAGGGCTGATGAGTGCGTGGCACAGTGCAACTCTCTAATTAGAGGTGGGCTTTATTCGAGCTTAAGAAACTTGGACGAGCCAAGGGAAGCATCAGATGAATGAAATCGGCTTGTCTTGTGAATACAAATGATTGGTTGAGAAAATTCTCTGGAGGTGTTTGGTATCCTCTGCTTTTACAGAATGCTGTTTGATTTCGGGGGGTTTTTCAGGGTCACTCACTCACATTGGTGGGGGCAAGGTGAGAGCTTCACTGTTTTAAATCACAAGTAGGTACAAGTTAGGCTATTTTAGTGCTGATATTATTTTTTTTTAACCCCTGTCTATGATTTGACTTTGAAGCCAATGGGGAACATCCACTGATCTCATTTCTGTGGTCTTATATTCACCAAGAACACGAGCTCCTTGTCTTAGTCTGGGTGTGACAGATTCCCAGGAGGTCTCCTGGCCATGTATTCACTTTCCATAGTTTTGTTCAGCTTCCCAAATCCAATCAAGGACATTTTCAGCCCAAGAGGATGAGAGGCTGGCTCTTCATGGTGGCTGAAATTAAGCGTTATTAGGACACGATGCAGTAGAGGGTGAGGTCTGCTTTGAAATTGTGTTTCAGATAATTTCCTTCAGTTTTTAAGCACTAAGATTTGTTCCTCCATGTCTGGGACCAGCACCAGGCTGACCACCAGCTCTCAGACTTTTCTCAGCCATATTGGCAGTGCATAACAGTGTAAAGAGGAAATTTTTTTCCCACTCTTTCTATTCTGATTATTCTGATTGTGTCTTCTTAGGATTGAAGGATTTAAGGGCTGTTGGTCATGGTGCAAGAGCACGTCGTGATAGGACAAGGGGGATGGTTTTAATGTGAAGAGGGCAGGGTTAGATGGGATATTTGGAAGAAATTCTTCCCTGTGAGGGTGGGGAGGCCCTGGCACAGGTTGCCCAGAGAAGCTGTGGCTGCCCCTGGATCCCTGGAAGTGTCCAAGGCCAGGGGTGGACAGGGCTCAGAGCAACCTGGGCTAGTGGGAGGTGTCCCTGCCCATGGCAGGGCAGTTGAAAACAGATCTTTGAGGTCCCTTCCAACCCAAACCACTCCGTGATTCTGTGGTTCTGTGATAAATGTTCCTGCCAAGGACCATAAAAGATCCATGCATGACAAAGTTCTGGGTTTGCATCCCAGATGTGTTCATGGAAGGTGTAGCAATTTCCATCTGGAAAGGCTGCTGCGGCTCAGTTCTTGAGGTTCCTGGTTTGGTTGGGTGAGGCAGGAGATTTGTTGGTTTTCCCTTGGAAGCTGAGCTCCTTCAGCAGTGTCCTCACATGCACCCCCAGTGACGGACGAGTTCCCCACTGGAGTCAACTTCAGACAAGTGTCCAATGTATTTAGCTCCCTTTTCTGCTTGAAATTTATACAAGAGCCCAGACTATAATCAGAGTATCTGTCATCCACAGCTTATCTGCTGGTTTATAATCGCTTGTAAATCACCCAGCCTGTGTCTGGGGCTTTGCAATTTCCTTATTCCTCCGTGTCTAAATAGATGTGAAATTCCCTAGCGCTGACCTCAAGTGTTTGGGATTAGAAAGTGGGAAGATGATGTTGGCTCTCCATCTCACAGGTGGGGAACTGGGGCTGAGGAGCTGTTTGAAGGTGTTGTTTCATAGGACTGAGCCCCTTCTCCCTTAGGAACCACAGGTCCAGCCTCCAAACCATGCTTCCTCTCACAAGCTATTTATAAAAAGTGGCTTTTATGCTTTGGGAGCCATGTAACATTTCTCTGCTTCCCCAACTGGGTGAAACTGAAACCCACAGAAAAAAAACCCAACCAGATTGCCCAAACCTGCTGCAGGGAGGTGAGCAGCTCCTCCAGACCCCCTCCCTTCTCCAAATGGAGCCTGCAAAGCAAAAACTTCTGCAAGCCAAAAAATTGCTTAATTGCCTCAAATTGATTCCATGGTTTTATTAAGATATTTTCCCAGCTCTATTATGGTTAATTATTTGTATTACAGTAGACTCTGAGGCCCCAAGCAGAGATCAGGGCCCCATTGTGCTAAGTAGTGTACAAGCACATAATAACAAAATCATTCCTTGCCCCACATAGTTTGCAATTATGTGGAGAGCAGCAGGGGAAGCACACCACAGTTTGTGTGAACACCTTTTTGGGGAGGTTAACTTGGATTTGGAAAGCCAAGAGGGTCCCTCACGAGAGCCTGTGCACATTCCCTGCTGCCCTACTCTTCCTGCTGAGCTCTGGTGGGAAAAGCTCCGGGGAGAATAGGGATGTACAACCAGGAGACGAACACCCCACCTGGCTCAAGGCTTCGTGATGGGAATAAAGAAGAGGGAAGAAAAGTGGGGGAAACTGAGCAGGTTCCCGTGCTGCTTTCCCCTTGACCTTTGGTTGGTTGCTGGAACCTCGGCTGCCGGAGGTTCGTGAGGGATCTCGTTTCCCTGGGGATTTCCAGCCTCGTCCTGCAGAGGCAAAGCTTTCCTCTGCTTAGGTAAAGGCTAAGATGAGCATGAGCCTTGCAGAGACCCTGTTTGCTTCCATCCTGAGTGAGGAAGTGGAGCAAAAACGCAGAAGGGGAACCCTGTGCTTCCCCTTCTCCCTCCTCGCACCCCGCTCCTCCGCCAGATCCCTGCGGGTGCATCTCGCCCGTGAGTGGGAGATCTCCTTTACCCAGGGGTCAGCACTGGGGGAGCTTTTCCACACCTGCGAGCGAGTGGGGAGAGTTTGGAGACCTCGAAGCCTTGCTGGAGGTGATGCCTGGGGCTGGGAGTGCGACAGGTTTGGGGTGAACGGGCAGCAAGGGTGTCGCTTGTACCCCGGGTGCTGCCGAGCTCCGGGCGACCCTCAGGGACTGCACATTGCCCACCTCTGCCTTGTGCTGTCCCCAGGGTTGAGAGGACGTGAAAGGCAGCAAACTGTAGCCCCAAACCAGGGAAAAATCCGATTGTTTCCAAGCACTAAGCTCAGGACTCAAACGGAGCAGGAACCTCTGGAGATAACGCCGTGTCTGTGTGTGTGTGTGTGTGTGTCTGTGTGTGTGTGTAAAACGGCCTCGCAGAATCCCCCGGCTTTAGCAGGGCTTTGAAAAAGATCTGGGTGGTGATTCAAAATCCAGGTTATGACCTGTGACCTTTGGATGAGAAATTGTTGCCATTTAGGATGTGTTAGGAGGTCCATCCTTTTCATCAAATGCGTGTTTCTTCTTGCTGCGGGAGGCAATCACACCGGTATATCATTAACTCGCAGAAAAGGAGGCTGTAAAAGAAGTTGATGGGGGACCTTAGCCCACACCCTGCTGGGGTCTGCTCGGAGCACAATATCCCAGCGACCATGAGATTAAGCTAAAGAGAAAAGTGAAAATGCTTTTCACGATTCACACGCCCTTTAGATTGTTTTATTAAACCATTTGAATAGGGATTTCCCTTTCGGCCGACAACGGGGCCCGGCCAATGCATAGTTCTAGGTTGCTATGACTTAGTTGGTGCTGGCTAATCACAAGTGAGGGCAAATTTCATATAAAATATCTCGGGCCATTGTCAACCTAATGCGGCGTGACAGTGCCAGCACAAAGGGGGATTCATTCACCCCAGCAGGTAATAAGGACGATTTGCCATACCAACCAGGCAGTCTCGAGGGGGGCTGTCAAATACGATCAGAGCAGCGAAATGGAGCCTCACATTCCATTCTCAGGTGGGCGAAGGCGATCCTTTTGTTCGACCATGTTGCTCCTGATAACAGAATACAATTATATTCTCCTTTTTTTTTTTTTTTGACTTCCATGTATCCTACTGACCGTTGGGGCCGTTTTGCACAGCAGTCTTTGGGGCTTGCCTTCCTTTCCTTGCCTTTTTTTTTTTTTCCCCGAGGCCAGGAGGGACCCCAACGATCCTTTAACCTGGAACGCGCCCCAGAGAATTTCACCCCAGTCCTTCCCTGCTCCTTTTCCACCTTCCCCTTTCATTAGGGGCTCTGTCCTGCCACAATGAGCGCCCTGTACCTCTGCTAATCACCCCCGATTGGCACACAGCTTCTTTTTGTCCAGAGCCTCCCCGGGACGCGGGCTCTTGGGGAGACGAGGGGTCGCAGTAATTCGGGGCGGACCGAGAGGACCGATCCTGCTGTTCCAGGGCGATGGAATATTCAGGAGAAGGCATTTATGGGATGGCAGGAAGGGGGGGATCAGATGCCGCCGAGTGTTTCACACATGACCAAGCCAGCAGAAAGATAAAACATTGAGCGGGGTAGGTACGGAGACACACGCGGTAACGATCAGATCAACAGCGAGATAGGGCGATGGAGAGAGAGATAAGGGGCTGTTTGCTCTGCAGGTCTCAGACTCGGGTTACTGATACCAGGCCGTCCTGCTGATTTGCCTGTCGTGGGGGTCTGGTTACCTGCGAGATCACCTGGGGTTGTTTTGACAGTGGCTAATTAGCGAGAGCATTCCAGCCCTCAACCCACCCTCGGCTCGGGCTCACGCCAGGGAGGGCAGCGGGGAGCACCGGCCCTGCTCCCGGGGCACTTCCAGGCTGCTCTGGCGTCTGGCAAGCTGGCTCTACCTGTTTCAGCTAAGGCCTGAGAGGTTTGGAAGTAAAAGAAAGGTTTGGAAGTGCGAGAAAGGTTTGGAAGTGCGAGAAGGGTTTGGAAGTGTGAGAAAGGTTTGGAAGTGCGAGCACCACGCTGGAGGTTGCAGCTCTGTTGTGCTTCAGTGCAACAAAAACCACAGTGCAACGATAACCACGGGCAAGCAACAGGGAGAAACTGAAAAGAAAAAAAAGAATAAGGAAAAAACCCATCATTCAGGTGGTTTAGGGAAACTTGGCCTTCAGGATTTTACAAGGTGTGCTAATCCAACCTCCTTCCATCCAACATTCCCTCTTATCTGTATCGCCTTCATGTTCCCTGGCAGGAATTGCCCATTTAATAATTTCCCTCCAATGAGCTGAATCACAGCTAATCTGATCAAATGTCTTTTTAGGGCCTTTCATCTTCCCAGGGATGTGTTGACACTAGCACAGCTGGTTCAGAGGAAACAAGAACTCAATCAGAACTCCGTTCAAAACACAGATGGGACCCAAACCTAACCTTTCCTTCAAGATATGCAAAAGTGTGGTTAACTTCTTGTTATTATGCATTTGCATAAGTCTTTGCATTTAGGGGCCTGATTTTTAAATGGATAAAAAAGCCGAGCAAACCCCGGAGCTGGATTTTGATGGGAAACTGTGCAGAATGAGCTGGGCATGGAGCTGACAGGGCTCCCTGTGAGGAAGGGGACAGGCTGTGGCGTCCCACAGAGCCATGGGGCAGCTCCTGCTTGGCATCACTTGCCGTGTTTTGGGTGCTGCATTTCTCCCAGGGCTGCATCTGCTCCTGGAGAAACCCTCATCCCATTCCAGGGTTAAACGTGAGAGCCTCAGTTACCCACAGCCCCCAAGGACTGCTCTTCTGGCAAAGTGGGCTTCCCTAGGTTCGGAGATAAACCCACTTGGGAATGCTGCTGAAGAGGAGGGGATCTGAGACAAGCCTACACACCAGGCAATGGCAGCAGGAGCTTGGTTTCCTTGGTGAATGACTCCAGATCGTTCAGGTCAGTCTGTAAAGCTGCAAGGAGACTGTAGCTGTGAACTTCCCATCCCTGGAAATGTTCAAGGCTGGGCTGGATGGGCCTTGGAGCAACCTGGGATACTGGAAGGTGTCCCTGCCCTTGGCAGGGGATTGTAAGGAGATGATCTGAAGGTCCCTTCCAATCCAAACCATCCTCTGATTCCATGATTCTGTAATTCTATGATTCCAGTCTTACAAACAGATCTTTGAGGAATGGGCTTGGTGATCCTTCTGCATCCAAGGGATCCCAGGCAGCCATTTAAGCTCTGCTCTTGTTCCAAGGTTCCCAAGTGATCAAGGTCTTCTGGATAAGATTGATGGGGATTTATATAACTCTGGACACATCTTCTCTGTGTAATGCAGAGCTGCTCTGGAATGTTCTGAAGCTGCTGCCAAGATCTATAAAGACTCTAAGCCCAAATGAGGTGCTGATTAGAAAGCCTCCATGTCATAGAATCATAGAATAGTTTGGGTTGGAAGGGACCTTTAAAGTTCCTCTAGTCCCATCCCCTTGCAATGAGGTGACCACAGCTCAGCACAGAGGCAGCTCGAGGTACAGAGGTTCTCCTGGAATGCCCCATGGATAAAGAGTGGACCCAGCAAAAGCATCACTCCCGGGGTAAAAAGGCATCATGTGAGGAGAAAAGTCCTCCCTTTTGCCCCTGTCCTGTGGAATGCTGCAGGCTCAAAGGATGCCCAAAGCTCAGGCTGGAGAGTGTAAGTTGAGCTTTCTGCCCATTGCTTTGCAAATGGGGAAACTGAGGCAGAGTTTTGGAGTCTCTCATGTCCAGAGTGTCCCTTTGTGCAGCACTTGTATCCCACTGGGAGAGGCAGTCACTGGGCTCTGATCTTCCCAGAGCCTCTGGAGTCTCCTCAGAGTAACCACAAGGACTCCCTGGCTGATGCTGCTGTGGTGGAGCAGAAAATCGGGGTCAGGGCACTTGGCTGCTTGGTGGGAATGACAGCAAGAAACAAAAGCTTTAAAGATCTCACAATCTCAGGATCTCTTCCTAAAGTTTTCACTTAGGAAAGTATTTTCCAGTATAACCAGGATGAACACAGCACATGCTGTAGAATTTGGGAATGTGCTGTGTGGAATGAGTCTCCTACCAGGAAGCCTGACTTGTCCCCTCCTTTTATAGTCCTTGTGCTGAGCACATCCAAGGCCACAACTTCCATCCTGATGGGTGGAAGGTGTTTTTTGAAAGCAAACAGCAAGTGTGGTACAAGACATGAAGGAGTAAAGGGGTAACTGAGGGGGTGCCAGGTCAGGACATGGTGCTGCACATGGTGAGGATGGGTCAAGGGAAGCAGGAACACTGGAATGAGGGACCCTTCCAGAGAGAAGCTGAAGGGAGCTTGAGGCTGAGCCAGAGAGTTTATGTAAACCCTTTCGCTGGTTTATCTGAGATGGGATCCTCTCTTGCTACAATCCGGAGGAATGTGGGGAAACTGAAGCTCACTTGCCTCCAAGGCTGCCAGAGCCAATATTTGGTTTCCAACGCTCCCAGTATTTTCCCCACGAGCGATGTCAGGCTCCCAGCAGCCGTGACACCGCTGTGATCCTCCTCCTCCTCCTCCCCTGCCATGGGAACGACGCTTGTTCCCCTCCAGCGCTTGGGCTCTGGAGCCTGGATGGATCTGTCAGCCAGAGTGTGCCAAGGAGTTCCCTGTTCTCTGCCTTCCCCTGGTGCTGGGCCAATATTTAATAGTTCTGATTGGCAAATGATTTCCTGCTTTGTGATCAGTAAAAAAAAAAAAAAAAAAGGCTTCTAACAGTTTTTTTTTCCCCACCTTCACTCCTTTCCCTGGGGAGAAATATGTCCTATGAAAATGTGAACCTTCAGTTCTTAGAATGGTTTAGGTTGGAAGAGACCTTGAAAGTTCATCCAGTCCAACTCCTCCCCTGCAGTGAGCAGGGACATCTTCCACTAGATCAGGTTGCTCAAAGCCCTGCCTGACTTCTCCTTGGCTGTTTCCAGGGATGGGGCATCCACCACCTCTCTGGACAACCTGTCCCAGTGTTTCACCACCCTCATCATAAATAATTTCTTCCTTATATCACATCTTGATCCACATTTTTTTTTAGTTTAAAACCATTACCACTTGTTTTAGCTCAACAGGTCCTACTGAGAACTCTGTCCCCAGCTTTATCCTAAGCCCCCAAAGAGCATTGTAGGGTGGATAGAATAATCCCTATATCCTGAACCCTCAGATTTGGCTTTGAGGGATCTGCTGGTCAGCAAGTTTAGCACAGACACCAACTGGGCTGAGGGACTGGAGTATCCTGTGCTGGTATCTGGGACAAGTTGGGCAGCACTGCTCCTCCTGCACGTGGATTTCAGGGCCAGCAGGCAATGCCACTTGTGTTGGCATAAGCCAGCAGTGATGCCTCCATGTGCCTTTGCAAATCCTGGGAGCTCTGACTCACCGGTCCCATTGGATTTCACTCCTGCTATTGAGCCGTGCCTGCGAGGCTGACAGATCCTAAAGAAACTCCTTCTCCCAAGGGCCACCATCTCCTTAACAACCGGGGAGGCTCATTTATTATTAATCTTTTCTGGGATTCTTCTTTTTCATCCAAAGTGGTGCAGTGTGAGCTTTCACTCAAGCCCTTCTGGTTTATCCTCGTGGAGATGTTTATGGGTGATCCTCCACCAGGGAAGGGCACAGCTCTGCTCCCACATCCAGGGAAGGCATCTCCCTTGATGGATCAAGGAGGAAACCCCAGTGTGCTGATAGCAGCTGGCTGGTGATCTTCACACTGCAGTCAAACCCAAACTCACCTCACCTCAGTCAAAAGCTGGGCTTCCCAAACTCTCCACAAATTCCTCACCACCTTTCTCCATTGGACAACACCTTCCAACCCCCATGATACCAAAGGTGCAGGAAGGACCACAGGAACCAGGGAAAACTGAGCTGCTGGGACAGACTCCCAGTGTAAGAGCCCAGGTTGTGCTGCTCCAAATACCAGAAGCACCAGGCTGTTCCCAGTTTTATTTCCAGTTTCTGGGTTCTTGGGGCTCATTCAGTTTATTTGGTTGGCTTTTTGCTTTTAATCCAGACTCAGTGTAGTGTCGACTGCTGTGCAAATCCTAACTGACAGCCGCGGGTTTATATCCCCTCAAGCCAAGGAGGGAATTGAAACCCTTTCTCACACTCCCTTGTGTATTTAGGGAGTCTGCCCTCCCAGAAAAATGTTGGGAAGGCTTTGCACCTTCCACCCCTCAAAGATGGGTGTCTGAAGCAGCTGGAGGAACAGGCACCTCTCTGCCATCTTTTAGCTTTGGAAAACAAAGTTCAGGGAAACCAGCATGATTCCTCCCCTCAGTCCTGCTAAAGAGATATTCCATTCCTTCTGTTTTACTTCTTTTTTGCTAAGTGCCTCTCCCAAGAGCACTCCAGAGGTCTGTGGTGTCAGAAATTCAGGGATTAAAGCCACACCATTGCAATGTCTTTCCTATCGTGGAGCACGGAGCAGGATCCTCTCGTCAAGAGCAGAAGTGCTAATGATGGCTGGGAATTCTTTCCTTCATTATCTGGGACAATTCTATTCTTTTCCACGTTGTTTATACATTATCCAACCCAAATAGACATTAAGTCAGTGCTTCATTCTGAGGACTGTGTTTCAAAAAGGAAAGATTTAGGGTGTCGGGAATGGGGACAACAGGGCTCAGTGTTAAGGTACAGATGCAGTAAAATGGGACTTTTAAGAGCAAAATACACCATTCTATTAATCCTATTACGTCACCATAGCCCTTCTTTCCCTATATCTGAGATATCTACCTGACCTGGGGTTAATAATTTACTCATTCAGGGCAAGATTCAGGGGAAATAAGTCACTGCCTGGGCAGAAGAACACAGCAGGTTTCATGTATTAGACAGCTGAGATGTTTATGCAGTTATTCATTTGCCTTCCTCATCCCACGATCTGAGAACCCTCTGCTCGGCTCCAGCTCCTTCTGCCTACAATTCTGAGGACACCCCTGAATTTAGCATTGGAGGCTCCTGGGGAGATAAGCAGGATTGTCCTCAGGTGTACAGATAAGGAAGCAGAAGCACAGAGTGACTAAAGGATTTGCCCAAAGTCACACAAAAAAGCCCTGTGACAGCAGGAAGGCAAATCTTAGGTCACATCGTGCTCAGGCCTCTGGATTATCAAATTGATGCCACTCAGCCACGTGTTTCTGCATCTCAGGATGGGTTTGGTGCTGGGACAAGTGTTCAGAGAGGTTCTGCACAGGATATTCAGGGGACATTCAGTATCTCAGATTTCAGGTGGGCTTCTTAGGAAACACTTCCCAGAAGGCACCAGTGACTTGGTCACCTCTGCTTTAGGGGACACCCCTAAAGGCCCTCTGTAAGTCTCATCACCTTTCTCCCTGATGTTCAATCCCTCCGGAACGGGGTACCTGGAAGCACCAGACATCCCAGTTTCTGGGCCCTGCAGGGAAACTCAGGAGCGGGCGGGAATTAAACAAGCTGAAGCCAGAGCTTGGGTGACCTTGTGCTGCACTGAGGTGAAACTGGTTAAAACGCTCTGAAGTCACCATCCCCGTGAGATATTAGTCCCCACTAACCTCCTCCTGCCAGATGACTTTCCAGAAGCTCTCTCCAAGCCCTAACGAGCTGCACGTCCCCTGCTACCAGAACCACCCGGAGAGGAACGAGGCGACCCGACAAACACGCGGCACTTCCCTGTTATCCTCGCCAAATCTCTCGCATTTTTATATGGCACCTTAATAACCCCTCATTTCCATCACAAGCGCATGCTTTCCCTCCGCTTATCTCCATCCCCATCCGCTCCTTCCCCATTCCTGCAGCCGCACCGCCCCCGGCCACATCCCCGGGAGCTCTGCGGGGCTGGGCAGGGTCAGCCCCGCTCGGCAGCGGCAGGACAGTCCCAGGGCTCAGGAGGGGGCAGGACGTGATTCACGGGATGGCAGCGCTCCATCTGCGTCAATATTGAACCCGGTGCCTTAAGTTAGGGGCAGGCGGTGTAAACCCGGTGCCCTAACGCGGCGCAGTCACTGAGAGAGCGGCTGCGACTTTCTCGAGAGGCAAAACTCCTCACCTCGGCGCCCCGGGCCAGATCCCGGCTCCTTTGCCCTGCCTGCCCGCATTCCCCAGGGAGTTACGATCAGATACAGCGCGATTCGCTTCCTGTTGTGTGCTCTCAAGTGGCGGCTGCATTTCAAAAGCAGGGCAGTGATTACGTCCTAGCCAGGCTGTAAAAGGCACCGGGCGCTTTCTGGGGAGAGAAAAGCTGGGTATAATTGGTGGTTCTTGAGGCAAAGCCCTTCGATACCCTCCTGGCTCTGTAGGCTTTGGGTAAGGGCTAAAAACAGTGGAGAGTTTGGGTGATGGACCCGAGATTTAGGGTCCCCTACAGCCAAAACTGCCTGCCTGGGACTGCTTGTTCAGCTGTGACCAAACGCAGAAATTCTCCAGGCTGTGCTGCCTGAAGCTCCCTGGGGTTTGGTGAGCTCTGCACCTGTACAGGACCATTGGATCATAGAATCCTTAAGGCTGGAAGGGACCAACAAAATCATTGAGTCCAAACATTAACCCAGCACTGCCACGTCCACTGGTGAACCATGTTCCTAAGTGCTCTGTCATTTAAATCCCTCCAGGTGACTCCACCACTGCCCTGGGCAGCCCCTTCCAATGCCTGACTACCCTTTCAGTGAAGAAATTTTCCCTAATATCCAACCCAAATATCCAAATTTCCCTAATATCCAATCCTTGACAGACCTTGAGGCCATTTCCTCTCGTTCTGTTCCCTGGGAGCAGAGCCTGACACCCTCCCACAGCTGCCCCCTCCTGTCAGGGAGTTGTGGAGAACCAGAAGGTCCCCCCTGAGCCTCCTTTTCTCCAGGCTGAGCCCTCCTGGCTCCCTCAGCTGCTCCTGGTGCTCCAGCCCCTTCCCCAGCTCCTTTCCCTTCCCTGGACACGCTCCAGCCCCTCAAGGTCTTTCCTGTAGGGAGGGGAATGCACATGGGTCGGGCCAATCCCAGTCCCAGAGGCTGGGTGGAGAATGGGGTGAAAGCAGCCCTGAGCAGAAAGACTTGGGAATGTTGGAACTGGGTGATCTTTAAGATGCTTTCCAACCCAACCATTCTGTGATTTTATGAAAAGGTTTCAAGATCAGTTGGGCCACACTGGGAGGATGTGGGAGGTGTGTCAGCTCTTCTCTGGCCAGACACTGCACCTTCCACCTCCCTACCACCACTTTGTCTGACAGGCTTTTACAAGAAGCCTTTATTTTTCAGACCATACAGGGCTGGTCACCACTGTCATCATATAAAGCTCCCCACCCCCAAAATCTGGTCTGTGGATCCCACCTGGACTTAGGCAAGCGCAAGATGCAAAGTCCCCCATCCTGTTAGAACGGGACTCTTCTGTTCATGCTCGAAGCTGAGCTTTCATAGTCAAGAACTGCATGGTCATCATTTGCAGAACGCTGGGATCCTCCAGGCTGGACAGATGCTGAACAAGGGCTTTTCAAAATCCCACTGGGGACCTGAGGGTTCCTGCGTTTTCCTTTTTTTTTTTTCGGTTGTAGCCCTCGGTGACTTACTAACCTCCCCGTGTGCCCTGACAAACATGTTCCCGGACATTGCTCATCCCTTCAGCTTGTAAGTTCATGCACGTTGTAGGATTTGCATACTGTTGTGTTTGGTAGTCTTCCCAAAGCAAAGCTTGAGTTCTTGCTTAAGCCCTCAATCCAGCCGGGGCTGCTCCGCAGTTTTGATTGCTCCCCGAAAACATGTTGACTCTTTGGCTTGGTGCATTAAACTCTCCTCACATTAGTAAAGCCTGGGAGCATCTAGAAGGTGAAGATCAAGCCAAAATGCCCAGGGAAAGCTCAGATCAGCAAAATATGGTGCAGGGAAGGTGGTTTTGAGTAGTCAGCTGATACAAAGCTCAGTAGAAGTTGGTGGAGCTGCATCAACTGAAAATGTGACCTTGTGCCTTTGTGGGTCCTTTCATATTTCAATTTCCCAGTGGCATCATCTGAAAGGGTCAGAAACAGCACGATTTCTTGGATAACTGGTCTATAAGCACGAGGTGAGTGGGGAACAGTGTAAGAGGTATGGGGAGGCCAGTTATCAGGATTGTTGTGCCTCCTTAGAATTGCCTCAAGGGTTTGAGAATTGCCCTGTTCATGGTAAAAATCCCATTTTGCTGAAGCCAAACAGCAGTGGTGTTCTCTGATGTGTGGTGTTGAACTCCAGGGTCATTTCTTGTGAGTGGAAAAACCAAAACTGCGAGGGAGAAAGGAAAAAAAAGCTGATATTTTGGTATATTCCCTACTTGCAAAGCAGTTTTAAAAGTTTGGGTTCCGTTTTGGCACCGTGTGGAAAAAACACTGCCATCCAGGGAAGCCTTCCCTGCTCCTCTTCCCTGCCCAGCTCTTCCTAGGATGGAAGACTGTGATGGGAGCTCGCCCAAAGACTAAAACTCCTCAATCCTTAACCATGACAATTTTTGGCTTATCCCACCCGCCCGCCTGAGGCAATGGGCAGAAAAGGAAAGCTCCTTTCCAGTCCCCTTGGCAGGGACCTTAATTAGGCAAATGAGGAAAACTTTGGGCAGGTGCAGGGTGGCACCTCGAACACTGGCACTGAGTGAGTGGCACAGCCTTGGGAGAAAAGGGTGGAGGGTGGGGACAATGTTTGGTTTACATAGTGAGGATTGAGGATTATCTGACATTTTCCTACCTTCCAGCCACCAGCAGCTCTCCCAGTCAAGGAAGAGGTGCTTTACCTGGTGCTGGTCCCACTGCTCAGCATGAGGCTGTCGTTAAGCGTAGACCTGCGTTTTCTGGGTTTTTGGGAACGTACCCAAATTCTTTGTGTCTGAAGCCAAGCCCCCAGCTCAGGGTCCGGCTGTGTGGTGCATGGACTGCACAGTACCACATAGAATATTCCACGTGCCCCCTGAAATTCAGGTTTGCACAGCTTCCTCCTGTGCCACGGCCCCATCCAAAGACCTTAGGATGACCCTACTCAGAACCTCTTGGCTGACCTCAGCGGCCTTGAATCAAGCCCGGTCCTGCCTGCACAGGAGCTCATTTCCTAGCAAGAGAAAATGCCTTTGGAGCAGGCCCAAGCCAGACCATAGGGAAGAGGAGGATTTCCTGGCCTCCTGCCATGCCCTCCAGAGAGGCTGTTCACAGGACTGATCCAATCCATCCCTCACTGGCCCTTACTCATTGCCTCCTCTCTTCCGCAGCCACCAGGGAGTCGGCCTTCGTCCACGCCATCGCCTCCGCCGGGGTGGCCTTCGCCGTGACCAGGTCCTGCGCCGAGGGCTCGGCCACCATCTGCGGGTGTGACACGCGCCACAAGGGCTCTCCCGGGGAGGGCTGGAAGTGGGGGGGCTGCAGCGAGGACGTGGAGTTCGGGAGCATGGTGTCCCGGGAGTTCGCGGATGCCCGGGAGAACAGACCCGACGCTCGCTCGGCCATGAACAGGCACAACAACGAGGCCGGAAGGACCGTAAGGACGTTTAAGTTTCACCTTTCCTGCTGTTGTTTTCTTACCTGCCATAATGAACGGTGGGAGGGAATTGAAGGGAACAACCAGACCTAAATCTGGGCAGATTTACTTCAAAAAATAATAACAATTGTCCTGTGATTGTTCTAGATCAATGTGCTCGGTCTGTGAAAGCGCCACATAAATTCACCCACACAGATGTAAGTGTTTGCCTTGGAGTCAGTTGTCCAGAGCTCTTTTATAGAGAATGGATCAAGGCAGGTCTAGGATGGGATTTCATCCCAGCTCAATGAGGGCATCTGCCCGAAAAAGTTGTGGCTGCCCCATCCCTGGAAGTGTCCAAGGCCAGGTTGGACAGGGCTTGAAGCAGTCTGGGAAAGTGGAAGGTCCCTGCCCATGTCAGGGTGGTTGGAACTGAATGATTTTTAAGGTCACTTCCAACCCAAATAATTTTGTGATTCTGTGATTAAAATTATGAACTCAAGTTAATAGTGCCCTAATTTTGCCTGTTCCCTTCCATTGGCTGTGGGACACCTGAAGCTGAGATGGACCAGCGTTTTGTGGGTGGGTGCAGCTGCTCAAGCAAATGCATTTCAGTACAAACTGAGATATCGTGGAGTACCCAACCTGTCCTTGGGGTGCTACTGGGAAAGGCAGTGAGTCTCCTGCACATCTTCTGCCTTCCTGAGAGAGATCACAGAATCAAAGAAGGGCTGAGGTTGGAAGGAACCTCTGGAGATCATCTCATCCTGCCAATGCCTCATGATACCTCTGACACTCAAAAATGGCATTAAATGCATGTGTTTAGGCTGCTGAATCCTAGTTTGAGAGCAATTGTCCATTCCCCTGCGATCACCTCCCTGCTCTGTAGCCTTGAGGGAGAAGAGCAGGAGAGCATTTCCCACCACCCCTCTTCTCAACACTGTTCTATTTTCCAGGAAATATTTAAAGAAAACCAGAGGCAATGTGACTCTGGTACTTCCTGATTAAGCTGAGACCATGCTTTGAAGCTGGTTTTACTTCAAACAATCCTAGAACAAAACGTGTTGGGGAAAAGAAAGCAGAAAATCAGCCTTATACACAGTGAATATTTTCCCTAGGTGGAATAATCCAAATAAAAGGATATTCTTTTTTTTTAATCTCAGGAAGGGCCCCTAAATGCCAGAAGAGTGTAATTTGTGGGAAACAATTTGTGAAACTGAACCACGAAGTTCTTTCTAGCAGAGATTATGCCACAGCTCCTCTGAGATAACAGAGAACAGATTAATGTGGTCTTGTACCCTCAGTGGAAGGTCTTACACATGTCCAGGAGGACCTTTGTGCAGGGAGCTATAGCAAAGCCACCACAGTTGCTGTGTTGGGACATCTGTCCTCAGGCAGGCTGGGGCTTCATGAGAGCCCCTCAGGTGGATTCCACGAATCCCTGGTGGAGTTATCCCACCTCACACCACAGCAGAGCTGTTGGAATACAACTTTTGAAAAGGAAATGCCACCAGAAAGCAAAATTGTCTTCAGTGGAGTCGGCCACAGGCAATAATGTGGTTTCCTCCAGCTCTGGTCTAAATTATCCCAGGTACCCCCAGGTGTAGTGCATTGCTGGTGGCAGTTACTGGGACACACAGTGGGACAAAGAGGGCTGTGGAGAAGCTGTGTAGAGTGGAAAAGAGGGATTTGATTTGAGGTGAGAATCCTTGGAAAAAACGAGCTTGGAGCAAACATCCCTGTGACCACAGGCCTGCAGAGGTCTTTTTACTGTAAGTCTTGTTCCTTGGCTCTGAGATCTTTTAGGACAATTTACAGGTGTCAGAGACTAGAGAGCAGATGTCACCCCATGACCTGGAAACCCACTGTTTCAGCAAGCACCAGTGTTTTCCATTCTCACCCTGCCAGCACCCATGGGGCAGCTCTTCCAGGCCTCCACACTCGAGTGTTCCCAGCTAACCCTGAGCCATGGGCGATGTTTCACGTTAGTTCCCGTAGAAACTCCAACCCTGCCGCTCCGCCAGGAGTTTTGATGAAGTTCAGCGTGATTATACAAACCAAACCTTTTGTGGTTCTCTCTCGTGGCTAATTACAACCTCCTTTGCGGCGGGTGATACTCCGTAAATAACGCAGAAAAGCACCTGGTGAACACCAAGGTGCTGATTCATGGCAAATCTCCGGGGCTCAGGCTGGCACTCGTCTGTTCACGTACCCAGAAATTTGCTGATCAGTCTGAAAACGCAGATTATCAAGCCGGTTGCATAAGGTTGTCTCCCACCTCAGAGCACTGGAGGGCAACACCTCTAGAAACGTTTAAACTCGTTTCATAAGAGGTAAAAACAAATTTCTGGGATCAATAATCACCTTTTGTGTTGAAGCCTGAGTCTTTCAAATCAAAAGTTGGGCTCTTATTTTTTTTTTCCTTTGAAATGATTTTAGAAAAATCATAACCGTGGCTTAAAAATAAAAATAAATTTCTTTTCAGTTTCTGGATGTAGCCATAGCAAGGCTTGAACCTTTTTTGCTTAACTAAACCCAAAAGATATGTAAAGGATGGAATTCTGTTCTAAATAGTTAGGAGATTTCATATTCCTTGAATTTCCAGTGGAAAAGCTGCACATTTCATTTATGAAGGCACTGTTTGAGTAGCTTTGTTCTCTGCTCAGATGTGTCTGAATTGTGTTCCTGCATGACAGCACTGCAATATTCCCATGTGAACATTGATAAGATAGAGGTTAAGATGCTCAGAAATCTCTTCACCCCTTGGTGAAAGCTTTTGGGAGATCCTTAAATTTGAGGTGGGAATCAGAGCTAGTCAATGAAAACAGTAAAGTTGCAGAAGTTTTATGTGTCTTAGACCCAGCATTGAGCAAGTCATTGACTGGGGGATAAGGTGATGTTTGGTCACAAGAATATAAATAGATCTATGAAAACATTCATAATTCTTTAGAAAATCACGGCTAAGTAGCAGAATGTCGTGTGTTGATTACAGGTTAATGCCTCCCCTCTTTGCCTTTCTTCTCTTTTCCAGTCTATCATCGAGCTCATGCACCTCAAGTGCAAATGCCACGGGCTCTCGGGCAGCTGCGAGGTGAAGACCTGCTGGTGGTCCCAGCCGGACTTCAGGGTCATCGGCGACTACCTCAAGGACAAGTACGACAGCGCGTCGGAAATGGTGGTGGAAAAGCACCGGGAATCCCGCGGCTGGGTCGAGACCCTGCGGCCCAAGTACAACTTCTTCAAGGCCCCAACTGAGAAGGACCTGGTTTACTACGAGAACTCGCCGAACTTTTGCGAGCCCAACCCCGAGACAGGCTCCTTTGGGACCCGCGACAGGATCTGCAACGTCACTTCCCACGGGATTGACGGCTGCGACCTCCTGTGCTGCGGCCGTGGGCACAACACGAGGACTGAGAAAAGGAAAGAGAAGTGCCACTGTATCTTCCACTGGTGCTGCTACGTGCGCTGCCAGGAGTGCATACGAGTCTACGACGTCCACACGTGCAAATAAAGCGGGCAAAGCCCCTTCGCCGGGCTCCGAGCGGAGAAACGGATTTTGAGCCTACTTCCTCTGAGGTCGCAGACGTGAGAGAAGTCTGCTTTTTTGATATTAAAAGATTAAAAACTGGACAAAAAAAAAAAAAATTAAAAAGGCTAAAACTGGTTGGATAGAATAGGTCTAATGACTCCTGGGCTATCCCGAGGTACATCTGGCGGTCACACAAGTTCCTCCCTCCGGCGGGAGAGCGGCTTTTCCACCAACCCGCAACACCGAGCTGGAAAGAGGAGCATTAGCAAAAGCATGGATTTGCTCTGCTCTCACCCACCTGACGTGACTCGTGTGATTAAGTGTCCTTCGAAAGACTTGCATCTTCCCGAATATCTCCTTTTCCCTCAGCCAGGCAGAGGCTGTGTTGGACAGCAGCACTGAGCTTCCTGAGAGATCTCTCTGCGTACCCAAACGGCCACACTCTGTGCAAGGTGAGCAACAGCAACAGCTGCAAAAGAGATAAAAGCAGAGAAATTAAGGCTTTTTTAAAATAAAGAACATGACCACTTCTGTGCTTTTGCCCTGGAACCAGAGGAGTCTACAAATATCTAATAGAGCTGTAGAGTGGGCAGGCTCTTGGTGTGAAATTTTTAGCATAGTGGCTTCTGCCAGGTTTGACATAGGATTCCGTGACATCCACAGAAAGGGAAGGAGGGAGAAGAAGAGGGAGAAGAAAGGGAGAAAACTGCTGATGACTTCCTGCAAACGCCCTGTGACGTGCACGGTACGGGGATGTTCAGTGCCTGGTATGTGAAGCGAAGAGGACTTGGTGTGTGCATCGAGAAGGAGACATCCCACAAACGGGACTGTTGCTCCAGTTCTCCAGCCTGGGATGTGGCTCAGCCAGTGAGTCTTCCTTGGAAACATGCAGTGCAGTGAGTCTCCTTGGGCTGGACGCTCGCTCCTGGGCACAGGACATCCATCTCCTCAGCATCCCAGGAAAAGAATGGAAAGGGAAACTGTTCACCCTTCCCACCTCGCTGGAAAATTCCGTTGCCAACAGTGGAAAGTGCACTTAGTCCATCCACTCTCTGCACGTCATGCAGGCTTCCTGGGCACTTGGCAACAGCCTGAGCCCACAGGTCTGTCGGGAACACGGCTCTGAAGGACTCACTGTCATTAATTTACCTGAGGGTGAACCAACCCACCGTCACCACCACGCCCCACAAGCTGGAACAGTCTCAGACTCGAGCCAAACTTTGTTCCACACCCAATTTCTACAGCCGTTCCCACCTGTAAAAGTGGCACAGGTTAAAATGGACAAAACCCAGAGTGTGAACCAGCCCAGAGTTTGGGTAAGGTCAGACACAGAGCCAAATCCCAGTTTTGCAGAGCCGGCCCATCTCTGCTACTCACCCCTGACTCCCCATCTTTGCATGCTGCTCTACTTCCAATTCCAGATCAGGATCACCAGTTTACAGAAACAGGTCTCACCTTCTCCAAGGGCATCAGGACTTCCTTCAGCCACGTGGGTATCAGGCATGAACTTGGCCCATCACCTTGGTATTTACAGCACTGTAACCCTGCTTGAGTTATTCCTGGTCAATAGTGGGATAAATGAGAGGTGAATCAAGCATGGAATCACTGCCTGTTTAGCCTCAGATGCACCTGCCCTGTGTTCTCTTTGCCTTGCCCATGCCTTTGGGTTTCTATCTTGGCAAAAGGGCAATGGATTGGTGTTTATTCTTTCTCTTCAGCACAGGAAGGGAAACAGGGTGTGAGTTAATTCCCATTTCATGGCAATGCAATCACGGCTGTTGGCTGGTTCACTCCTGGAAATCTGCGTGGAGAAATCAGAGTGCTCTTCTCTCCCTGCATGTCAGCCTTTTCCCAGGAACCAAAGGAGGGAGTATGCAGAAGGAGAAGGGAACAAACAGAGCTTAATCCCATCAGAGAGAAAACAGGAGGAAATGATGCCTCCGAGGGCTGACTCTGAGTCACGGCGTCTCCTGGGACTACTCCTAGGCTGGTGCAGTTTATGCATCACCCATTTGTCTCAGGGCTGTGCCCAAGGGCACAAGCAAGATTTGCTTATTGATGGAGGCACTTCTATCAGTGCTTTGCAATAACAATAAAAAAAAAAAAAAGCTGCAGTGAAATGAGAGCAGAGGCACAGAAGGGAAAGAAGAGAGGAGGAGATCAAGAGAAGCAAAGACAAATATGGGCAGAAAACCAATCTGTGATATCTGCCCGTGTAAACACTGCACCCCATGGAGGGCCACGCACCAGCCGGGGGAAAGCAATAAATCACTGAAAAATGAAATAAAGGTGGACCAATTAATGGATGCATGACTGATTTTTGTAATGCAGTCTCGGAGAAAAGGAAAACCTCATCATCGTGGGAAATAGAGAAGGAAGCCACTGCAGGGGGAAATTGCCACTGGAATCAACATTTAAGCACAATCTGTCAAGAAAGCGAACTCTGCAGAACATCACATATGGGGTGGAAGGCATTGATAGACCGGAGAAGATGGGATAAGGGAAGATACATCTGATTTACTTAACATGATGCAGTGCAAGCAGCCACAGCGAGAGATGTCAGACACGTCCTACCAGGAACTTCTGTCAATAAATGGTGACCCAACAGTGAAAATTCAAATCATTGCAGGCCGAGGTCCCTTCAATCCACTGACTTCAGCGGGGTCACACCCACAACTTATTTTACCCTAATATTTTTAAGCCGAGTGGTTTCAAACTCCTTCTTTTATACCACACCCGTGAAGAAATGGGTTGAAGGATTTGGCTTCCGTGCGTGGGAGCTGGAATCTGACCCCAGCCCATCCACAGCATCTTCACATCCACCATTTCTGCTTTTGCACCAGAACAAGCCCAGCATCACCAGCAGGTGAAGCTTTTGGGAAGGATGGGGAAAAAAATTGAAACTGGGCATTTGCTGAGCAATTGCCTCTGGAGGTGAACAAACAGATTTTGACTGCAAGAGTGGAATTTATTTCATCTGGTCTAAGCTATTTATCTCATTTTCTGCTGGGGTCAATGGCAAGAAACAAACAAGTCCAGAAGGTGATTCATTATATTTAGGGTGGTACCTAAGCTGTGTTTGGTAAAGTGCCCTCTGGGTGTATCTCTGACTTCAGCTGGTGAGCTCAGAGTAGATGATGAGCTCTTCCATGGGTCCAGACTGATGATGTGAAGTCCACCGTGAGTCAAGGAGGTGAAGCTACAACCCGATCATCAGCTGAGATGGGCTGGAAGTTGTGCTCCTTCACTCCAAGCTGGGGTCAGGCTTCAAAGAGCTCAGTGGTTGGGGACTCCCCCCCGTTCGAGGGGTTTTTAACGAAGCCTGTGGGCACTGGTTTGGGTTTGTTGTGTAATTAATCATCTGCTGGGATGATGTAATGTAAGGGTTGAGCAGCTGCTACTAAAGTCAATGAAAAATGCCTGCGTGAATTCTGTTCATCACCCCAAGCGCACCCGAGGGTTGCAGATCTGGGTCTGCAATCCCTGAGGAGGCAAAAGAGCCTGTGAGGGGTCTGGGAGCTGGGCCTGTGTCTGATCCCATGGCTTTGGAGAAGGGGTTTGGGCCACTGCTCACTGCTACACGTGGATTTGGGAAGTGTCTTTGGAAAACTGAGCTCCCGCTCCACTGCCTACACTGGATGTCTTGAGTCGGGGTTTCCATGTAATGGTGGGAAAGATTGAGTCCAGGATGAGAGAGGTGCCATCCCTCCCTACATTGCATGGTCTAAAAACAACCCAGAGCTTCACTCTGCCTCAGGTTCTCCCCTCCTCTAAAAACCACAGGGCCTTTCTTGGGAAGGAGTCTTGGGATTTCACTGAGTAATATAAACATCCAGTGACATTTTGTGTGCCCTAAAATATCCTATTGGCATCCAGATGTTGTTTCAATGGCCTAAGACCCACCCAAATCTTAAGCCTCGGTCAGAGGCTGTTGAGTGTCCAGAATGACCCGAGATGTCTTTGTGTAGGCAGTTGAATTGTGCCCTTCTCTGGAAATGGTTTTCTGTCCAACCTTCTCCCCCACCTTGGTGTAATGCTCCAGTCTGTAGTCAAAAGCAAGAGATCATTCACTTCCCACAAATGGGAGCTGGCCAACTCCACCTCCACGATCCCTGGTGTCCTTCCCTTCAGTGTCCACTGAGGAGGTTTGTCCTCAGGCAGATGGTTTGTACTGGGGAAAAGGGAGAAGATATCACCCAACCGAGTGACACAGATGCAAAAAATAAATGTACAAAAGGCCCATAATCCATCCTCTTACATGCTGCTATCCAACCTTTCCTTTAGCTGAACAGATGGGTTGGAGGGGCCCCATCAGTTCCACATCCAACCTGTTAAAGACAGTGGAGTTACCTGCGAGGGGTGAATTTGGCCTCATCTCTTTTCTTTCTATGAAAGAAATGGAAAGTTTAGGAGTTTGGTTGTCTGTTTGTTTTTGTTGTTTTGTTTTTTTTTTCTTGGTTTGGTTTAGTTTTAGAATTTGGGGGCTTCTCTTTCTCAGAGAAAATGAAAATATGGGGAGGGAAATGCATGACGTTTTCTGTTGCCTGACCCCGATTTATTTCACTCGGCTGAGTGTCATGCCCAGCTCTGACATTCTCCAAAGCATTTTGAAGTCTCCAGAATTGCTTCCACTCCTTGGGAGGAGCTTCATGTGCAGAGCTAAGGCAGTCAGGGTTTAATTTTTGGAGGGGATTACAGAGACAACCACACCACAAAATGCAACAGGGCACAGAAATCCCTGAGTCAGCACCAACCACATCAGCCCTGCAGTGCTGTCGTCTTAGCTGAGCATTGCAGCATTTCTGTATCAGCAAACCTCAGAAAAATAATTTCTTCTGCCTCTCAATCTCAAATATTTTTGATGTTTTCAGTGCATTTTCACAGAGATGTCCATGGATTATGTTACAGTTGTCATGTGTGTTCATATGCTTGTCATGCCCCCATCCTTAAATTCATACACAGGAGAAACACTCTGAGCTTTGGGTCACTTTTGTTTTTAGCTTCAAAGATTGGTTTCAGTGCTGAAAATCTGGTGCTTGATATTGTTGGGAATATTCAAGGTTACAGCATGAGCAGTCTGCAGGAGCTGGGAGTTGTGAATCCAGCCCTGGGATCTGCGCTATGGAAATTACTCCAGGCTTCCCTTGATGCTTTAATGAAATCCGTTTGGGAAGATGAAACAGGGCCAGGAAAGGCACCAAATCCAACTGGCCTGCAGATATTGGCCATTGAACCATAGGAAAACAACTCCTGGCTCTTCCAGAGTCCTGCTCCGCGGATGAGGCTGCTGGGAAGGCATCACCCTGCTGTCAGGGGCAGAGTGAGGGGGATATTTGCTCGGATCTGTCATTCCTGTGCTCAAGCAGCTGTTGGGATGAGAAGCTGTAAGAGAGTGTTGGATGATGGGATGGAAGGTGGGCTGAGCATGATGAGATCTCATCTTTTCTCCATACCTACAGTTTCCTATTTTCTACCTCCCTCCAAGCTAAATCTTGGCTGGTTTAGTAGGGATGTCTCATTATGGGAGTATCTCTTTTCTAGATTTCTCCTCTCTCCCCGGACAGCAGCAGTGGGATCTGGCTGAGTTGTTTTATTCATGGCTTAACCCATCCATCCTCATGTTTCCTGCCCTCCCTTGTGAGCTGCAACAGAAGTTACTGATCTGCAGTTCATCACCCCCTCACTCAGGCCTCTGTTATCTGCTGTGGGGTGCAGATTCCTCAGTTTGAGGGGAAATGGAGGCTCCTCTGGCCTCCATTTCGAGACAGGGGTGTTTAGTCCTCCTTCCTGCCCCTTCCAGTGTCTTCATGGACTCGGGCAAGTCACTTTTTCCCACTTTTCTGCAGTTTCTGGAGGTGTCTTTGGGGCATCTCCACCTTGGAGGAGGAGATTTTTCTCAATCACAAACAAGAGGCCAGGAGTAAATTCCCAGGCAGTGGTACCTCGAGTGGGATTTGGAATACAAAATGAGATGCTTAAAGGCACATCTACATGTGAGCTCGGTGCTTAAATTCCCATACAAACCCAATTACGGGCTCCATTTGCCTAAACTTAGCATTTAGGGCTGAACTAAATTATTGAAATAGGTGTCTAGAGCCATCTGGGATGCTCCAGGGTACCCCACTGGCTCCTAGAGGCTCCTCTGGAAGAGTGCGGGCTTCCCTTAAATCCCGTGGCAGATCCATGGGATCATGATCCATGCAGATGCTTCTCCATCAGATATGGGGGTTTAGATGTCTGACTCCCATGCAGACACAGCCTCGTGGACATCCACAAGCGTGTGTCTTAATCCACGAGCGGGATCCCACTCCAGATTCCTGACTCTCATGCTTTTAGAGGCTCTAGGATGGAAAACTGTGCCTGGTCTCACTTCTCCCATTTAAACTGATATAAACCAGGTAAAAGTGGCTCAAGGGGAGCAGAGGGTGGACCTACTGGGTAAGAATAATTATTTGAATCCACTTTACTGCCTGGTTTGTCATGGGTTTGATCCCAAGGGAGCATCTCTACTCTTCCTCTTGGTGAGCACATGATGGAAATGGACAGGTCCCACCAGGTCATCCACGGGCAAAATGCTGCTCTTAGGTGAACACCACCCAGACAGAGTTCCTGAAGTTCAGCAGCCACCAAGGTCTTTTCCACATGATTTAGTCTCCTCCTCTGTCTCTGTAAACCTTTCCTTACACACGTCCTGTGCACCAAGGAAGGTGTTGGGCAGCCCTGCATGGAAGTGGGGAAAGTGTGATGAGATGCTTTCCCCGTTTCCCTTTCCTTTTCCAAGTTTCTCCTTATTATTTATTAGTATTTATTTATTTCTCTCCATTCATTCCACTCCTCCAAAACTCCTGAAGGCACATGTGCTGCAGACACAGGCTGAGCAAGCAGCTCAGCGTCACCCATGGTTTTGAAGGACAGCACCACCGTGTCCGAGCTCCTTCCCAGCACTTGCCTCCTGCTGCTTCCACTTGGAAAGCGCAAGAGGCCTGAGGCTTTTCAAGTCAGGCTCCCAAAAGCTCCAAAATACTCCTGTACAGATAAAATCCTCCTCAGTCTCTGGTGTAGTCCTGCTTGTCTCACTGCCACTGTCCCCAGCTGGCGGCAGCTCAGCCTTCACCTCTTCATCCCCGTGGGGACCCACTCGATCTATCTCTTGTGGCATCACTCTCTGTCACTCCCAGGACCAAACCTGCCCGAACAAGGCCTGTCGTAGCTCCAGGCTCTCTGACAAGCCCACCAGCGGTGTGCAAGACATAAAACACGAACCTGCAGCACCCCGGGGGATTCCCCCGTGGTACAAAACGTGCTTGTCCGGCAGTCAGGGGCAAGTATCTTCTTGTGAGTGGGTTTTTTCACCGCTGCTTTCCCTTCCCACAGACTGTCTGCCTGATTCCATCGCCCTCTTCAAAGCTCCATGGCTGTCTGTGACCCCTGCCCTCGCCCCACCTGAGCACCCCCCCGTGTACAGATTGCATGTACGATACAACCTGAGATTCCAAAGCTATTGTACAAAGTAGAGTTGTCACCTTTTTTTTTTTCCCCCCCTCTCTCAGTATTTTGTTAAGTCTGATGATTTTTTTATGATTATTTATTTTATGAATAAATGTATATATTAGTAAGAGTATATATTTGCGGAAATAACTCATCGGGACAGTGTTGTTGCTCTGCTGTTGTGCTTGTGACCTCATTGGCTTTTACCCTATTTTCTACTGACAGCACATTAGCAATGTCTTGTAACTGTTTTTTGTTACCAGTTAAGTTTGATAGATGTGTTAACTTTATAATGAAAATTAAAAAAAAAAAAAAAAGCATTAATTTTAACCTGCTTTCGGGTGCTTTTTCCACACTGTTCCACAGTTTTGATGGGAGGGAATTTCATATCAAGGGCTGAAATGCAAAAGAGGGGAAGTAGGAATAAATGTGCCTTCCTCTTGTAGGACAGGAGTTGAGTGCTTTGGAAGAAGGTGTGTCCCCTGTGTTGTCACCATTTAACCCATGCACGGCTTCTGTGGGAGGGGACAACCCAATTGTGAGTAAAACAAATCCGCTTGAACTGCCACAACTCCATTTCTCAGCTGAGCATCACCGGGACAGGGACCCAGTTTCTTTCCCCAGAGCAATAAAATCCAACGTGGCAAAGAGACGACTTTTCACAATGTCTCTGGAAGAGTCCAAGACATTTTGTGTTAGTTCTGACAATTCCAATCATTCCTTTCTCTGTTAGTACATTAGTCTGGGAGCCTGTTGGGCAGTCCTGCAACCTCCAAGGCTGCAGGAATCATGCTGGAAAAGGGAATAGATTGAAGGGATACAATTAGCGGGAGACACGGTTGACAGTTAAAATAGGGAAAATCATGCTCCTTTCATTGGAATCACCATGGCTGGCCCTCCATGGGCAGTGTGCAGAGAAATCTGCTCCTAAAAGGAACCCTGTAACAGCCTTCCCCATTTTTCTGGCCTCACTGAGGAAAGGCACCCTCATGCAATGAGGTCATTGATCCAGAAAGCAGCACAGCTCCTCTTTGGAATTTTCAATTTGACTGGATTGGGTGCAGAGTGGGTGGGTTGGCTGCAGTGGAGATGGGACAGCATTCCCAGGGGCTCTGTGCCTGTTCACCTCCCACCCCACCCAAACGTGAACAGATCAGATCCCACAGGAATTCCTGTGGCCTTCACTTTCAAGCCACCCAACTTTATCCCTCACTGACCAAGAAACTCCTCTAAGACCACTCTTGATGGCTTCTGTATAACAAATGGGGGGATTTGAGCACATCCAGAGATTATCCCATGTATTTAAAACATAGATCTTAGCTGTGTAAATCACCATCCAGAGAAATCTCTTTCCCTAAATAAACATATCTATAAATGAAAATCAGCACCTTTCCTCCAGGGAGGGAGGCAGGCAGCACACTGGGACACCCCAGACAAAATATCCCCCCCCCAAGCACACCCCCCATGCCTGGCTTTGAGTGACACAGGTCAAACACCACGGAGAGCTTTCAGCATTCCAGACTCAGCATATTTTCCAGAAATAAATGATAAACATTCCTATTAAAGAGCACTCGAGATAAACCTATTTGTTAAGCTGTGTTGCCTGCTTCACCAGGTTTGAGCAAGAGCCTTTTTTTTTTTTTTAATAATAGGAAAAACTAAGAAATGAGTGGACATCTCAGTTGCTCTCAGCTCACACATGCTATTAACCCCTAAGGATCCTTTTAGGAATGAAAGAAAATATGTCGTTGATAAATTATTGCTGCCTCATCACCTGGATTTTTCATTATTAGGGAAACTGGTGAAGTCTCCCTTTTTTTTTCCTGGAACAGTCTTTTCCCTCTCCATGGGAAGGCAGCACAAACTGTGGTCACATTTAACCATGGCAATGGCCTTTGCTCAAGACAACCCAGGTCACAGAAGTCACCTAAAATGTTCAACTTCCAAGCAGGAGCTATTTGATACACAGAGCCAAGAGACAAACCTCACTCCCAAGCACAATTTAAGGATTGGTGTGCACACAGGTCTTGCTGCAGAGAACAGTCAGAAGAGCTGAGAGATTTTTCTTTTTTATTCAGAAACAGTGCACCGAATTTGGCTGAGGGTTTGGTGCCCAGCAAAACATCATAGAAGCAGAATGGTCTGGGTTGGAAGGAACCTTAAAGATCATCTCATTCCAACACCTCTGCCATGGGCAGGGACATCTTCCACTCTCCCAGGTTGCTCCAAGCCCCATCCAACCTGGCCTTGGACACTTCCAGGGATGGGGCAGCCACAGCTTCTCTGGGCAACCTGTGCCAGGGCCTTACCACCCTCACAGGGACGAATTTCTTCCTTTTTCCATGAGAAAAAAGCTAAACCACTGCTGGTTTAATCCCACACAGGCTTCATGGGTTACAAGGAGTGGGGCTCAGCTCATGGATCCACTCACACCGGTGTAGGTGCCCACAGAACCACAAACAGGCACAGGGATGCCCTCCGGGCATTTCCACCTGGAGTGTTCTGCCTGGCCTCCAGAAGGACCACGGGTCTCCCACCAGTCTTTGTCATGTCTGGGATCTCCAGGGAAATGTCTCAGATCCCCCAGGACACGCCATCAGGCATTAGACACTTCAGTCAAGCGACTGAGCCCAATTTGCCTGAATTTGAGGTCTGACTTTCAAGTTCCTGTTATTGTTCGTAATAAAATGAGGGGTTCGTTTCACCATAAGGATTGAGTGCTGCCTTAAATCCCTTTGGGCATCTGAATGTCACATGGATTTGGCACATACAGACCCTTTAGGAGATCCATGTCCTTCTGGGTTGGCAGGGGGATACCCAGAGGAATTACACCGGGATACCACAGATGGCCCTGGACACCTGTGTTCAGTCAGGCACATGGAAAATCCGATCTCCACCGGCTGTAACAGGAGCTTAGAGCCTTAGAGCACAGGCAGGCAGCACTTTGCATATTGCCACCCAAATTAAGATGTCTTAATCTGCAAGTTGAATCCCGCTTGAGCAATCAGTCCAATCCAACATCCTTTGAAGCTGCGAAATCCGGCTGAAAGCAGCTCCTGACCAGCAGCTCACCAGGCCATAAAGAAACACACTGTGACCCAATAAAATCTGAAAGCTTTGCCATCTCACTGCTACCCAGCCTGGCTTTGGAATTTGCTTACTGATCTCTTTTATTTGCAGGTGTGGAGGGGTTTTTTTTTTCCCCATCACACAGTCATTTGGAGGCACATAGCCAGATTTGCATTCCACAGGGCTACAATCCGGTCTGGGATTTGCCTGCGAGTGTCAACAGGTGAAGTGTTAACTCATGAACTTGGTGGTGGTGTTAAGGTGAGGTCAGCTCAGTTTCTCTTCAAGTTGGTTTCGTGCGAGGACAGCAAGGTGAAATCACTTTAACAGTGATTTAAAACAGATCTGTGGTCTGGACCCAGCCCTTTGAATCCTTGTTCCATTCTGCCTGGTTCAGGCGCATCCCAACACCTTAAATTTCACCTACTCTTTCCTCAGAGAGGAGGCACAGCAAGGCTGTGCTGAGTACATCTCACCCAGCCCTTGAGCTCTCAGAAATAAACCAGCTCTGTAATATTTTTTCCTGGAATATGTGAGATAATTCCCAATTCAGTGTGTGGGAAGCAGTGGTGGTGGTGGGGAAGTGCCAGCTTTACTACAGTGAGAATTTTTCATGCAGGCATCCGAGGAGAGGCTTGAACCTGTTTGTTCTGTGCTAATCAATGCAGCTGGTTTATGCAGGAAGTGTCTTTCATCCTGGGAATGTCAAGGTCTTTATGGCAGCACATGGAAATCCAGGGACAAGCCTCCCCTCCCTATCAGACAGAGACTTGAACCTACAGCCCATATCCTGACTGAGTCACCAGTGTCTCCCAGGGACTGATAACTCCAGCCTGGTCTTGAGCAACCCCACCGGAATTCTGGTTTCAACAAACTGCTCCTTTCCGGAGGGGAAATGCTTCCTCTGGAATTTCTGTTCCTCAAGCTGCTCCTTCTCAACACACCCGAATTCCAGGTGCTCTCAAAAATAAAGCAGGAACTCGGGTCCTGCTCACTCTTTAGACCCAAGTTCACGGTGGGGAGCGCGCGAGGGCTTTTGGCTGATGAGGATGAGGATGGGGGAGTCCTTTGACAAAGTCTGACCTCTTTGTGTGTGGAATGTGATGAGACACAGCCCCTTCAAACACCTGCAGGTGGTTTTATCCTCCACATTGCTATCCCAGGACTTTGCAGGGGATTTCTCTCCGGCGTGCTTTCCGCAGTGTCCGTTGGGACAACGCCGTGTCTGGGTGGAGTGGAGAGGGCAGGACGAGTAAATAGCCCTGAAGTGGGTAAGGGAAGGACTCTGGCTGACATGAACAGCTAAATCAATAAGGAAGCTTGTTGCTGGTTCAGCCGTGGAGTGGGAACACCACCCTCCAAGCACCACAGTGGCACAGGAGGAGTTTGGCACACGGAGGCCTGGCAAGGAGCTAACCTCTGGGTTTGTTAATGAATGATAACTGAGTGGTCCTCAAGAGTTCTGAATAAGTTCCCCAGCTCCCAGCTGCTGTTTCGGGCTGGCAGGGGCTGTTCGACACACCTTGCCTTAGCAGCAGAGGTTGTTCCTGCTGGGGAGACAAAGGTTACACATTAAAAGGCAGCAGACGCTCCAAATACGGAATAAAATGTGACCCAAAGACTGGCTGTGCGACTTGGATGGATTAGTTTTCCTCCCCTTTCATTAGGATGTTTTGATAGCTGGGGAACACAATGAGATCCAGGTGTCATTGTTGTTATCACAGCCTCAGTCATCAGGATAATCCTTGTCTCGTGGTGGTGCCTCTGGGCTCATCACTCCTGAGGAGCATCCCTCGTGCTGGGTGATGCCCAAACACACTGCAGGGTGGTGGGCCCTGTCCTAAAGGACTTCCAGGCCGAGGGATCCGGTTTTGGCTATCTCTGTTTACACCCAAGCGATGCTGATAAACAAAACTAGCTCCCAGCCATTGCTCTGGGCTGCCTGAGCCAGTTTGCCTGTAAAACATCTGTACCCGAGGAGGCCACACAGCTCCACGTGTCAGGCTGATGTCTTGCAAGTCATCAAAATGCAGAAAAACATCAGATTATGAACAACACAGTGACTGGTTAACTGGAGAAAAGTCAGGTCCACCTTTTAGCATCATTTATCACACACGTAATGTCAAGGAAATTACTTTTTTTCACTTGTGGCTTGCAATTAGTACAAGCCAATAAAAAACTTAACGTTCTGCTAGCTCATCAAGCATGTGGTTAGAGCTTGCTGGCATGAAGAAGGTGGGAACTGCTCTGTAAGCACAGGCTACATGGTGCAAGCTGGCATAATCCACCAAAGAAATCCTTGGGGCAGCCAGGCTTTGGGACACAATAGTGCTGAGAGGTGGATATGGGTCAAATATCCACCATTTCTCATAATATTAAACCTAGGAGACATCCACTGTAATTAGGGTGAGAAGAACAGAAAAGAGGTTTTCTGCTCATGGGGTTTGATGGTAGAAATTTCCACCATAGGGCGCTGTAGATATTTAAATTTACCTGAATTTAAAAGACAACTGGACTACATTCACCAAAGAAAGACACACGAGGAGTGAAAGACATAACTCTTCCATCAGAAATCCCAGTTTGGGGTTGGGAATATGCCAATGGAAGAAGTATCACCCTGGGTTTATCCTGTTCTCTTGCTCTTCCCCAGTCACCTACTCTGGGCCTGTGCCAGAGACAGGAGAAGGGGCCAACACAACCTGATCCAGCCCAACTGATCATAAATCCATTGGCATGTAAATGTCCATGAAAAATATCTGGGAGAGATTAATATTCCTTCAACACTTCAGGGAGGAAGGACTCTCAGAAAAAGGTGATTTATTCCCTCAGTCTGACTAAAAACATGAAGACAGTGGTCATTTCCCCTGACTTTAAAAAGATTAAAAAGTCTGACAAATCTTTACAGCCGAGAGAGAGAGCGGGACATGTCCAGCAAGTGATTTGCATGACCAACCTTGGGTGGCTGTTTTAAGAGATGAATGTCCCCCTCGGGGTGACTCTCCTCTCCCTTGACCACAAAACAAGCCCGGGCTGACTGACTTGGACCCGGGCATCTCACTTTTAGAGGTGTAAATTAGGGCTGATGAAACCTTCCCAAAACTGCATGCCTCACCTCAAATTTGCAGGAATCTCGGTTGTGAGGTGGAACACAGAAAAAGTACCCAAAAAAAGGGATTAAATAGAAAAGAAAATGCATGTATATTTCTAAAGTGGTTTGTATGGGTTAATTAAATTTTGGCACCAAAACTCCCTTGGAATCCCTCAGGTTTACATGTCAGCTCCAGGCCCAGAAATAGTTCTTCCTGAAAAGTCTTCAACGCCTTCCATAAGAAGGAAAACCTCTTGGTAATCACAGGACCTGAAAACTGAAGGCCAGTTCTAACTAAGGAGAAACTTGTAGCTGAAGACACCAAAGCAAATTCCATTTTTGACCAAAAAATGGCCTCAATGTCTGCCCAGACCATGGAATAATAAATCCTTAATGGGATTAATCTGAACAGACTCCACTCAGCTGCTGAAGAAGCACAAAAGGTTTGAGTTGAGTCAGCTGGATTTTGACTCTGTGGCTGCGAGGAAGATTCAAACCTCGAAGAGTTCAAACCCAGCCCTCGCCTTGCTGAGCCTTTCCCAGTGTGCCAGTGGTGCTGAGTGGGCTCCTCTTCCAGATCCAAAGTCATCAGAGCTGCTGTCTCTCACTTCCACGAGGGAATGCCTTCCTGTTGGACTCAGGAGCTATAAATCCAAATTGGGAGCGACTTTGAAGAGTAAATTTAAGCAGCTGTAACTCCACAAGTGCCACAAACTCAGCTCATACCGCAGTCTTTAGAGAAAAACGTGGATGTTCCATGGGAAAAGAGAGAAAAAGCTTTGGGACATTTCATTCCTGACCTGTTGCAGACTGACCACCAAGCAGAGTTAAATGATCTGTCCCATGGGGAAATGAAGTCAGGCACGATTTGTGAGGACAGAGGAAGCTGCACTTATTTATTCCGGGTCTGTGACCTCTTTAACTGAGAAATGCACAATTCCATATGCAATTCCTCTTTTGTTGGGAATACTCTAAAGTGTCAAGTTGGTGCCATGGTCTTTAACTATAAACTTCTCAAAACAAATAGAAGGCAACAGTTGCTTCACTTTGGATCGTTTGATCTTGGACATCTGAAGGAGGAAAAACTTGGGAATCAGCAGTTGGGAGAGATAGTGGAGATGGGAATTGAGTCCTCCGTAGGTGTATTCTCCATGCTCTAAATTCATGGCTGGATGTTCTTCTTTGACTGCTCCACTCCACCTTGGACGCTCCTCACTTTGAAACCCCTCCAGTAAAGACCATCTCTTCCATAAAGCTCCTCTGGCCTCCAAAGTGACCTTCTTAGCCCTCATTTTTCCACAGTGCTGCCATGGGCAGACAAACCCCTTTGATTTAAAAAGCTCCAGAGGCCATTTATTCCAGCCTTCTCAACCCATGGAGATGCCTCCAAACCCACCCCTGAAGCAGAGTATCCTCTGAGATGGTGAAAAACCAATTCCAAGCGTCTCGTTTAACAAAGACAAGAGTTAAAAGCTGTAAATGAGAATTTTTCCATGTGACTTGAGCTCCAGTTTTGTCCTCCTTGTTCACCGGGGCAGCATGGAGAGACATCTGGTGGCTGAATAATTTTCTGCAAGCAGATTGCAGCAAATGTGTCTTTGGGGACGTGTTTTTGGACATGGAGATGTCTCAAGAAGAACATTTCTCTTGAGAGACACGACGCTGTTGAGTTCACTTGAAGCACCAGCGTGTGCTGCCACATCTCCCCCTTCAATAACAAATCTTCCACCTGTTCATTGGGGCAAAAAAAGTGCCAAAATGTGTCTGTTGAGACAACAGATCCCTTCTCGATGCCTCAAATGCTGGATTTCACTGGAAACTGCTGACAGCCTGTATCTCTCATCCCAGTCCTCTCTCATCTCATCCAAAAGGTGATGATCAATCTGATCTCGAATTCTCCTTTTCTAAACAAAATATTGGCAAAAAGAAATGTTTCTCCCATCAGGCTTCAAAAGAAGCTTTTCTTCTGCACTTGGCAGCAGAGGTCCAGGTGGGGCAGAGGGTTGGTTGATCCCTGCAGTCCTCCAAGGCAAAAATCTGACTGAAGAGTTACAGCATTAAAACCAGGATCTGGGATGTAATCCTACAGAGGCACTGTCAATAATTCTTCCTCATTCTCCACTGCATGACAAGTGTAGAAACCTTCTCAAGATCTTCAGGTGTTAGAGCTGAGGCATTGATGTCTCCACACATCTTTGCTGGCTGTAAATCCCTCCAGACTCCAAGCCCGAAGAGTCACCAGCACAGGAATTTGATCTGGAATTGTCCACTCACAGCACGAAATAATAGGGAAGGAAAAGATGACCCAAATGATCTTCATTCTGCACTGTTGCCCCACATTTCATTGTTTTCCCATTTTTCCTGGCACCCCAAGAACTGAAGTGCAGCACAGGGCTAGTCACTCCCATTACCCCTATTTTGTTATGGGATTTACTGAGGTACCTGGATCTCTGGGGGCTGTTGTAGGCTGTGAGGTTCCCATCACCAAAAGTGCTGCCATAGTGACACAGACTCTTTGCTCTTCTGTGCTGGACAAGGTTTTTAGATCAACATTTCTGTCAGCTTCAGGAGGCCAAAAGTGACAGCACAGTGATGGACAAACCCCCTAATGAGGTCAGTTTTGGGCATCAACCATCCACCAGCGACAACAATCCTCCATGGTTTCCCACCACTATTTCTTTTGATAGCCAATCACGGGCAGGGACATTTTCCACTAACCCAGGTTGCTCCAAATAACAGCAAATCACTCCCCCAACACTGCACTTGTATAACAGGGATTGAGAATTCCCACATCCTGAGGGCCAATCTGTCAACCCAAACCCTGTATGATGCCTTTTGCCAATATTTGATCCACGTATTGGGTAGGGAATGGGTCTTGCAACATGCTGGCCTTGCAGCCCTTGCTCTCTGTCCATCCATATCCTTAGGAATTGTCTCTCACATAAGGCCAACCTGTACAAACAATTGCAGCCTGAAAAGGCCCCTGAGGTTCATTCTGAGCATAACTTGATGAGATAAGGCTCAGCCTACGTCACAGCAGGGAGGCTGCAAACCATTTACCACCACGGGGCACAATCTAATCTACCAACTTCGTTTGTCTGATCTCCCCTAATTTTTGCTAATCTAGATGAGAAGAAGATCTTGTGTACCCAGAAGCACATTGCTCTGCTCTGGTCATATCAGATGGCCCAATAAAAGATATTCCCCCTCCCCACAAACCCTGAGTGTCCTGTATTTGTTGCAGGGTTGATTTTCCCTTGCATTTATGGAGCATCTTCCACCACAGAATCAAGAGCTTGATTATTTTCCCCCAAGAAAATTGAGTGGGGGGAACATCCTCACTTTCCCCTCCTCCAAAAAGCTAAGATTATTTCTTTTCCATCAAATTGGTAGAATTCATGCAGGCATCTCTCCTCTGGGGCTGTTGATATGGAGGCTCTGTGGCTCAGAGATTCTTTCTGATGTTGCCTGAGCATGGTGTCTTATTTTATCATTCCCCATGGGTCATACATGGTTAAAAAAACAGAATCAGCACCTCCACCACGGACAAGGTGGATATTTCTGCAGGCAGGTCAGTGCCAAGCAGTGGGGGCCAGGTTCCCAGTGGAGCCAAAAGGCTTAAATACATTTTAAATCCAGCAGAGAACATGCAGGCGGTGGCATCTGGGCCACACAAAAGGCACTGCTTGGCAAGAGGGAACAACATGGGGAAATTCACGAGAAGGTGATGAATTCTGAGGAGCCCAGAAACACCACTGAACTCAGGGGCAAAGATTTCATCTACAGGTGATCCAGTGACATCTTAAACTTTTATCACAGGGACCGCAACAACTTTTGTCTCAGCTGTGTTCACCCTGAAAACACAACATGTGTCTGACCTGAACTGGCAGGATGAGTCCCACCTCCTGTCTGAGAACAAAAGTCACCTGAAGGAGGATTTGCCTCATCACCACTCTGATAATTCCACATAAAGCTCTGAATTTCCACTTCCTGTCTACCTAAAGAGGAGTAAAGGTTTATACAAAGCTATTCTTCTACCCAAAGATCCCTAAAACCGCTGAGTTCCTTCTGGAGGATCCTCTCAATCCATTATCCAGAGAGAGAGTCGAAGTGGGCAGCTCATGCTGGACAATGTATTTTAGGCAAATACATTTTAAGAAGGAATATTCTATTTTTCTTACATGATGCTGCAGAAAAGAACATGATCTGAGCATGGCATTAATGTGGCCTAATCACATCTGACCCTCTTTATATCAGATATCTCTGTGCATTACCTTGTGCTGTTCTACACATACGTGTCTTAGTTGCAAAACAACAAGTGCTTTCCTCAACGGGGTGATTCATCTGGAATAAAATCTCCTTCCTCTGGAATAGTGACACCATAGAAAGCTAATTCCAAAATAGCTATTCTGGTCACATTTGCCATGAAGACAAGTCCTAAGGAGATGTAAAACTGGCACCACAGACCTCGGCGTCGTGTCCCCTGTAGTGAATTTCTCAAAGAATGTCTATTGTCTTGCTTTGCCTCTGACTGAGAGATGATAAAACCAAGGAGCTGAGGGGAGCACAGAAAGGAAAAGCTCTGCTGTGCCGGGTATTCCACGTTGCATGGGAAATCTGGGCTCTTTTCTGGCAAACGTATTTTAATTACCTCCTTTTGTTTACAGGACCGTTGCGTGTAGCACTGCCCTTGCCAAGCAGCCCAACCCCTCCAGGCATTTCTCTGCCAAAATTATCAGATCTCTTTAAAAATCTTAGAAATAATTCACGCTGGATCTGTGCAATTTATTTTCTGATTTTTGAGTCCTCTTAGGGATGTTTTTCCAACCTGGTTCCGAGTGCTAAAAATCCAGGGAAGAGGTTTTGTTTCTTCTCAGCTCGTTTATCACATGGCTGAAAATGTAAACCCGAGGAAAAGTCCGGTCTGCAGTTTAACCTTAAATTACAATAAGCAAGAAAAAAATATCAGGCAAAAAGGGGCAATAATTCAACAGGGCACACAAAGTTATATACAAATATAAATGCAAATCCTATTTGTTCATCTTCATGTTGATGTAGGTAGAGGAGGCACCTTAAATAATTTGTGTCCAGTGAACACTGCAAACAAACATATGAGAGAGACTTTGAATGAAATGATTAAACTTTCTCTAAGGTTATACAAAGCCTTTTTTTATGTTGCAAAGGGAAATCTTTAAGTGAAATATGCTGCCGGTGAAAACTCTGGCTTTAATGGCTATCCAATAATGATGACATTAAGATTTGTACCCAAAGAAAAAAAATCATCTGGCAAATTCTCCTGGGCAGATTGTCATCCTTAACCAGCGTGTACCTCAGGGAAAGCAGTCAGAGGCTTGGAGCAAGGGGAACACCCTGGAATATAATTGATTCCAGGGAGATTCAGGAGCCATCTGAAACAAAAAGCGTGTTTGTGTGAATGAACAGATTAATAATTTCTATCTGGGACTTATTTGCTCACAGACTACTCAGAAGTGAAAAAGAAAGAGGCAGATTTGTCGGATTATTTCTGCTGTGCTGGGACTTCCACGAATTCCTTGCTGTCCCTGCAATTTTCCCGTCATCTTTGCCACTGTATTCAGTTTATCCAGAATGGCCCTTGTGCTTAGAGCCGCTCTGCTGGGTTTAGTAGGAACCTTGCGTGAGTGAGGATCACCTGTGGCAAGGCAGCCCGAAGCAGGTCAGATGCTCCAGCTATCTCCAGGCAGGGACCTTTCCTTTCTAAGCTGTTGATAAAGGGATGTGCCCACCACCGGCAGCCACCACCCACCTCTTTAACAAACCTGACTGTGAAATTGGATCCTTCCCATTTAGCCTGGATTTGCCTTTGATGCAGTTCCAGACCTTGGGTTGCCTTATTTGCCTTTAATTTCTAATCCAGGCATATAGCCAACTTTAGGACACACAGTCTCCTCTATTACAATATCTTCAGCACGGACTGTAGCAGTTCCATGAGCATCCTGCAGCTTGAGAAGAGGTCAAATGGATCAGCCAGATGCCCCTTGAGGTCCAAAACTCATCTCCAAGAGCAGACAAAAGAGGACAGTTGGAGATGACCACAAGAAACAGGGCACTTTGAGAGGGATCCCTTCTCCTGTGATGCTCCTTGTCTGATCTCCAAGCTTGTGACGAGGAAAGCTGAGTGTTACCGGGATGAGAAATGTGCTTGAGAAGGTTTTGCTTCAACAAACACCACCAGCCATCCCTGCTTAGCCCCATCCAGGTGTACCTCCTTCATCCTGACCTCAGATGTCCAGCAAAGGATGCTGGGGAGTGGCTGTGGGGTCAGGAGTGGGAATCACAGTCATGGAGCGCCAGATGGACAGTTCAGGGTGTTCACTCCTGTGTATCCACAGGACGTGGCTGTTCAGTGAGGGATAGATGACATTCCTGAGTGATGCCTGAAAATGGGCAGGGAAAGATCCAGGACAGCAGAGGAAGGGTGGTGAGGTTTGACTAACCAGGAAAAGGCGTGTAAGGCCATGAGCTAACGTCTGAGGGATCTCCAGGACAGGATTCCTTAGAAGAAGATCTTCTTATCACCTGCCCTGAAAGATCCGAGGATGTTTTTACACTTGAAAAGGGCCAGGAGCAACATTACACAGAGGTGGTTCAAGTGTTTTTCTGGGACATTCCACCATGACCTCAGATGGAAAGCATGATGATGCTCCCTCCTTCCTCGGTGCAGACTGAAGAGGAAACATCCTGGGGTGGGATGGGGAATGAACACCTTCTCCAAAGGAAGGTAATCAACACCTTCTCTGTGTCTGGCTCATCAGCAGACTTTTCAGTGTCTTGGGCTGCAGTGCAATATCCACCTACACTGGGGTGACTCACTGGTGAGATCCCTCAGCACCGGCAGCCTCAGCCCACATCCTCCATTCTTCTCCCACTGCTGTAGGTGATTCAAGCGAGCAGGGGTGGCCTTGTCCCCTCCACGAGCGCCAGGAGAACAACAAAAATGTCCTCTCACACCTCCCTCCCAAGCCAGCATTATGCCAGGGACAGAGAGACATCTCTATCCCTGGGAGCGCGCACAAAAAAACTCAACTCGAGAAAACACGGAGATAATGCAACGCCTCCCTCCTCCCAGCTGGCAAAGGAGCCCTGGGTCCCTGCGCCTTTCCCCCGGTTTCAAACATCTCAGGCTTCCTGACTGGACTTGGCTGAGGTCTAAAAACATGAATAAGCTTCCCCTGTCTGGAAGCCAACTGGCGAGGGCGGCTTGGATGGGACCCTCCGTTTGTTACGGGAAGAATGGCTGGTCCAGTTCTCCTTGTTCGGCGGCGCGTTGCTGGTCGGGAAATAAAGACAGAAGGTCTGTTTGTAACACTGGACACACAATCCCTCCCAGCCTCAAAGACACTGAGGCGGCACAAAATCTACCCTATTCACCAAGATGACCTAGTTCTGTTGTCAATAGGTTAGAGCGGAGCAAAGTTGAGGGAGAATATCCTGATTAGAGGGCTCTCCCACAATGGGACAGTGAGTACCCTTTTGTCCCTTAATTTTCACCCCCATCCCCTAATACTGGGCTTTCTATCCACGTTCTAACTCGGAGGGTTACGGGCTTGTCCGGTTTATGTCCAGCTTAACTCTGCTGCCGTTGTTTACACCAGAAGATCCAGCATCCTGCTTTGTCACCCCATCCCCGGTGCTCGATGCTTGGGATGGAGGGAGTCTGTTTGGACTATTTTAAAATTTTTTTTTTAATGCCTTTCCCTTCTTTTGTTGCATTCCCAAGAAAGCCTAGAAGAGGTGGCAGCCACTTTGCCTTCCACTCAAAGGAGTCGTGACCGTGGGCTTCCATCCCCCCTGGAAAGTTGGGGTGCATCCAGCTTCTCTGGAAGCTGGGAGGCCAGCTGGGTTCAACAGCCACGCTGTGTCCGACGGCCTTTTCCTCCCATCTCCGGGACAATGCCGCTCCTCAACCCGTTTAGGATTGGTGCGTGCAGAGGAAAAACAGCACGGAAAGAGATGGATCACACATGAAAAGCTACTTAGTCCCTAAATAAAAGAGGAGAGTGATTAAATTGCTTGTCCGTATCTTCCCTGATGGATTGAGGGTGGACAGACAGGCAGACATTTCCGTACTGATCTTTCATGCCATTACAATACATTAATTTAAATGCTTTTCTAAATTTAAAATGCACAGACATTCAAAAACCGTGACACTTTATATAGCCAGCCCATTGAACAACACACTAATGATTTATTAACTGCTTATAAATGTTAAAAATAGAAGCTTGAAAGAAAACATTTCCCTTTCCTCTTGCCTTTTCTGGTGGCGACTGTTAATAAAGGATTTAATCACCCATTTTACATCCTGTTTAAAAAAGAAGGGGCTTTCCTGATAACAGATGCCCCTCTGGCCAACTGGCAAGGAAAAGGGGAATGTATGAGGGATATAAATGTATTTCAGAGGACAGCCAACAAAAAGAGGGAGAGGGGGAGAGAGAAAGAGAGGGAGGAAGAGGAGGAGGAGGAGAAGGGGGGAAGGAGAAAAAAAAAAAAAAAAGAACCTGAAAGGATTAGAAATTAAAAAGAAGGTATTTTGTGCTGAGCTAAATATTATTTTGTTTCCATTGAAAGGGTTAAGAAAACAAAGACAGAGTTGACAATTTCTCCCGACTGGAAGCTGGGAATGGCCCACGGTGGCACAATGCTATTATTCTTGCATGGGCCCATTCTCACTGGATTTTCCACAAAATCTTTAATAATTTGATTCTTTTCAGCCTCAGCAGCCAGCTGAGCTCTTTAAGAAACAGTAACAAAAACCCAGAGAAAAACCCACTACTGAGAGGGGAGCTTTGGCGGAGAGCTGAGCTGAAGCCGATTAGTTTGGCCTGAATAGAGCCAGCCGGGTCCTCGAGCTCTTGCTCAGCCTGGAGCCCTCTGTCTCATTCATTGCAGTACAATATCACCACCAGAGCCCAGGCCTAGACACTAAATTACACTATTATAAAACTAGATTGATACACAAACTTTCCCTCCCAGGCTGAGTAGGGGACTTTTTCAACAATGTTGGTTTTTTTTTTTTTTGGTGTTGGTGGGGGGGGGGGGGGTTGGGGGGGGGGTGGGGGG
>VZRJ01013182.1:190417-210991 GCA_013397565.1 Ptilonorhynchus violaceus | reverse complement strand
CGGTGGGGAGCTCGGGGTCTATTCAGGCGTTTTGAAGTATGGCCATTCATATCGAGCATATCAATTCTTAATGGTGCCACACACACAAGCGGCCAGCACGGGGACACAACCCCGCGGGGTCCCCGGGGGGAGGGCGGCAGGAGCGCGGCGCGGGGGTTTTGTGGGGTTATCTCCCCGAAGCCCCAGCAGGGCGGGAGCCTTTCACGGGCCTCAGGCGGCTCGCATTGTCTCCAGGAATTCACATCGGGGCCGGGGATGGCACGAAGTGGGAAAGGCGGACGTTTGACCCTCGTCTGGGCATCCCTGGGCATCGCCTGTCCCCGGTCCTGGCACTCCCACTCCCTGGTCCAGTGTCACCTCTGGCTGGTCATCGCATCCCCCTGATGCATTCCTTGAGCGGGGACTCATCCACTTCCTAAACATGCATTTTTGGGGAGTGAAGAGAGAAAAACAAACATCCTCAAGGTCCCTTTTAGGGACCTTCCTCTTTCATTTTGACAGGCAAGTCCGGATTTGGCCACAGGATCCCAAAAGTCAGAGAGTTTGGAAAGCTGACTGTGGGTGCTGTGTTTGAACCACACCAAACATCAGCAAAATCTGATTAGATCACACAGCCCTTTCCTACAGCTGGTTTAGGGTTGTTTTGAACCCTTGAAAAATGCTAAATCCTTCTTTAGGGGAGACAAGGGCCCTCAGGAAAGAGTCCTCAGCATTCTCACCTCCTGCAGCCTGAAGGAAACCTCCTCCTTGCAAGACACTGCTCATTTCAGGCTCTAAAACATGAAATTAGAAAGGCCACTTTGGAAAGGAGCAAACTGGAAGTGGGGAGCGGAAAGAAGGGATCTGGAAAAAAGAGTGGTTTATAGATCAGGAAACGTTCTACCTCCATGCCTCCCCATCCCGCACACCCTCATCCTCATGGACAGCCCTCAGGATGCAAAACAACATCCAAACATACAGGACACAACGTTGTACATGGAAAGCTCTGCATAATCCTCTTTATATTCATTTTTCAGTGTATTTTTGGATGGGAGCTGCATGTCTCCCTGCATCCTTCTGATTAATCTTTCCCTGGAATTTATCTACCTTAATCCCTGCCTAGTTGTTTGTTTGGGTTTTTTTTCTTTTTTGCCATTGCTGCAATTATTTCTATTAAAGCAGATGTTATTTAAAAAGGAGGAAATAAAGGGGTTTGCTTTTTTTTTCTTGTGAGAAATGCATGGGGGAAAAAATCCTCCATTTCCTTGCCTGTGCTGGCACTCGTGGAATTTATTTTCCCCAATTTTTTGATTTCTTTTCTCAAAGCCACATTCATCAATGAAAACAATCCCACTCTCCTCTGCCTCCAAACCTCAGGCTCCCCAAATGCTCTGAATATATTAAAAGCAGCACAAAAAGAGCAGCAACCCAACATGCAAATTAAATTAAAACTCACTCCCCTCAAGGGGGAAATAAACAAACAAACAAAACCCCCACAGCTTATATCTCCACAAAGAGGAGAAATTAAAGGAGATTTAACAGTCCAGAGGAATTTGGACTCTTGTCAATAGTTTTTCTGAATGGGAGCTGTTCCATGACATCAGCACCGGCTCTAATATTGGGCATTTCTGGAAGAGAGAGTTTTTCCCAAGTCATTCATTAACTGGGAAGCGTTCGGAGTAGCTTCCACTTCAAATGTTTTGGATGTTGCGGGCAATAAACATCAAGAAAAGGAGTCTTGGCTGTTATCAATGCCATCTCCATCATTCCAAATTTGGTACATGGCTGAAGCAGGTTTGGAAACCCTCTAATTAAGAGAGCACAATTAAAAAATGACAGAACCTGTGGTTTGCTCCCTGATGTCTTTTTTTTTTGTGTGTCGTCCTGTGGGGAGGGTTTCTCACGTGAATCGGGTGTGCTATATGGCCTGGGTGGGTGGGAGTGATATGGAAAACCCAATTAGGGGCAGAAGAAATAATTAGCATTGCAGCACATGGAGGAATGACCCTAAAACATCTGAAAGCTGTGGCTGCTTGCAGAGAGAAACAAAGGAGCCCGAGAAGAGAAGAAAGCAGCAATTAGAAAGGAGAGAATGAGCTGGGGTGTTGAACCACAGATCTGTAAATGGACACAAATTGTCCTGGTTTTCCTTTTTTTTTCCCCCTGCTTTCCTCACAGGAACGGTACTTTCAGGAAAAGTCGCATAGGAAGGATTATATCAGAAGTAAAAATCCAAGTGCTGGGATCCAATTTCTGCATTTTAAGGCCAGTAAAGGTTCTTGGACATTCATTAAATTAATTCTAATATTCACCGAGATCAATGGAAGAGATGTCTGGGAAGTAGCCAGATATTTTCCTTCTATGTCAGGTTTTTCAGGCACAGCAGAATTGCAGATTTCTTCTCAAAATCAGATATTCTTCACTTTCCAACAACTCTACAGCATCAAGACTAAAATCATTCCTGGCAAGAAGCAGAAAAAGTGGTGGCTGGGAAGTGGCTCAGCAGCTGTTTGGCAGCAAATGAGCAACTGAGCTCCCAACAGCATCGATCAACGGGCTGGCTCCGAGTCAGAGGCACGAGGCAGCTCCCTGCTCCCAGCAGGTGACACACCAGGATTTTGGGAGCAGCGCCTTGGTTATCAAAAAACTCACCTCGACCCCAAAACCGGCTGCGTCTGTTCTCTGACAGCAGCAAATTGCACTGATTTTGGTGGTTCGCCCAATAATTAGGGTTGGCATCCCAAAAGATTCAAAAAGGGGAGGAAAAAAGTCCAAATCTCATCATTTCTGGACATCCCTGACAAAACTCTTGTCTTTTGCTACCAAAATATCCGTGAGCAAGGAGGTCCCAAGCTTCACCAGGCTCACCTCAGGGAAAGCCAGCGGTGGGAACCAAGAAGCAGGAGGAAAACGATGCGGGAATGACGTAAGCCAAAGGGTTTCACTCTCCAAGGAAAAGCAATGGGGGACTACGGACATCCAGGATGCCAAGCGGGAATGTGTCACATTTCCCAATCCCCCACCCTCTGACACCCAACTTCCCTGGCAGGGCATGGTCGTGGCGAGTTGGATGAGTGCCCGGAGAGGGAATAAGGGGGCCTTTGTGGAGATGCGGATCAGGCCTGGACTGTCTGCCTGTGTCATTCCAAAGGGCTCAGCTCCCCTCTCCATCCACTGGGGTGTGCAGCACTGAAGGACTTCCCTGTGGCAGCAGGGAAATCCAGGCTTTGGGGATGCTCCCTTGTCCACATTTATCCTTCATGTGCAAAATTAGGGTTAGCTGTAAAAAACTTTAACTTCACTTTTTTATACCCTGGAACGTGAGCACTTGTAAGCTCTCAGAGGTCCAAGCACTCCTTCAGATGCTTTTACTCCTGTAAATCATTTTATTTCTCCTTTTTTCCCCCCCCTTCCTCTTTTTATGATGGCTCAGCAAGGGGTTCCCCAGAAGGGGACAGAGCACGACGGCTGTTCACGGTTTGCACTGGGTTTGCATCCCTGATTTTCCCTCTGACAGAAACCCAGGTGATCCATCCTCTTCAAGAATGCCTGTCATACCAGAGCCGTGCCTCTCCTTCCAGAGCAGACGGATTCTTTCCCCAAGCTCCTTTTATGGAGCTGCAGCACCACAGCAAGACAGGTCGTGCCCTGCATGAAATCCCCCAAAACCTTCGGTCTCCTGGAGGTTGGTGGAGTTGAGCAAAGGGCAGATTCAGGCCCTGGGGTGCTGAGTGGCCCCATCCAGCAGGAGCAGACCTCCTGTGAGACTCCTAAACCGAGCCAGACCAGGGTCCCAAAACTGTTTCCTCACACCACCACCCCCCACAGCCACAATTTCTTTTTTCTCTGCATTTTTCTGACATTTCCCAACGTGTTTTTTCTTGCGTTACATTTCTCAAGGAAGGCTGCCTGATGAGCAGCAAATCATTATTAATTCCTCAGGTATTCGTCCTGATACAATTAACCCCCGGCACGCCACACCCCAGGCTGCACTTCCCAAAAAGGTCCCTGGTCCACATCCATCCCCACCACCTCCAGGGTGGTGACCAAAATCCATGAACCACAAAATGCATGAGAGAACGACCCAACCATTCATCCCCTCTGGACATGGAAATTTAGAGATGCTCTAAAAGTCAATCCTCATTTTTCCAAGGTTTTTGAGGGACATGTCCCAGGCTTCATGCCCACAGATCTTGCATTGCCCTCAGCAAGAGGCATCTAAGCCACTTGGAGAATCTTCCAGTCTAAAAAGTCAAGGGAAGCCAAGAGTAAAGTCCCTGTTTCTCTTCTGGGAAAGCCATTGCAGTCAGGGAAGGAATTACATGACCAAGCTTTTGGGTAAGCCCAGACAACCCTTGCTGCCTTATCCACATCAAAAAGCCATTCCTTTAGATTTCCTGGATAACAGGACTTTTTTACAGCTCTTGCACTGCCCCTTTTCTGCAAAATCTAAGGCTTTCAACAGGAAATATGGGGACATTCCTGCCCATGGTGGGGAGGTTGGACTGGATGGTCTTTAAGGCCTCTTCCAACCCAAACCACTCTAGGATTCCATGATTCTATAAAACATCTCCCAGTGTCCCTCAGGAGAACACTTTGGTGGGAGTTTTCTGAGCACCACATGGGGAATTTTTTTTATGTCATCCCAACATTAGAAACAGCACATGGAAGAATTAAAAGTCAAGTTTGCAATGAAAAAAACAGTGAAATAGAAGATTGTTGAAGTCTGGTTCTTCTCCTGCAGTGGGGTGATGCAGGAAGGGAAAGAACTTAAAGTCCTTTCAAACAAAGCCACATTGCAGCTCCCAAAGTTCAGCTCAGATTGTGCCTCTCCATCCCTGTTTTTCCTGGGAGAAGGGGAGGCAGGGAAACTTGCACAGACAGCAGATGAACTGCATGGCACAGACCTGATCACTCACATTTACTCTTCTGAAATCACCTTCCCCTCGGTAACCTGAGGAAATGCTCATAAATATCTTTTTTTTACTATGATGATTGGAGAAAACAAGACGATCCTTCCTATAGGACTCTTCCTGAAACTACTTTTTTACTTTTCCAGCAGCCACAGCTTTGAAATTGTGTCTTTAGAGAGCAGAGCCCAATTCACTTCCTCTGAAGGTGAAGATCTCTACAGAGCTGATTAGCAAATCACAAATTTTTCTCGACACCATCCAGGAATTCCTAAAGGGAAAAGGTAACAGCAGAGGTTATTTACTCCAGTGTTAATATTGAGAGGGGAGAAAACCATGTCCCAGATCTGGGATATTGGATTTAAAAGAAAGTGTTGGTGATTTGGGCCAAACCCGCTGAACCAGCCTCAAATTTGGGCCTGATGCCTCCTTGCTCCTGCTGCACTGGGAAAACAGCTCACAGCCATTTTATTCCAGTGGGAATAAAATCAGCCCCGTGCCAGGCTGTCAGCTGGGCTCCCAACACTCCGGATTTGCTGCTCTGGGCTCCTGGATGGTGAACCAGGAGCCACAAGGCAAACTGGGATCTCTCCAGCTCAAAGATAACCCAGGGCGGGAGGGGGAAACAGAGCTTCCATCCCCTGACTTCCAACCTCTTCCAGGTTGTCCTCAGCATCCCTGCAGCTCATTATAAAATCATTAGGGTTGGGAAAAAACCCTCAGATCATCAAGTCCAGCCTTAGCCACGCAGCATTTCCTGAGATGCACCACTGCAAACTGAAGGAAAATGTGGATTTTTCCAGCCCTGTCTGGCTGTGACTTCCCCATCAAGGACCCTGCCCCAAGCCCTGGCACAGCCAAGATGGGGAAAACCCCTGGGAGGACCTGGAAAGACCGAAAGGATGCGGGGCTGCCACCTCCTCAGCGATGTGGATTTGCTCCAGCATCCCGGGGAACGAGATAAAGGATCTTGTTGACTTTCAACACCACCTGGGAGCAGGGGGAAGGCGGGGTGGGGGGAGGAAGCAGAGAAACAACCCCAGAGAAGGAGGGAGGAAAACAAGAGGTTTACAGCCTGCCTTGAAAAGCCCTAAAAAAAAAAAGAGTGACATTCTTGGCTGCCCTCACACCTATTAGCTTAGGAAATGGTGCCCGGTCTCCGCTGGGCCCTGACTGAGACCAAAGGCCGGGGGACCTGTTAGCAGGTACTTGAGAGAGGGGCTGCTGCCCGCGAGGGGCTGCAGGCGTCAGAAGCCCCCCCAGCCTCCCTCTCTCATTTGGGTCCCCTAATGACCATATAAAAGGGTCGGGGGCGGCTCGCGGGGCAATCAGCTCCCTCCCGCCATCCCAGCCCCGCACGAAACCCCATAACGGGGGGACACCCCAGAGGGACGGCGTTCCTGCATATCTATGCCTCCCCACCGCCCCGGCGGGGGCTGTCGGAGCTGTTTTCCCAAGGAAAACGGGGATGTGTCACACTCCAGGTCGGGCGATTCGGCCTTTGATGTCGGGGGGCTGTTTGGGGCAGCAGCTGCCTGTGGCATCCCGATGGGCGTCCCGGGATAAAGCAAAGCCAATCCCACACGTTTTGCAGCAGAGTTGCTCTGGTTTTCCTGCAGACAAAAAAAAAAAAAAATTACTTTTCTTCACCCATCACTTTTTATTTTGGCCCCGTATCCCTGGCNCCTGCAAACAAAAAAAAAAAAAATTACTTTTCTTCACCCATCACTTTTTATTTTGGCCCCGTATCCCTGGCCCTGAAATGCATTTGAAATTGGTGAAAGTCTAACTGGTGATTTTCCTTCGTTTTGCTTCGTAGAGGGAAAAAAAAAAAAAAATCCTTCTGAGGAAAAAGGGACTGTTTTACTTCAGCATTTCCAAGGGAAGAAGTGTGGTTCAGATCACGTGACTCGCTATTTTTGTTATTAAAAATATTTTTTGTTGTTTTATACGATTTATTTTCAAATGGGTGTTTCAAATTCATGAAAAAAAAATGGAACTGAGTGTGTCTCCATCACTTCAGAGCCATTTTCTGTCCACTCATTCAGTTGATTAAAAACATCAACATTTGGATTTTCATGGAGTCACAGCCCTTTTTGTTGTGTTTCTTTACTTGTTTTGAGGGTGCATTTTTGCTGAATGAAGAGAATCCTCTGTTTCACCATAAGGCATCAATTTTACAACTGGATAATTCACATTTGTGCAGGGTCTAGGGGGCCACATCCAGCAGCCACCATCTAAAATCCAACCTCCTGTATCCACCTGTGCTCTCCCCATGCTCAGTGAGAGGACCCAGGCATCCCAAGTAACTCAGACACCCTTCTCCCATCCTTTTCCCCATCCCCCGTCCCCGAAATTTACACTGAACCTTGAATTTTCCTTCAAAACTAAATGTTCTTCACCATAAGAGATGCTCCTGGGTCCTCAGCACCCAAATGCACCCCTCGTTTTCTCTTCCAGAGGGAGGTCAAGGTTGTCCTCAAAGATCTGCAGATCCTTCCCACATCCAAGAGGCCACTGGGGCTTTTGGAAAGGCCTGGGAATACTTTCCTTGTATTCACACGATTTCCAATTTTTCTATCTCTCATTTCCTATCAAATGGGGCAAAATAATTGAACCTCAACTTTTCTCAAGATCCTGGTTCCAGTCTGTGCATTCACCCAACTCTGCTGAGTGCTCCATTTCCCTGAAATTGGGCACAAGAGCACAGGAAAGAGGCAAGAGGCACTAAAGTGGTTCTGAGATAATTTTTCAGGTGGAGGATCTCAACCCAATGTTAGAAACTCTCCCCAGATCCCCAAACATCTTCCCTTTCCCAATAAACCCCACGTGTTTGCCCCTCCTTTTGATCCTTTCCCGTTAACTTCAGCTCTGGAACTGGAAAGAAATTAATGTGCCTGATCAGATCCTTTAACTTTCAGATCCTCTGGGTTTGTTTCTACAGATTCTCTGCAAGCAACACTTTCTTCTCAGGAAACTAAGAGGGGGAAAAAAACAAGGAGCAAATAAAAGGAACTAAAAATGAGAAAGAGCAGCTCATGTCTCCGGTCCCAACACGCAGGAAGCATCCACTGGGGCTCTGATTTCAAAAGAAATAGGTGCTGCTCCCCAAGTCATTCCCACCTTCTGCCACGACAACCTTAGCAATTATTTAAGCAACATCAGGATATTCCCCGTGATAAATCGCACATTTCTGCTTTCCTGGCTGCCTAAACAGTTCTACCTTTCCCAAAAAACAGGCAAGGAAGGCTCTGGAGCTGCAGCGAGCTCCCTGCAGGGGGAACGCTCTCTTCGCTCCGCGACCACCAAGAGAGGGGATTCCTCCTGGCTCCAAGGCCCTGCACAGCCCTTCCACCTTCCCTGTCCCAGCCTTCCAGCCCCAGGGAACCTTTCAGAGCCGAGGGAGCAATCCCAGATCCAGGTTTTAAAACCAAGACACCGATTGAGGGTGACACCCAAGAAATCTGCAGCATGGGAGCCTCTTCCCCCCTCTGTGCTCAGACACACGAGTGGCCTGTGCAGGTATGTCTTTGATGGTTCTTCTCTTCACATGAACAGCTGGAAGTTCAAAGCATTGATCAAAAAGCCAAAGGAATTTCATCGTTATGTAGATCTATGTTAAAAAAAAAAATACAAAAACAAACCAACAAATTTTGATGGAGTTTGCTGGGAAGGCTTAACCTAACTTTTCTTTCCTGCTTGAAACCCCAAGTCTGAACTGTATCCTGCTGGTGAAAGAGCAAAAGGCAGCACAAAGTTTGGAAAAATCTTCCCCTGGAAATCTCTGCCATGCAGGAACAGGGATTAGAGGGCTGTTTGGTGAGAGGTTTCTTGTCCTCCAAAAAACTGGTACAGGAAAAACCCTCTCAGATGTGTCCACAAGAGTGTTGGCAAGGCCATTCCAGCTTTGGCCACCTTCTCCCTCTGGAGGGGTTTAAGGTCTTGAGCTGATTCTCACATACCCACATTCAAAGTTTTGAGTTCCCACTGCGTAGAAAAAACATTTCAGCCAACCTGGTAGAAGGAATAATCCCAATAATCAATACAGATCAAAATTTTGCTGAGATGAAGACCTTCATCTCCCATTCCAAAGGTGCAGAAGTCAGTGCTAACCCTGAAACACCCAGCTCTGTATTTATTCCTGTGTCAGTGGTCCTGATCCCCCCATCCAAGGTCAGATCATACCGGGAGCACACCAGTTCTCGCTTTGCACTGGTTTATTTTGGCATTGATGCAGAGGAAGGCTCAGCATATGATCCCAAGGATTTGCTTCAGCCCCTTCTCCCAAACATCACCTGTTCAAATTTTGGACATTTATCCCTCCCAAGAAGATTTTCCCAAATCTTTCTTTTTGCTACAGACAAACAGCTGGGCTGGTTTTTCCCTCCTGGAGCACCTCTTCCTTATTTCTAGTGTGAATTAATCCAAGTTTTCATCTCCCACTGCCTGTTTTTGAGTGGATTGAAGAGCCTTTGAGCAGGCGGTGCTCATTCCCCGAGGCACCTTTTACACCCTCCTTTGGAAAGTTTGGTGCTTCCCCAGGGATGGTGGCAAGGCTGAAGCAGAGGGAAGAGGGGAGAGAGAAGGTGTTTTGGGGGGTGGAACCAGCATCCCCAAGGACAATGGCCATAACACTGTCCCCACTGCTTGGCTTTGCTGGACATGGGGTCCAAGGCCCTGCTGGAGGATCCCAGTTGAGTGTTTTCCTCCCTGCTGAGCCCAGCCAAGTGAAACTGCTGGAACTGCTGCCCTCAGCTCTCATTCCTGGGCACAGTTTCTCATTTCTGCCCCCAAAAAACACCTCCTGATGGGATTCACCGTTTCCTTCCTGTTTTGCAGCTGCCGTTTGCCGCTCCTCGGGCAGACCCGCGATCTGTCGGAGCAGAAGTCGGTTGGGGGATCTCGTGCAAGGACAGGGGAAAAAAAAAATCCCCAGCCCATGAATAAATAAAAAAGGAAGTATAAAAGGCAAGGCTTTCTCAAAGCAATGGCTTGCAGCTAAGCATTTTCAGTCACCCCTACCGACCAGACAGGTTATTCGGAGTAATTCCAGCCCTGGAGATGACATTTGACATGACATGTACATGAGATGTATCATTTAGGTCACCGTGCTAAAGCAGCAGACACCCCCCCCCCTTCCTCCTCCTCCCCCTCCTCTGTGCCCCTCAGGGTATCTAAAAGTTCAGGGTCTTTAAAGCTGAATTCCCTGCACAAGAGTTCAGCACCTTTCAACCTTTCCAGACCTATTACAGGAAGACAACCGAGTGGAAGGAGTGTGGAGGGCAGGAGGGAGGGTCGGGGCTTATTTCAAGGCAGGCTGTTTACAGGCAGGATTGGGAGCTGAAAAGAGGCTTTTTGCACTGGTTGGAAGGGAGATAAAAGTCTCCAGAATGGTTCATCTCCGTGGCCAGTGGCAGAGAACAGGCTCCTCCTAAAAGCCTTATAAATGCACATTTAATTCTGCAATAATCCCTGCAGAATTAAGGGATAAAGGCAACAGAGTGGGATATCATCACGAGATATGGCCATAGGAGGATCAGCCTTCCATGAAAACCCTTTGGGATTCATATTTTACTTTATTTTCTTTCCCTGCACACTTTTACATGCTTCTCTACACCTCTCAGCTCAGAGGAATGTATAAAACTCTCAGTATGTGAAGGAGACAGTCCTGAGTGGGATAAAATCACAGGACCACACTTCCCACACAGGGAAATGGTGGAATTACCATCCCTGGAAATGTTAAAAACGTGTGTGTGTGGCACTTGGGGACATGGTTTAGTGGTGGCGTAACCCAGTGCTGGGTTAACAATTGGACTCGATGACCTTAGAGGTCTTTTCCAACCTTGGCAATTCCACGATTCTGTGAAATAGGAATGGCTCAGAAGCTGCAGGCAGGCAGATGGGACATTCTGATGGACAAACGTTCCCTTGTACCAGCAGGAAAGGTTTTCTAGGCCCATCTGTGGTTACATTTGCAAGGAGCACGGGCAAAAGGACCTGGAAATGGAGCTGGAAGATGGAGATGTTGTATTGCCCATGTGGTGTTGATGTCACCTCTAAAGCATGGGATTGTCTGCTTGGGACTGGTTGGGAGCCCAGGGAGGTGACAGCGATGAGCAAGGACCAGGATGGACCTCCTAGGAAGTGTGTCCACCTGTCCTGGGGAGGCCAAACAAGTCAGGACCTCCCAAAAGCAGTTCAAGTAGTTCAACTACCCACTTCAACCCATCCCGGGATTTTGGAGATGGAGCCAGGAGGGGTTTCATGCTGGCTGTGCTGCTTCATGGGTCCTTGTTGCTCCCCTCTGCAGGCTCCCCACCACGGAGCAACAGCACTCCTGGAACGCCCCTTCTGGCTGTGAATTACTCCTGAAATTCCCTCTTCCCTTCCTGAGAGCAGGAGGAAACAGTCTGTGGCCTGCAGGCACGCGATGAGTTTGTGGAAAGTTGGATAATCTCGATACAACTGAAATCTTTCTAAGAGGTCCCTTCCCCCTGTCGGAGATCAGTGAGGTCTGGGCAGGAGGTGGTGGCAGGGATGGTCCAGGCACAGCCACGTTGCACCTCGGAGAGGCTCCCACACAAGGGACAAGTGGTTCCATCAGTGCCTTTCTTTCCAGGGTTTGTCCAGCTCCACAGGGCTTAAAAAACCAGGAAACATTATCCTGTTATTCCTGTGGTTCACTGCTCCCACAGACCCAGCTGTAGGACACAGCCCTCCAACAACTGTGTCCCAACTTCTTCAAGATGCAGCTTCCTTAGAAAGCAGAACATTCCTTACTCCATGGAATTACACGTCCTTATTTTGGCTACACAAGTTCTCACACTCATGCATTCAGTGTCACAGATATCTTGACCAGTATTCCAGGCTCATTGTCCAAATTTTCAAGTCTTGTTTGGGCTATTTGGATCCCAAACTCCCTGTTCTCACCCGGTTGCTGTTTTTATCTCTCCACATGGCTGAGTTATCACACATTTCAATCCAACTCCATCCCTGTGGGGGTTTACACCGTGCTGCACCCTCCAGCCCTGACTGCTCTCCCTGGAAGGACCAGCCTGGGTGATTGCAATCAACCCTGAGCCTGGAGAGAGACTCAAATCCTGGATGCTGAATCTCATGGATCAACACTGGAGACCACCTCATGATCTCACAGCTCCGTAGCACCATCCATGGGCAGTTTGCATCTTGGAAGGTTGACCAAGATCAGCAAAACCTCTGCCAGATGGACCACATGTTTTGGAAGGGAACATCTTCGAGTTTGTGAAAAGTTGGGAATTAATTAAAATAATCTCTGGTTGTTCAGCTGTAGTTTGGGATTTAATAGTGACAATTGGTTGGTTATACTGGCCTCGTTCAATTAAGGAGAATTAATCCAAGCATTTCATCCCATCTGAAGGTCAGAGAAGCATCCTTAGAGATGTCTGCTTCTATCAATTGGATATAAAAGGCGAGTCAGGAGTTTTGTTTGGTAATTAAATATTTTGACGTCTCAAGACAGGTAAAATTATTTGGTAGCAAAGTTTCTGGAACAGCAGATCTCCCTTGCAAGACATTTGTTAATTTGTGGCTTCACCCCACATTTTTTTTGTTCCATCCTAAATGTATCCTCAGTCTGTGCATTTTCCTGTCCCCGCTTTTCCCACTGCCCACAGGAGCAAAGCACACACTGCTTCCTCTCCCTTACTTCCAGAAAGCCTTGGAAAAAAGTTCTCAAGATTAGGTGGATAAAAAATATGTAAACATGAGCCTCATCTTTCAGTGAAACTCTTTGCATGCTCTGTGCTAGAAGTGAGCACAGCTTCCTTTGGATGCAATTCCTTGGGTACCAAAAATTTGCATTTTCCCATAATCATTTCACCTAAAGGAGATGATCATTTCTACAGAATCATTTCTACATAAAGGAGAAAAATCTGATTTTTTGGTCATGTTACATTCACCTTTTACATTTCATATCTCTTCTTTCTGCTTCCTTTGAGACCATGGACATCTTTTCTCCGTGTCCTCCTACAGCAGTGCTCCCTCCAGCCGCGTTTTCCAAAGCCCAGACCCTTTGGAGTACTTTTGCTGACCACTTGGAAGCAGGTGGGGAACACCTGTGCTGCATTAAAAAATAGAAGCATGGGGAAAAAAAAAAAAAAAATGAAGCATTTCTCTCCCAGCCCCCCAGCCCACCTTGTCCCAACCCATCTGCCAGATAGAAAAGAGCATCCGTAATCTAATTAATCTGAGCGCCGCCTGTCACGGCTGGAAGGCAATTTTGAAAGACTATCGCCCTGTGTTTTACTCCAAAAGTTAATCTCCTCAAAGCACAGGGACTTCCCACTCCCCTGAGCCCCACAATCCTTAATCTTTCTCCCTATCCGGCGGCTGGTGGATGTGGCTGGGTGGCTGGATGGAGGAATGTGGGAGAGGGAGGCGTCCCCTCCTCCCCTCCCGCCGTACAAAAGGCGATTTGTGCCAGGAGATGCCGCTCACCCGGCGCTTCTCCCACCTCAGGAGAGCCACGGCCTCGCTCCGTGCTGAACCAATTACCCTGTCTCTTCCATCATCCACCCCTTTGCTCCTTCTTTTTCCCTCTCCCTCTCCCCCTTTTTTTTTTCTTTTTTGGGTGAAGATTAAAAGATCTCACATGCTTGGGGAGAAGAAAGAGCCTCCAGTCCATCTCCACCTTGTCAATTATAAGCAAGGGGCTGGGGAGGGTTGCACACTGTTATTGACTTAAGCGCTTTGGGAAAGGTCACCTTCAAGGTCTGAACCTTCCCTCTGCCACTCCAAGCTCACCTGGGCCCATTAAGGAGGAATTTCGGGTCCGTCCTGTGTTTCATTTTGGGCCCACTGGCACTTCTGAGGACTAATAGACAAGGTGGGGAGGGAGGAGGTGGGATGGGGGCACGGAGGGGAAAATGAAGACAGGTGAGGGGAAAGAGAAGTCATTGAGAGACTTCAAAGTGGAACAAAGGCCCATCCAGATGTGAATAATTGCTAGGTCAGCACGTTAATCACAGGCAAGGGCTACCCTGCGAGACATCCCTGGTCGCTTCACGGGGGCGAGGAGGGGAGGGGGGAACGGACAAGAAGGCAGAGATACAGAAACAAGGCTTTGATACAGCAAAGAACAAGCCTGAGAAATACATTTTCCAGGTGATTATGTGAATAATGAGCCAACCTCTGTTTTATTAAGGGCAAGGGGAGCCTGTAATTGCGGAGGAGCTGCAGCTCAGGGGGCAGCGATGGACACGCCAGCCTCTCACACAGCCCAGCAACAGCTCCATGTCCCCACCCCACAGAGCATTTCCTGCCAGGCCACCACAGGACCCGGGCTTTCAGATCTCAGCGTGGTGGGAGGGAACCACCAGGGTTTTGTTCTTGTGCCTTGGAGTGGATTATGACTCCAGCAGCCTCTAACCAAAGGTTGGGAAGATGCTGGCTCGTCATCTTTGGGCGCTTTTCCTTTCTCCCCGTGCCGTGTTCCCGTGCCACAACAGCAGCTGTGTTTATCTCGGTCAGGTCTTTCTTCTCCATCGGGCCCCACGGTTTCACTCGCTGCAGACAAAACAGCTTCCCACGTGGCTCTGTGCTGTGTAAATAAACACCCAGCATCCAAACAGCTCGGGGTGATGCCACGCTGCTGACGTCTGCAGGTTCAGTTATTATAAAAGAAGTTTCTTATTGCAATTGCAATATTATTTCGGGGCAGCAGCCGGTACCTCTCCTTCCCCGGGCTCATTTTTAAATTGGCGTTTTTTATTTAAAAAAAAAAAAAATCTTATTTTTGTCCAGTATTCTTATTGTAATAGTCCCTAATTAAATGACCTGGCTTACCTAGGATCTGTTCTTTCCTCCACAGAAGTGTTTGGGGGGGATTTTGTTTTGGTTGAGCTGTGACCCTGCTGTTTTCAGTGAACATCTGCACGGGGTCACTGCTCGTGAAGACAGAGGAGGGAAGGAAGGGGTTCTGCCTCTGTTTGCAGTCCAGGACTCCATCAGCCTTCTCTTGATGACAGAGCATCCCATCAGACTGTGAAATGCTATTTCTTCATCCTCCCCACCAATCCCCTTCCACTCACCACCTCCAGCTCCAGTGCCAGGATCTACTGTTCCTAATTTTGAGAAGTTTGCGCATGATCACTCCACTATCAGATCCTTCTTGGAAGCCCCCTGCTCCAGCTGGGATCTCGACACTGGCACAAAAACTTACACAGGAAATTAAAATTATGTTCCCCCTTCAGCAAGTGGATTCTCCACCTGCATCCTGAGCAGAGCAGAAAAGAGACAAGTTCCTTATTTAAAAATTATTTCTCGAGTAAGCAATGAATAAGTGAACACAGTTAATGGCTTCGTTTTGGACACCCAGTTTTAAGTAAGATGTAGACAAGGCGGAAAAGGGTAGAGAAAGGAAAATGCCGAAATACTTAGGAAACAAAATAGCTATAAGGAAGCTTAGAAAGGATTTGTTGGTCTGGAAAAGAGGAGGCTGAAAACTAAAAGCAGAGACACTCAGTAAAGGGGTTAAGAACAAGTGTCTGTCCACAACACCTCAACTTTTGATGACAGGCAGCTATTGATGAAAAAATATTTCTCCATAAAGTCCCTGATGGTTCTCAGTCGTGTCATTTCCATGTCGAAGAGCTTTATAGGATCTCGTGAAGAACATGATGTCCATACAGATAAAAACCCCCAACCCCCATACCTAAATATAAATGTTGGAAGCACAGGAGGCCTCAAACTACAAGAGGTGAAGAGCTCCTGTGTCAGTGGGACAAGGTCTGAAACAACATCGCAGTTCCTACATGAGTCTCAGCCATAAGGACACTCAAAATCTGTGAATTTCAGGCTGTTCAGAGGAATGAGGACAGGACACCACGGACATTGATTATCCATAGGGTTCAGTACCACTCTTCTCCTCACATGAGTTTTTCTGTCTTCTTTGCAAAGCTGCCAGAACCCGGGCAGGATTCAGTTCTTGCCCGTCCGTTCCACCGCCGGGTTAATTGTGAAGAGCTCCTCATCAGAATTCCCAGTGGAGGCAAGAACCTCCCTGCTTAGCTGAGCCTGGAGAGATGGGACCGTGCCAGTCATGGCTCGGAGGTGCTGTTTGGCTTTGGCACTACCCCTGCCTCATAAACACCTCTTTGGCCTCCGCCTCATCAACATCTCATAAACAACTCCTTGGCTTGGTGTGGGTCTCCAAATTAGTGTTTATAGCCATGCAGAGAGCAAGCTGTTTGCATAAGTAATCCTCAAGCAAATCTTGCCTTCTCAGCCAAAAAGAGAAAAAAAAAAGAAAGGAAAATTGTTTGGCTGCATCTCCTGATCTGCTGCGCGTGCACGGGGGACATCGGTGCCACCAGCCCTCGCGTGGCACAACCCGAGGGAGAAACGCTGCTCCTGCCAGCTCTGATTCCTCGAGTTAAGGAATATATTTCATTTTCTAGGATGGTGATCTGTGGGTTCCAGGTGCCTGGGAATAATGCAATCGTACAGAGCCGAACAAGTCTGATATTCAAGCTAGCACAAGCCAGCAGGGTGCAGGCAGCAGGGATGGGATTCATCTCAGCTCACTTCAGATGTGAGCTGCTCGCACAGGAATCCTCCCAGGGTCAACAGGGAGAAATAATTTGTCTGATTTATCTAAGGCAGTTGTGCTTGAGCAGATAAACCCTAAACAGCTTTGGAGAAAGAAGACTGGAAATCCAGAGATGTGGAAGCAGAGATTGCAACACCCAGGGGATGCTGACAAAGTTTGGGATCCATTTCACTATAGCAGAGCTCTTTGACTCGTATGAATGTTTTCCTTGAGCAGGTCCCAGTTCCCTCGGTCCTGTGATGATGACACTTCATTAAAAACAGTCGACCTGCTGCCATTTGTTGGTTGGAGTATCATTCTTAGAGCTCTGAGCCCCCAAGGAAAGTGCAATTCACTTAAAATCCGCAGCTCTTTCCTAATTTTCATCATTTCCACCTGCATGGTGTGGCCAGCGTTGCCATTTGTGGGTCTGAAAACAATTCCCTGACAACTCATGGGATATCTGTGCCAGGCCCAGCTGTACTCAGGGGTGATGCTGTGTCCTTCCTCCCCCTCTCCATCACCTTCATCACAAGCTCTTTAGGGTAAGAACTGCCCCTTTCCATCCAGAAAACCAGCAGTGCAAAAAAGACATGGATTTGAGGATTACTCATGTTTGGTCGAATTTTTAGCATGGCCCCTGGCACTGGTTGACCCTGTCCAGTGGCTGGCTCAGTTCAGGAGGCTGAGGAAGCAGCTACACTGTTTTCAGGGAAAAATGAGCTTTGATCCCAGGCAGGTTGTTCCAGTTGCCCACAAATCCGAAGATCAGCCCTTGGCCCATGCACAAATGCAGAGTTTAAGCTCCTGCACAAAACTAAGCACAGTGGAGCCTTCATCCCATTAAGAGATGCTGTAATAAAAGAAAAGTTTTAAATGGCAACATAAACCTGTTCCCTTTCATCTTCCAGTCACCTGTGGCTCATGGACCTCTCAGCCAGGGGTGGTACCTTTGTCCATCATCTGCCTGCTTAGCTGTGTTCCAACATCAACACAATATTTCCCAGGAATATTCCTCATTTTGGGGGTTTCAGAAGCAGGAGAAACCATGGCTAAAGGGAGGGGGAGTTCATCTGTAAAGATCAGTCGAGGTAAGGAGGTAACCCAACTCCATCTGTGTTTATTTATTCTTGTTCTGTAGGAAAGTCAAGGAGAAGCCCAGAAAGGCCCTGAAATGGGATAATGTTGGGTATGAGTGTCTCAGTTCGTGTGTGATTTATGACAAAGTAGAAATGTTCCTCTTTTCCAGTTGGGTGTTGATGCTCTCCCAGCTTTTCCTGCAGCAATCACTGCTTCATTAAACCGACAGGTCAAATGAACACCTTCGATTTTTTTTTAATTTCCAATCCCAACAAAACACCCAGGGCTGCAGTGTCATGGAATCACGGAATATCCTGAGTTGGAAGGGACCCACAAGGATCATCAAGTCCAACTCCTGGCCCTGCATAAAACAACTCCAAGAACCCCACCATGTGCCTGATGCTCCTGGAATTCTGTCAGGCTCAGTGCCATGACCACTCCCCTGGGAAATCTGTTCCAGTATGGGCGGCATTGACTCTACAGCTTTGTCCTCAGCAAGAAAAAACAATTATATGTAAAACTATGAAAACCTATCAAATACATTGTAATTCCTGACCTAAATAATCCACAGAGAGTGTAGGGTTATTCTTTTCGGAGCTCTAAACATTTCCAGAGTCACAGATAATCCTGCTTGGAGGAACTTGGAGAAATCTGCTCCGTCTCTCTGCTCCAAGCAAATTCAACTCTATTTTAAATATAACATCCCTTCGAGGATGTCCCTAATTGGCTTGTTTTTATCACAGCCATTCAGCTTCTGCAATACAGCATGGAAAGGGGGGGGTGATGCTTTATTTTTTGCTGTCAGAGAGGAAATATGACTCATTGTGATGAATTCTAGATTTGTGCGATTAATTGCCCTCTCAGAAACTTTTAGTTTCTGTGGCATCACTTTGTCTACTCACCACATTTTTCCTTGGAGTAGAGAGTGCTGCATCCCAATCTCTAAGAACCTTCAGCTAAGCTCATAAATGGGGTGAAGGAAATTACAGAACAACATGAATTTTTTTTCTTTCCAGATGGGATGAAATGAAGAATCTGTGTTTATAACTGTCCAGCTATCCTGGAACAGCTCTAGTTTTAAAGTCTGTCAGTTAATAACCTATAAAAACAGCCCTATAAAAATACCAGTAATTCTTTCATGCAGCGTTTGCATTTTGAGATAAAGTGAATTTTAAGTTTAATTGCCCCTTTCTCTGCTCATGGGTCAGGCAGAACTCCATAAGAAACCTGCTTGGAGGCACTCCTGAGGTGTGGGAGAGAAAGATCCCATCCTTGGTGGGCCACAAGATGGGAAGAGCATCAGTTCCTGCAGGAAGTTCCTGCCAAATCCCCTCAGACCAGAACATGTTGCGTGTCTGGGAGTGCCCAGGGTTTTCCTCCATCAGATTTTAGTGGCCCTTCTTTTTTATTTTCCCCACTTACCATTTACTACCTACAAACAAATCCAACCATCTCAAAGCCTTTTGAGCAAATTTTCATTGCTTCAGTTCCTCTTTCCTGAGCTTGAATATTTATCACAAAAAACAATTTTCCCTGTTTACTATAAAATTTAAGCTGGTTCCACAATGCCAGGATCAGTTTTGATCAGGTCTTACTCAAAAATTTCCCATCTTGAGCCATAAAATCATAGAACGATTGAGGTCAGAAGAGACAGAGCAGTGGCTTTTGCCAGCATCTGGGATAAAAGCAGGGATCACCATTCCCTCTATACAGAAGATCATGCCAAGGTGGTGCTGGATGCCTTTGAACAGAACTTGGACCTCATGTGAGCAATTTCAGTCCTGATCAACAAGGCCACCAATCTGCTCACACCTTCTCAAGTCACCTTCCACCTACACCTCATGGGAAGGTGCAACTGCTCCTGAGGGAAATGCTTTTAGGATTGGGAACTGGCTTTGGGATTCACCTCCTCTGCTGAAATGTTCACTCTTCTCTGGTCATCCAGAGCTCAGCTCAGCGGAGAAACCTTCAGATCCCTCCTGGCACCTGCCAGATTCATCAGTATGGGGCCTCTGACAGGCGTGCCATGGCTGTCAACGTTTCTGGCTGTTGTGGGGCCTTCAGGGCACCTCAAAGGGCTGTAAAGTCTCCTTTTGGATGAATTAATGTGGTCCCAGACTCTGTGGTTGGTGGGAAAATAGTCCTACCTACAGAGGATGGAGGGAATCGTTAAATCATCAAATCGATCCCAGAATGGGGATGGGAAGGATTGGAAGGGATATTTATTTGGGTTGGAAGGGACACTTAAAGCTCTTTTCATCCAACCCCCTGCCATGGGCAGGGACACCTCCACCCGCTCAGGTTGCTCAGAGCCTCGTACAAACTGACCTGGAATGTTTCCAGGGACGGGGCATCCACCACCTCTCTGCACAGCCTCTTCCAACGTTTCACAACCCTCATCACAAAAACCTCCTTCCTTAACCCTAAAATCACCCTCCGAAGGCACTGACCTGTCCCCATTGACCGTGGAGGCAGCTGGGACGAGCAGCTTGGATGAAAAAAACCCTAATTTCCAAGGGGCTGAGCTGACTTCCAGCCCGCAGATCCCCACCTCCAGGAGAAGGCAGCTGGCTCGATCCGGGCTGCGACCGCAAGCGTCTCATCCCTGCTCCTGCTGCAAACCCGCCCGGGGCTACCTGCGTGTCCCTTCTCGCTCCCCTGCCCCGGGGCCACCAACACTTCCTTTGTTGTCTCCCGTGCCTTATTTAGGCTGGGAGCTCTCCGGGGCTGGGACTCTCCTTCGGAGCACCTCAGCCCGCGGGAGCGGGATCGCGGCCGAGCCCCTCGCTCCGGGAGTAAATAATAATAACATGCATTAGCTGCTAAGTAGGGGAATTAGGGGTGAGCTCGTGTGTGAGCACCGCGCGTGGTGTAATGACATCCCCGTGCTTAATGCAACTGGATCCTTCCATTATTAAAGCAGCAGGAGAACCGATGTTTGATCTGCGGGGCTAATTCTACTTTTTGGAGACATCAAACAGCTGCTTCTTTTTTTTTTCCTTCCCCCCCCCCCACCCTCTTTTCTTTTTTTTTTTTTGT
>VZRJ01013182.1:169735-190376 GCA_013397565.1 Ptilonorhynchus violaceus | reverse complement strand
GAAATTACCAGGTTCACAAGTTGAGTTTCATGCGGAGAAATGTTTACTTTGATGCCAGAGGACCTGGCTCGTTTCCATTTACAGTAAATGAGGAAGAAAATTGATTTGCAGCAGCAGGAGGGGTGTCAAACCTTTATTGCTGCTCAGGACATGTATGCACTGCTAACCAGGAAGATAATTAACCTAAATTAACCTTCTGCCTTCAGATGAGTCATAGTTTGGGGAGGAGGGAGGTGGGAAGCGGGGGTGGAGAGGGTGTAGGGAGGAGAACAGCGCTGCAGAGCTGTATGGACACGTCCTGTGCATTTCCAAGCAAAAACGATGGGCCCATGCAGCAACTGATTAGATTGAAATGGAAATTCTCGATGGGCATTTTCACCTCATGAAGGAAGAAAAAAAAAAACCAACCCGTGTTGTTTAAATTAGGGCTGGACTGTGAATTGCATAAGCTGTTGCCTGTAAAGTGGGGCAGAAAGGTGAATTTCCAGGCGCTGCTGAGCCAGGAAAAAGCAAGTTCATGTCTTTGACCCGCCGTTATTTACCGGCCTCATCTGCAGATCACTCTAAGAGCTCTTATCAAAGGGCTGCGGGGTGGGGGGGAGCTGCCAGTGGTGGGAACCTCTGCTCCAGCGTGTGTGGACGAGGTGGTTTCCAGGTGGATGCCAAGGCAAGACCCTGATGCTGTTATCCACCTGCCCAATTAATGAAATCTGAATTTCGTTGTTAATTCCAAACAAATAACCAGATAACCATTCTGAGCAGTCATCAGGCAGCTGTGGGTGATGGAGGAGGAAAACTGGCTCTGGTTCAGTTTTGCTTGAAGTGGTGGTGAGGGAACACACACTGAAAAGTGCCCAAAATCTGGGTCCTTCATTTGGTGATGTTTGAACATCCTAAACCCATCCAAGTGCTGCATTTCCCAGGAAATCAATCAGAAATCAATCACCAAAAGTGACCTCTTATGGTGGAATCACTAAGGTTGGAAAAGACCTCCAAGGATGCCCAAAAGCTGTTCCATGATCACTCCAAGCTCCTCCAGGGTGATCAGGATCCTTATCTGGATCCAGGCCCTGGACATCATTTGGGTCATCCCAACACTTCCTTCACCACAGAATCATTTAGATTGGAAAACACCTCCGAGATCATCGAGTCCAAACCTCAACCCAGCAGTGCCAAGGACACCACTAACCCACGACCCCATGTGCCACCTCCACACGTCTTTTAAATCCCTCCATGGGTGGTGGCTCAACCACTTCCCTGGGAAACCAAGCAAAATCTGACAAAGCCAAAGCTGGATTTCTTTTATTTAGGGTTTTTTGGGAGGTTTTGAGGGGAGCCTAAGGATTTCAGATGCCCAAATGCCTTTGACACAGCTCTGTAGGCAATCAGAGTCCTGGAATGGAGGCAGAAAACCCTGCAGAGTCACTCAGCCAAAGGGACATTGTCCTGGCTCCCTAAGAATGGGAGTCCCATGGGAACAGCTCTGGATCTGTGCCCACAGCTCAGGACAGCCCAACAACCCCCCCCCAAAGACACCCCACATTCACCATCTCCACTCCCCACCTCCCAGCTGGGACAGCAACCCTCATTCCAATGAGGCTGTGCACAGCTCATCCCAAATTAATCCTCATTCCCACCGGCCGTTTCCCAATTCCTCCCCTTCAGAGGTAAAATCCAGGCTACTGGGGAGAAAGCACCAATTTCAGGGAAGCAAACCCCAGGCCAAAGACACACAGGCTGAGAAAGGGACAGGCAAAGCTGATCCAAGAGCCTTTCACAGGTGACCTGTGTGCATCCCGTGTATTTTCCATCCTCCCCTTGGAGCAGTGGAGATAATCCGGGTGTGAGGATGCAGACCCTGTGGGGGTGAGGAGAGGGTCAAAACATCGTGATCAGCCAAACCTCCACTTCTCTGGTGGCTTTACCCCACTGTGTGTGGAGGGGGAGAAGTTACCAGTGACCCAACACAGTTTTGATTCACCCCAGGTGGTTTTGGGGGAGAATTGATGCTGATTTAAACAGAAGGCTCTTGGGGAAGTGGGCAAACACCTCAAAAAGTCAAACCTTGATGCTTTTTTTTTCTTTCAGTAGGTGTTTCTTGTCTTTAAAAAACCACCCAAATGTTAAGTAATTAAAGTCATCCAGGGAGAGCTTCGGAGCGACACGAAAATGGAGCCCAACGCAGCATTCCGCTCATCTCGAGGCAAAACGGTTTTGACGTTTTTTGGTTCTCTGAACAATCTGGGAACCCAGTGAACCAAAAAAGCAGCAGTTGTTGTGCACCACCCTCCACCTGGCCAGCACAGGCACCCATAGCTGAGAAACCCGGTGTGGGAGCAAACTCATCCTGCACCTCTGGCAGGATTCATCCAAAAATGTTGGCTCTCAGCAGGGATTTTGGGATTTTAAACCACGTAGGGCACCCCTCCATTCCCCATTAACTTTTTAGGCTCATTATAGCCTAAATCCAGCAATAATTTGGCAGTCCTACTGATGGAAATCGCTCCACATCCTGGTGGACCCGGTGCAGGATCTGCAAGCAACGTGCTGAGCCCAAACCAGGGTCTCCCCTCCTCCAGAGACAAACAGGATTTCTTTTGAAGTCTGAATGTCTGTTCCCGGGCCAATAAAGTGCCTCATTTTCCCAGCAAGAAGGTAAAGGTGGTGAAAGGTGTTACAAGCACCTCCTTGTGAAGTGCAATTAGCAGCTGGGTGAAGGGGGGAAGTGTTGGCACAACAAGGGGAGGCGATGTCTGTCTCACCTCGCTTGGGATGGGCCAGATGGGCCAGGCAGGAGCCCAAACACCGAGGCTGGAGACAGTCTGGATGCCAGCCCCAGGCCACTGCAGCCTTCCAGGCAGCCAGAGGGGTTTCCTTGCTCCATATCTCATCCTGCTGGTGGCACTTGGAGAGGGGTGAGTGAGGCAAAGGGAACAGGAGCTGCTTGCAGAGGGTTCAGCAAAGGAGATATTTGCTCTGACTTAGAAAACAGAGCCGTGATAATCTTCCCAATATATAGGAATGGCCATACAAGCAGCCCCAAGCCCGTCCCACCCAATCTGCAGCTACTAACCAGGAAAAAACGTTCCTTATAGGTGATAAAACCTGTAGTTTTAGGTCTTTTTTGGCTGCTCTGTTGTGTCAAAAGGATGAGACTGTGGAGGGAAACAGAGTCAGAAACAGGTAGGATTCAGAATAGAGGGGGAAAGTGTGGCTACTGTGAGAAAAAAGATGTGCAAGTGCTGCTCTGCTGAAGATATTCCAGATTATTTCCCCAGGTAGCCAAGGTTCTGTGCAAGGAACAGGAAAAGAGAGGAAAATGGGAGAGTCATGAAATTCCATAACGTAGTTTCTGGTGTCTAATCCTCCAAAAATGATCCCCACGTAGTTCTCACTGGGGATGGTGGCAGTTTTGGTAGAGACTTGGTGACAGAGCCTGAGTAACACATTCTGCTGGATCTGCTTCCATCTGATCCCACCTTTCAATGAAGCCAGTGTCAAGCAAACAGGAGAAGCCAAGGCAATCCATAGGATGGAACTAATCACACCTTTAAACCTAAACTCAGCTCACTGCACCAAACACCATCACATCTACACAGTAACCCTTGTATCAGGCTATCAGCTGGGGAGAAAATGTCTTTTTTTGGGACTCAGGTGGATCAAACATTCGAGAAGCCTGGGGTTTGCACATCTGTTTTTATCAACAGACGGTTCACTTGTACAAACACATCCAGTCCAAGGGCAAGGCCAACCCTTTCCAATATTAAGCCACTAAAAGACAGCGGAATGGGGTTAAGGACTGGCTAGCAGCCAGTGAGGTTTGCAAAACAGTGGAATCTAATAAAAATAATTGAAATATTTAAAGGCAGTTGCTTCACTTTATAAAGAAGCACCTGCAATGATTACCCAAAACATTTGCAGGTGGAAAAAGGGCTGAGCACGTCATTGGTGTTAATATCATTTATGCTCAGAGGGCAAATTAGGCATTGTAATTGTGAAGAAGCATTGGAGCTATTTCAATAATGGGATGAGCCTGATAATGAGGGATGATTCCTTTAGATCGCCTTCAGTGTGCAACACTGCAAAGCCAGGGCTTGGGTGTATTAAAAACCTGACATGAAGGTGAAAGGTGTTCCCTGCACCGTGGACCCAGGACCATTTACCTGCTCCAGCCTGTCCCTGTCTCGAGAAAACTCACCTAAAACCCCCTCAGCTGACACAACCCAGCCCTTTTCCGCTGACCCCTGCAGGGAGCTGCCATTCCACGCCAGCTGAGCGCTTGGATTTTGGTTGGGGTGCTGATCCATCCCCTCCCAACGCCTGGATCCCGGAGCACAAAGGTGCCACTTTGAAGCGCAGCAAACAAAGGGTAGAAGTGCACAAGGAAGGGGAGTTGCACATCTACATCTTCATCTCCAAATGGAGCTACAGGAGCAGCCGGGCCCCAGCCATGGCATCAGACTGTTACCAAACATTTTGGAAGCAGAATCACACGTTCTCTTTTAAAATATTTAAAAATATTTAAAAATAGTTGTATTTGAGCACACACCCCGCCCTCACTGTCCTGTAGCCATCCTGTAGCCATCCTTCCGGACCTGATACAAAGCCCACCTATTTCCATGAAAAGACACTCTATTTTCCATAAAATTTATACTAAGCACTATTAAAAATTTATTTCAAGAGTTGGCAAGTAGGAGGAGTGACCCTCTGCTTGTGCCACCAGGCAGCCCCTTGGCATCAAAAAATAAATGCACTGAAGAACCTGGGACACAGAAAATTGTAAGCCCAGTGAGTGGCATCCCAAATAACTTAGGGAAAAATTATGGAAGAGAGCAGTCAGATGTTTTTCAATGTCTTGCTACCATTTGTTTTTATCCTGTTCCACAGATGATGTCTTGGGTATTTTCCATCCCAGGGGAAAGGTCACTGGAGGGGAATATTCTTTCACCTGAGGAAAACTCCAGCCTTTATGGAGGATTCACAAATTTAGAAAAGACTTTTCGTATAGAAGGTGGAGAAGATGTCGTACAGGCATCATCTGGCCAAGAGCAAACATGAAATAAAACCCTCTGGCTTTTTCCTGGTCCTCATGGACTCCTCTGATGGACCATGGAGATCTGGATGGCACCATCAGGGGAGCACAACTTCTCTCACCCTAAAGCAAAAAAAACCCCTAAGCCTCATCCTGAATTCTCACCGGCTCCAAGGATCTGAAAATTTTTAGAGGGGCAAATTGTCTGGCAGGGAGCACAACAAACAGGAATTCCAGAGTATTTTGATAATGTTGGTCCAAAACTTAGAGACTTCTTCCCAACTCTGGCAGAGGCTGATAGTCATCCTCTACTGAAGAAGCAGATCACATCAACTGGGGTACAACTTCCTTTGCAAGGAAGATGTTTCCAAGTCCTTAAAATCCATTCAGACTTTGTGCTGTTGCTCATCCCTATAACAAATGAGTCAAGAAGGGCTTCAGAGGTGGTTTAATCCCGGTTTAGGGGACTAAAACCTGCTGGCTTTGTCTGCCAGGGAGTTTCCCAAAGTAGTGGGGTGCAGCTGTCATAGCTGTTGCCATGTGAATGGAAAAGTTGGATGCACCTTTTCCCTTGAGGAGCTGAGCCCTGGTGCCCATAGATGGGCACAGATGGATAACTAAGCCGGGTGTTTAGCCAGATTTTGTGTGTAGCCATCAAAATTTCCCCCAGATCTGTAAATTCCTCCCTAAAGCAGATATCTAAAATTAAACAGATGACTCACTAGATCAGCTGGGGCTAGAAATAAACCGTAAGCTTTCAACTTGGAGTAGAATTAATTTACTAGTTAATGAGACAAATTCATTAAATCATAGAATGTCTTGGGTTTGAAGGGACCTTAAAGATCATCTTGTTCCACTCCCTGCCATGGGCAGGGACACCTTCCACTATCCCAGGTTGCTCCAAGCCCCGTCCAGCCTGGCCTTGGACACTTCCAGGGACGGGGCAGCCACAGCTTCTCTGGGCAACCTGTGCTGGGGCCTCAGCACCCACACAGGGAAGGATTTCTTCCTAATATCTCATCTAAACCAATTCTCCTCCAGTCTGAAGCCATTCCCCTTCGTTCTATCACTACCCATGCTCATAAAACCAAGGCTGTCCTTTTTTCCTCAATAAGATTTTGGATGGATATCTAAAACTTGCCCCTGAAATCACCTGGCTGAGTTGGTCTTGTAGGATGCCAGGGATCAGACCAGATGATCATTGGTGTTGTTACCCACCAGTTTTAGGAGTCTAAGAGTTTAATTTTTTATTCTTGAACCTTATGGCTCAATGAAACTTATTGCCCAAAAAGTGCAGCTGTGTTGGGTGTTGGATTTCCAAAGATCTGCTGAAGACAAATCCCCTGTAAGGTTTGTTCTCCAAATTTAGGCTCTTAGGTTGCGGAGAGGAGACAGTTGGGTCCAGCTGCTGCAGGAAATTTTACTTGTGAACATTTTCCCTCGTGGCAGGACACAGCAGCAGAGCAGCCTGTTCCCAGGAGACACTTGCCTAATTGCACGGAGTCAGCAAGCTGAGGCCTTTGGAGGAGTTTTGGATAACATCCCATGCCTCTCACCTTGCACAGCCATGCCCAGTGCCCTCCAAAGCCTGCTGAGGCCTTCTGCTCCTGCAGCACCAAGGGCTGTTGGAGCAGGTTCACAAACCTGAGCACCATTACGAGAAAATACTACCAATATCAGCACTCTCCGCTCACTTACACCTACTTTGCATTTTAAATGCCAGTAAATGACTGCCCAAGGGAACAGAGGATCAGACCCATCAATGTGGGTACATTTCAGCAACCCAGACCCCAGGAATTTTGGAAGTGTACCAGCATTAAGCATTATTAACGCATATTGAAAAATAGCTGGAAATCTCCCCAGCATTGTTAAAGAATCATTTAATTATTATTAACTGAGTCACGGAGGGCAGGCAGGCAAGTTTATGAAACCGATACACTGAGTAACCGTGGACTCTGGAGGCTGAGATGGTTCTAATGCCAAGGTTTGTAATTAAACCGTGGCCCAGGGCCGGGTGCTGATGCATTCAGCAAGTGCCCTCTGCTGGACTCCCATCCCAGCCGGAATCCTCCACGTCCATCCCTCAACCTCCTCCTCTGCCAGGCTGGGTGCACCGGGGCGTCCTCCCAGCATGACTTCCAGCCCGCTGCCCTTTCCAGCAGCCGCCTCCCATTATATTTCTCGGTAAGAGCAATTATTCAGGGAAAAAAAAACCCAAGCCAACACCGTGAAGTTACGCCCCGTGCCACCGCAGCTTGGCTGGACTTGAAACGTGGGCGCAGCTCCGGGGAGCTCATCGCCCTTTCCTACCCCTTTCCCAGTGGGAAATGTCCATCTTCGCCCGCTCGCTCGCGGTGACTAAAGCAGGTGGGGCTCCCACGGTGAGGAGATAGGATGGGAGAGTGCAATTAAATCAGCTTTCAACACCCGGCTCCCAGGGCCTTATTTAGCTGATGAGCAAAGCCGTGCGTTCCCCTGGGCTGCTTCCAGCGCCCTCAACAGCACTGCCAAGGTCACGTTTGCTGCTGACCGCTCATAATGGGCCGTGCTGACCGTTCATAATGCCCAGTGCCAAGCCACAAGAGCTTGGTTAAAGAGCGTTGGACTTCCCTAACTGGGACGTATAACAGTCCTAGACCTCTAACTGGTCACCAGGGGTCCAGCATTCCGCTGGCCACTGCCAGGTGAGCCCATGCTTTTTGCTCCATCCACATTTTCCATCCCCATCGCCGGTTCTGGCTGCCAGGTACTCAAGGCAGGAACGGTCTCTCCTCGGGTCGACGTGTAGGACCCAGCACAGCAAGGCCTCCAGGCATGCTTATAATGCAAACAGAGAGATTAGATCGAGTCTGGCCTCTCTCTCAACGCTGTAGGCAGCAGAAGAGTGGAGTGTTTGCCTCTTATCTGGAGTCTTGGGGGATTGGCCCAACATATTGACACAAACTCCTGCCAATGTCAGTTTACACTGAGAAAAATGGGTTATAAAATGTGTTGGCTCGGGAGCAAGATCAGAGTCCTGGTAAGGCATCCCCTCTGCAGAGCCCAGAACCTCCCACGGAGAGGAAGGGACCATCCAAGCCCTTTGGACCCCCCAAATGAACTGGGTGCCTGGGCAGGGGGCTGTAACTCAGCAAGGCTTCGAGGCCAAGAGTGTGGGAGCACTGAGATGTCCATGGTGTGCTTGGGGTCCTGCAGACACCTGCAGAGCTGTTCAGGGACACGCAGAAAGCAATTTTTGACAATCTTGTGGGGGGATTCAACAGCTAGAGGAGGGAAAGGCAAATTTCAGAGTGATCTCAAATGAAAACGTGCATTTTCACATTAAGAAGTGTAAAAAAATGAGAGTGCAAGAAAGGCTTCACTGGGTCAGACCTGCAGTAAGTGTAGCTCAGGAACCTGTCTGGGACCACAGAAACAAGAAATGCTCTCCAGAGAGGCCACTTTCTGCAGGCATTGTCCTCGTGTTGTCCCAGCACCCACATCCATCCCACAGGGATGCTGGAGAGTGCCCCTCTGCTGCTTCTCCATCTATGCCTGAGCCTGTTATCCATGAATTTTGGAACCCGGTGATAGCACGTGCCTCAACAACCTTCTGTAGCAACAGATTCTGGGAGCTCATCAATGCTTTTTTCATGCTTGTGAATTAAAATTCACTGAATCATTAAGGTTGGAAAAGACCTTCAAGTCCAGCTGACCAAACACCACCATGTCCAGTAAACCCAGAGAGTCATCCCAGACTCAGACATCCATGTGCTGGCTGTTTCCAGGGGTCTTGGGTGTCAGGGCTCCCACTGCAGTCCGTGGAGCCTCATGCCAAGTTAGACACCCTCAGACTGTCATAAAATCATGGAATATCCTGAGTTGGAAGGATCATCCAGTCCAACTCCTGCACAGACACCCCAGCAATCCCATCCTGTGCCTGAGAGCATTGTCCAAACACTCCTGGAGCTCTGGTAGCCTTGGGAATGTGACCATTCCCTGGGGAGCCTGTTCAGTGCCCACCACCCTCTGGGGGAAGAACCTTCTCCTAACTATGGCTGCACAGGACACCCCCAAGCTCTTGTGCCACTTCTGTCAGCCCTGCTCAGGGGTCTGTGATCCCACATGGCATCATGTGAGCAACTCAGCAGATCCCAAAGATCCCAGTGCAGCTCTCACACCTCTTTTTGTCTCTGTCATCATTGGGAAATCTCAGGCACAAGCTTGGAAGCTGGAGACATCTAAATGTAGGTACCTGAGTCTGGTGCTCAAACCTACCCGGAAATGTATTTTAATTAGAAGAGGTAAATTTGAAATTAACCCAAAATAGAAAATTTTGGTTTTCAGACACTAATTTATATTTTTAGGTGAGAAGATTACCCAAAGAACAAGTTTAGAGCATAATTCAGCTTGGAAGGGACTTCATCCCTCCTCCAGCCACCTGCTCCAGGCAAGGCCAGCTGTGAGATCAGACCAGGCTGCTTTAATGAACAAATCACAAAACCTTGAACTAGAAAGTTCCAAACCAAGGTCCAGTGCTAAGGAGCAACACGGTTTTGAGACAGGGTTTGATTGCCAAGATCCCTGGCAAGGATTTCATCCAGATATGAGGGAAAGCTCTGGGTGAACACACAGCAGCAACACCGGGTAACTGTCCACAACCACAATGCCAGTGGTCCAGAGGTGAGGCACGGAAAGGAAGGAATCAGCAAATCTTCGTAACCACACAAGAAGGAAGAGCAGGTCAGGAGTTAACGTGAATTAATGACAAAAAGATTTCAATGAACAGCAAGACAACCACGTCCTCAAGCACCTTTGTGCTCCGTGAGGGACACTGGATGCACGCACTTGGGAGCTGAGTGGTGCAAATTGGGCCACACACCACAGAAAGACCTTGCACAGTTCTGAAAATCAAGGATGGTGAGGATTCATACATCACGTGTTGCGTCCCAGGGAGAGGAATTCCCTACAACCCTCATCTTAAAAGAAAGGAGGAACAGATCCAAGTGGTCAAACAGCAGCAGCTTCAACAGGAGAGACTTCACATGAGTCAATATGTGAACTATTCAAGAGTGTTTCTGCTTGCTGATTTAAAATCTACAACCCTTATCAACAAGGAGAGAGACCATAGTGGCTTTTCTTCAAGCCAGATTAAGGAGGAAAGCAAAAGTAGGTATTTAAGATAAGGAATAAAACAAGCGAGTTGTTGTATTAAAGTAAAACCAGTGTAATGTACGGAGTGAAAAAGATATTTTTGTCCTAGCTAGGGCTCAGGAATGGGGAAAATCAATAAGGGAAATAAAGGACTTGAAGAAATATTTATAGTCAGCAGAGTCAAGGTTGAAGAGAAGGCACTTTTCTTGTGCAAGCAACAAAAGAAACCCTGACGAGAGCATTAATTTGTTCCTCCAGGGGAATGGTGGAACCAGGGATAATAACCAAGAAGAGCCCTGGGTGCTCAATAAAGGCCTCGGTTCTGCATTTTGAGAAAAAGCTGCACAAGCTGCTTCTACCACACACTGCTGATGATCACACTCGGGGCTCTAACCATAAGCAAGGAGATGGTAATCATCATCTCCCACAGCTAGCCATTAATAAATCTGCAGATTCAGATCATTTACATCCAGGAGCTTTCAAAGAGTTGGCCAAGAAGGCTTTGGAGCCTGTTCAAAAGTCTTTGAACCCCAGGGAAGTTCTAGAGGACCGGGAGAAAATGAATGTTCCGTCGGTGTTTTAAAAGAGGACAACACGGGTTCTAGAGTGCCAGCCTGCCATTAATCCCAGCAGAAAAAACAATAATGGAATAGCTCATATGAGATTTGTTTATTATGGAATCAAAGGGAGGTAATATAATTGCTGCCAATCAACTTGGGTTTATGAAAAATAGATCTTGTCAAATTAATTTGATGTATTTCGTGATAACAGCACAAGCGTGGTTAATAAGGGGAAGAGTGCTGATGTAATTTTACTTGGATTTTCCTCAAGGCAACTGCCTGGGTACTGCATGATATTTTGATTAAGAAACTGGAGTACCAAACATGGCACACATTAAAGGGATTAAAAACCAGCTAACGTAGGTCTCGGAGCGTTCCTCTAAACAAGGGATGGCTGCCAGATGGGTGTGTCCCGAGCCAGGTCCCACAGGGAACCGTTCCTCAACGCGCTTTTTAACATTTTCTCCACGTCCTGGGGGGGAAAAAAAAAATTAAAAATTGCTGATGACAACACAAGGTCTATTGGATGGGCAGGTAAGGAAGAGGTCAATGGGATGGAGCAAAAGGACTCTCTTGTTCAGGTGGGTGAGGGCAGGTGAGGGCCAGATGTAAAGGCAGATGTGCTGAAGGGAAGAACGTGGCCATATTCCCACTCCTGGGAAGCGGGAGGAGATTTGGACATCACTGCAGGCAAGTGTAGGAGGAGAGGCTGAGGGCACTTGGTTTGTTCAGCTGCAGGAGACAGGGGAGACCTCACTGGGGGCTGCAGCTCCTCCTGAGGGGCAGCTCCAATCTCTGTGACAGTGACAGAACCTGAGGGAACGGCTGGAGCTGTGCAGGGGAGGATTAGGTTGGATTTAGGAAGAGGTTCTTGCCCCAGAGGGTGTTGGGGCACTGAACAGGCTCCCCAGGGAATGGGCACGGCCCCAAGGCTGCCAAAGCTCCAGGAGCATTTGGACAACCCTCTCAGGGATGCACAGGGTGGAATTGTTGGGGTGTCTGTGCAGGGCCAGGAGTTGGACTGGATAATCCTTGTGGGTCCCTTCCAACTTAGGATATTCCATGATTTTATGATTCAGCCTGGTCTGCATGCAATTGGGGTTTATTGCTGAAATCTCCAGTGCTCTTGGATGCCAGAAAGGAGGAAATGTTGAATTTCTGGGATGTGTCCGTGACCCCACACTCCTGTGTGAGCCATAGGATTCCCCTGGGTTGCTCCAGCAGGCAGTGGAGGGAGATGCTCGTGCTGGGCAGGATCCAAAGCAGGTTATCAGGGATGCTGAAGGAGGTGCTGAATGGTCCCTCTGAGTCCTCCCACTGCCCAAGCCAGGCCTCCCTGACTGCAAACCGGGCACTGCAGTGCAATCTTGTGGGGAATACGAGAGTTAGAAGGGGCAGAAACAATGCCAAAGTGATCTCAAATGAAAAACTACATTTTTACATCAAGAAATGTAAAAAATGTACCAGGAGGTACAGTCATGGTTTAGCAGAGAGGATGAGAATTCACATGGCACAGATTTTAGAAGGGCCAAATGTTTTATCTAAATGTATTTTCTAGTTCAAGCAGGAATTTAGGCAGTTCCCCTCTGGGTTTTTTTTACACAAGAGGTCTGGGAGAGGAATCTCAGCCGTTCTCTGGCCGTTTAAACTCTCCCTAAACTGAGGCAGAGGATGAGGAGGAACACTGTCCTCTGAGAACCATGGAAGCATCGTTACATGAGTCACTCCCACTCCAATTAGACTTCCACATGGACACCACAAGATGGGAATTCGTCATGAGCTGCCTGGAGAAAGAATTACACCTGTGAAGACCACGATTCTCAGAAATCCTCTCATCCTTTCTGTCAAGGGAGGGCTTTCTTTGCATTCTTCCCATTTTCTTTCCTCCCCCTTTCCATACGTGCATGCACATAAACTCGCTCCATTGAACTTCTCCTGTGAGGAAAGGCTGAGAGAGTTGGGATTGCTGAGCCTGGAGAAGAGAAGGCTCCAGGGAGAAAACGGTTTTAAACTGAAAGGGGGCGGATTTATAATAGATATTAGGAAGAAATCCTTCCCTGTGAGGGTGGGGAGGCCCTGGCACAGGTTGCCCAGAGAAGCTGTGGCTGCCCCATCCCTGGAAGTGTCCAAGGCCAGGTTGGACAGGGCTTGGAGCAACCTGGGATAGTGGAAGGAGTCCCTGCCCATGGCAAGGGGCTGGAATGAGATGAGCTTTAAGGTCCCTTCCAACCGAAACTCTTGTGTGATTCTGTGACTGTGAAACAGCAGCATCTTAAAATAACATTAGCAATGGCAGATTTGGTCACGTGTCTTTGTTGAGAATGAGGTCCCCACCACTTGCCTTCCCATTTCATCTCCTGCCATGGCTCAGCCTGATTTTTGGACTCATAAAGTGGTTAAAGCAGCCCCAATCCAAACCCTTTAGTGATTACTGGATTAAGGAATATTTCATTTTATCACTGTGTTATTTAGGATTCATCTTATATCGATCCCTAACAGAAGAATATACAGAAGCTCCACAGGATTTCAGCTCTGGGACCAAATCTATCAGAGGGATAAACCCACCAAAATCAGATAAGTCTGCAAGAGGGGAGGCCTCTGGAGCAGGGAATATTTCCCACGCTGCCATGCACTGTCTTACCCTCTTCCTATCTCTTCCCCATGGAGGTTGTCTTCTTTGGGGTTTGCTTGTAGAGGACCTACCACAGACAGACCCTTTTCCTGGTCAGGACCAGGACTCTTTCATGGCACCAGCAATGTGGGAGGATGCCATTCCCACAAGCCATCCCCTCCCAGGGAGAGCAGAGGGAAGAGGAGCTGACTGTGACGAGCCCGGGATGCTCCGTGCCGGACGCTGGGAACACCGGCGGGATCACACCCTTCAACCACGGAACGAGGTGGCACAACGTCAGGGAACAGCATCACCCCACGGCCATCCCTCGCCCCACGACCCCACACACCAGGTACAACCGGTCCACGGGCTGGTGGGGAGCCCCCAAGGCGGCTGTCCCGGGACAAGAGGCTGCTCCTTCGGCGGGGCCCGGTGCTCTTTGAGGGACGTCTGATGAAATCTGCCCAGAAAAGCTTTTTATAAAGATATTTATCATGCAGGTATCGCCGAGACTAATTAGATCCCAAGCCAACACCACAATCCCTGCACATGTCAGAGCAGTGCACAGACTGTTCCAGGGAGAGGTCGGGGAACGGGAGACGAGAGCCAAGCCCAGCTCTCGGCCACGGAGGGCTCGGCACAGCCAATTACGCCCCAGAAGCGCCTGTAGATCAGCCCCAAATCAAATAAAGCAGAGAGCAGCGCTCGCACGGTGTGGTTTGTACCACCCACCGCTGTGGGGATCGCAGCCCGCCCGGATTCACACAGCGCCGCAGCCCCGCTCCCGCCGCCGGCCCTGCCAGGGTCGGGATTCCGCTCCTTGGTTCGGCTGATGGCGCTTTTAGGGATGCAGGGAGCTGCCACTGCCCCTCTGCAGTCAGGAACCAGGGCCGCCGTAGACCTTTTTATATTCACATTTCTTTATAGAGAAATATATATAATATACATTTGTATTTTTTTATATATATATTCTTTATTTATATATATTTCTTTGCTCTTCTTACTATTTAAAGACATCTATATACACAGACCTTAGACAGACACAGATATACCACATACACATATATATATATTTATATGTAACTTTGGTGTTGTGTGTGTACCCCTATAGCCCCCCTATGCCTGCTTCCCTTTTGCCAGCACGAGGTCAGTCCTACCCAGCACAGATAACAGAGGTAACACCACCTCATCCCTCTCTGGCTGGGAACTGCAGTTTGCTGTGGTCACACAAAGGAATAAACAGGGAAATGGATTCACCAAGGACTCATAATTATGGAACCAATGTTAACAAATTGATGCAGGCATTTAAGATAAAGGGTCATTTTTCACTATCAGCTGCTGGAGCTCTACTTCCAAAGGCTCACAAGTCACAGAGTCAGGGATGTGCCTCTCATGGATCATCTATTCCTACTCAAGGAGCATTCACCCAAAATCCATAGGTGGAAGAAATACTTCAGAATAAATTGTTCTTTGTCCCAAATATTTTCATCATCTTCCCAGGCAGGAACTGTACATCATCCTCAGCCTTGGGTCTAAAGAGATGAATTTACACAAGGAAGAATTTCTATATGAGAGGTCAAACCCCTCACAAGACATTAAATGTGTGAGGGTGTTTTCAAAAGTGACAGCAGGTTTTTGAGTTATTTACAGCTGGCAACTGAGTGATAAAATGTTGGGGCTTAGAGAGTGAAGGGCAAGCTCTGCATTCCAAGAGCCAGAGCTCAATGCCAGGCAAGGCAGGTGGTGAGAGGCAGGGTGGGAAGGTGCCTTTCCTTAGGGAAACACCACACTTGTTGAGGGATTGCAAACCATCACTGAATTGGGATTGGGATGGACCTTCATGGTCTCACCACACCAAAATCCTCACCACCTCGCCAGGGAATGGTGCCACAGCATCACAGAAAGCCAATGTGCCCCTTCAGACCCAAATCAGCCGTGAGGGAGGGCTTGGGGTGTTCTGTGCTGAAGGCACAACCTGTTTTCCTCCAAGGGTTGCCCAGAACAGTTTCTCCCTCATGACACAATTCCACAGGGACCGGGACACTCCAGGCCAGCATCCCTGCTCCCCTCGCAGCTGACAGCCCTTTGAAGGGGCTGAGCCCTGGGTTTATCTCCGGGATTTTTCTAATGAGCTCTTAAACCTTCTATCAATGACACATTCCATCAGTGGATCAAGGCACCTAAATAAAATTGACATAAGGCAAGGCCTTTTAATTATCCAATTATTTTGTTTCAAGTGGCAGCTGGTAAAAAGTAAAAAGACTTAGTGTTCTTCTTTCGTCTCTGTTGACATAAAATCAAGGATCAAAGCGCCTTAATTTTTGGCCTCTGATTTTTCTTTCCTTGATTTAAGCACGCCTGTTATGAGTTCAGTGGCCTTCCTGCCCCTTGGCTTATTTAGCAGTGATTAGTGAGTGGTGAAGCTGCCAAGCCTCGGAGTTTGCTGCTGTGGGATGAAGCCCCCATGGCACTGGGAGCTGATGCTGTGCAGGATTGGCTGTCACCCCATCACACCAAAACAGTTTTCAATCCCAAGAGTGGAGATTTTAAATCCTGCTTGCTTATTTTCCCACCTTTACAGAGCAACCTGTAGATCCAGCCTGGGTTTGTTCCTCTAAAGAAGAGCAGATAATCTCTGAATTCACATGATGAGACTGATTTTGCACCAGGCTTCATGTACAGGATGAAGTTTCTGAGGAAACCTCATCCCAGTGGTCAATTTGGGCCACCCCAGTTCAGACCTGCCCCCGGAGAGGTCTGTCCCTCTCCAAGGGAATGGCGATTCCAGGTTTCAGGAAGGTGAGAGGGATCAGGGAATAAGTTTTACCCTAGTATAGCACAAAAACAAACACAACTCAGTTCCCTAATTTCTCCTTCCTGAAGCTGGACCTGCAGGAGTGGTGGGCTGTGAGTCCCTCACACAGGATGCAGAGTCCGTATCCCTGTGCATCCATGGACAGGGATATTCACGCACGGATGGACAGCTGTGAGGGGGAAGCAAAAGCCCAGGAGAGGGTTTCCAACAGCCTGACCTGACAGCAGAGGCTCTGCAGGAGCCTGCACGGAGCAGAGGGGTGGTGGCAGAGCTCCGTGGCAGGAGCACACCCCGGAGCGTGGGATCCCGCGTGCTCCGGCACGTCCCCGGGGCTGCGCTCCCGGGAAGCACGGGGAGAGGTCTGTGCTCGTGCAGGTGTCTCTGTGGGTGAGATCCAGCAGCCACCAGCCCTGTGCAGGAGCAGGGAGCAGCAGAAAGCTCTCCCGGCCAAGCCAGGGAGGTACCGCCCAAAAGAGGAAACTTTGGATGGTATCAGGTGCTCCCAGCTCCTCCTGTGACTCTGGATGCCCCTGAATAAAGGCTTTTTAGGTCTCTCTCTTGCTCCTCTTGTAAGGCTTTTACAGTCATACCAAGGTTGTTAAAGTGGCAAGAGCTTTATGTGGATAGACCCGATCTGAAATTCTTCTAGTCATGCTGGAGGAACTGCTTCTAATTCATGCAGCTTCCTCTCATCCAGTGCTCCCAAATCCATAGGAAAAGATCTCTCTTGCTACAGGACATTGCAAATTCCAGCCTCCTAACCACCAGGATAAGCTTGCTCAGTTGTCCTTCACCTGGCCTTCCTTAGCTGCAGGTGTGAAAAACAAAAATGAAATAAATGAGGGATTTCAATGCCAAACCAGCCTTTGGTCACCACCATGGGGTGGGAGGTGAGGGGCACTTTGGCCTTCCCAGTCAATCCCTGCTACAGGATGCTTCCTGAGTCCTTGGGAACACAGGACGTGCTCTAAATCACCAACACTGCGTGGAGCCTCTCCTAGGGTGAATCCCTGGATGATCCCACGCTGGTTTAACGAGGGGGCTTTGCTTAGAATATTGGCTCATTGTAGGGCTCCTGCTGACAAAGCCAAGGAAGTCATTTCCTCAGCTGTGGAATGTGGCGTCTGGAGAAGCTGGACAGCACACATCACCCCCATCAGCAACCACACATTCTGCTGCTGATGTGTCCCAGCTGAAAATATTGCCCTCACCAGCTCTTCTCCTTCAGTTTTGTCCTGTCGTGGGTCTGGCTCCTCCTGTAACCTTGGGCAAGCCCCTTTGCCTTGGGCTGTTCTGTTTTGCAACACAGGAAGGTTTATTTGGGCCCCAAAGGTCCAGCTGCCAATGTCAAAATTACTGTGATGAATGTCCATGTGTACAGTGCAAATCACAGACACTCAGTCCCCTTGGCTCCACCAAGAGTTGGACTCGATGATCCTTGTGGTCCCTTCCAACTCAGGATATTCCGTGATTCTATGGTTTTAAGAACACAAGTATAGCCCAGTTGCTGTCTTCACTGCCAAAAACAAGTCCACTTGGAGATAAAGACCTTGGGAACGGTCCAACCCTCTTAACTTTGAATATACAGAGAAGGTGGCAACCTCTCTGATGTGTCTTCAGGCTGAGCCTTTCCTCAAGATCTTCCTGTTTGTTTTTATGGGCAGCAAAGTGCAGGTGCTTGTCCCAGACTGCCAAGCCAACCCTGTGGACATCTAAAGGTGAGATGAAAACCATCCCTGCTGAACCTGCTGGACTTCAGTCCAAGCCAAGGGGGCTGAGATTTTTGTGGTTTGGTGCTGCGGGTGGCTTCAGGTTTCCCAAAAACCCCCATGATATCCAGGGTGCCATTTGGCAGGGAAATGACCACAGAAGAGTGGGGACATCAGAAAGTTGAGGTCAGGGTTTGAATCTGAGAAATCCTGGATGTGGCATCACCTGAGGACTTGGGGAAGAACAGAGGGGTGTTGGGCAAAATCAGACCTCAAAGCAAGAGTCCATCTCTGAGGATGGAGCTTCGTCTTGGGTTAACAGGAACAGCCTTTGGGGAAAAAAGCCCCAGAGCTGGGGTTTGAGTGTTCCCATAAACCACATTTTGAGGTCTGGTAGGCTACATGACACAGGCCAGCTCAGATTAAAGTGATATGGGAAGCTCAGATAGAACTGAGTGTTCCAGAACTCAGACATATTGGTAATCCCAGGTTATTCCTTTAAAAATTAAAGAATAATTAAAGGTGAAAGCCAAGGCAGAGCTTAGCACTGGGTCTTGCTCAGAGGAACATGAATTTCACACAGCAGACACAGTAATGACAAACCATAATTAACATCTGGGAGCAACGGCCCAGGACCCGGAGAGGCAACTACTCCTATTGTAAATTAAATATCAGTTTGGTCAGAGGATCATTAAAAATTGGCTTTCACCTGCTCCTAATTATTTTCCCCACTACAATAGCTATTTGTTCCCACTCAGGGGAGGACAGGATGGTGAGACACAGTGAGCAGAGGGTGGAATTCACCTCTCTGAAGTAGCTCTGACCTGCTCACACGCAGGGCTTCTTGAGGGCAAAAGTCCTTTGCATAAAGGTGCTTTTTACCCCCGTGTGAAGCTCAGAGCACCTGAAAAATTGCATATTTTAATGTGCCGGGCCCGTGGATGCTCCTGGCTGGGCTCTGGCAGGAGTGGAAGTGGCTGCAATCCAGCTGCAGATCCATGTGTTCGTGTGCAGGCAGCGTGCGTTCACGCACCTATGCAAATGCACCAGATTCGTGCATTCAAATTTCATCACAAATAAAATTTAAAACCAAAACAAAAAAACAAAAAAAAAAAAAAAGAAGAGAAAGAAAAAAAACCCCACATTTTTTAAGCCTTCCAAACAAATGCTCTTTTCAACCCACTGGCAATTACGGAGAGGTCCTGATCCTTTCTGCGTGTTGCTGTCAAACAAGTTTTCAGTAGGATTCAATAAAGTGATCCGACGTTTCTTTGGAGATCTTTGCACACGGTAGCTCAAGCCAGGAAAGAACTTTTCTTCTGGCAGCTCTGTGAATATTTTATTTTGCCCAAAGCTAGACAGGTGTGATCAAGAAGAACAGTGAGGGGGAAAAATATATTAGCAAAAAGGCCTTTCAGTGGCAATACAGGTGTTTGCTGGAGTGCAGTCGGTTTGGGTTGTGTGTGTGTTTTTTTAAAGAAGAAAATCTTGGTAGGGTTAAGATTAAAGGCACAGCACTTTTGTTTCTCTTAGGCTGAAAGTTAGGAGAGCGTTTTAAAAAAGAGATGTTAGGGTTTGTCACTGAAAAGGGCATTTTGAACCAGATCTGAAATAAGGATTAAGCTCCTCATTCCCATAAGCTCAGAGAGTCTTTGGCACTTTAGGTATTCCCTGGATCTGAGCCCTTCTCCCCAAGCACTGGGGAGTCACTAAAGAGTTAAATGAGTTTATAATTCGCAGAACAAGTCAATACACTCATTCAAACAGTTACAGAAAGGTCACAGGCTGGGACGCCTGAAACCTGCTTAAGCAACAATTTTTTGCTCCTAGGGTGAGGCGAAACACGGGACACATTTCCTGGAAGAGGCTGGAGATCTTGCTCAAGCACCAGGATGGGGGGAAGAAGCTGCACTGAGTTGTTTGGGATCTGGGAAGCCTCCTCCCAACTCAGAGGCTCGGGAAGTTTGTTGGAGATGAAGAGGTGGGTTGAGAAAAATCTGTAATCAAGTGGGTATAGAAGAGTCTTTAATTCAATTTTGAGGACACAACGTGACAGAGGAGCTGGCAACAGCCTGGATGAGGTCCAGCAGGAGGGATATCCCCCAAAATCACTGCAGGCTCTGTCCTTGGCGATGTCCTTGGCTGGGACCATGTGGAGCTGGGATTCAGGAGAGGCCAGAGAGAAAAGGCGAGGGACAGGTGACCTGGAGGGAGGGGGCAGCTGAAGGAGGAGAAGGAGATTCATTCGTGGAGGAGGAGGGAGAAGGGAGAAGGCAAAACTAAAGTGTCTGAGCATCTCCAGCTGGGATGGTCTTCTGAGGTCCTGCAAGATGTCAACCAGACCCTCAGCATTACAGAACAGGGCCCTCAGTACCTGAGCTCACAGCATTTAGGGTGAAAATCCCTCTCTCTGGTTCATAAGCTCCATGGGCTGGTTTATCTTTGCACCACTGTACACAGGTTTTCAGTCTCTCACACGCAGATGGACAAGAAATCAACCTGCAGGGGTTTCAAAAGGGTGAAGGAGAGCAGCCCTGGTGAAGAAAAAGAAGAAAGAAAAAAAATAAAGATAAAATTAAAAAAAAAAAGAAGAAAAAAGTAAAAGAAAGAAAAAAAGAAAGTAGAAGGAAAAAAAAGTAAAAGGAAAAAAATGAAGAAGAAGAAGAAGAAGAAGAAGAAAAAGAAAAAGAGAAAGAAGAAGAAAGAAAAAGAAAAAGAAAAAGAAAAAGAAAAAGAAAAAGAAAAAGAAAAAGAAAAAGAAAAGCCATTGGAGTCACTAAG
>VZRJ01013182.1:142865-169623 GCA_013397565.1 Ptilonorhynchus violaceus | reverse complement strand
AAAAAGAAAAAGAAAAAGAAAAAGAAAAAGAAAAAGAAAAAGAAAAAGAAAAAAGAAAAAGAAAAAAAGAAAAAGAAAAAGAAAAAGAAAAAGAAAAAGAAAAAGAAAAAGAAAAAGAAAAAGAAAAAGAAAAAGAAAAAGAAAAAGAAAAAGAAAAAGAAAAAGAAAAAGAAAAAGAAAAAGAAAAGCCATTGGAGTCACTAAGGTATATCTGAAATAGACCTTTAGGCGGGTGACCCTGGAATTCAACCACCTCACTGAGATGGCTTCATCTGGCCAGTGTCTACTCTGTGACACCTCTAAAGGGGTTGGTCCATGGCATAGCCTCCTTTTTTCAGCAGGAAATGGAAGATTTGGAGCTGGTGAGCACAGATGGGATAGCACAGGATAAAGAGAAAAAGAGCCAAGGTTGTTACTCAAACACAACGAGCACTGGACGTATCTGCTGCGGGTTCTGTCAACTTTTGAGGCTATAAAGGGTGTCAGGGACCAGCAGCCCAGTTGTGACTTGTCATCAGCTCATGGGACGCTGCAAATATTGCCTGGATTGTGCTCCCAGACAGCCCTGCCTTCCTGCAAGGTGAATTTTAGACTGACCACGGCAGTGTCCTCCCTCAGCCACAGGCAGAGTTCGACCTATAAATGCATAAATCAGTGTTTGGGGGTCAACCTGAGGTGAGCCCCAGCCAAAGGGGAAAAGGAGGTTGAATCATGACAACAGGTCAGCAGCAAACACCACCCGTCCTGGGGAGTGACAACAACCAGGGAATCCTGGGAGAAGCCACATGGCTCTGGGAACCCAACGCCACTGATGTGGCACTCACCACAAAGTCACTTCTCTGGGCAAAATCAGAGCAACTCAGTCACCAAACTTTACTTGTGATACCCCAGGCCCCAGATAAACACTACCCACGTGCCAGGAAAAGTGATAACAGGATGACACAAGGCACATTGTCCATCTGGGAAACTGAGGCAGGAGGCTTTGCCCGCAGGGGGAACTGAGCCACCTCCAGCCTCACAACTGGCCCGGGTTCTTCACCTGCAAAAGCACCATCCACATTTCCAGAGAGGATTTATGATCTTAGGAATTATTTTCTTTTTTTTTTATCGGTGGTGCTTTATGCCTATGGTTGGGAAGGTGCCCAGTGCTTCCCTGAATTACTAAAAACATCTGGTTCTATTTTTGGGGAGGAAAAGCCCCTTTTGTTGCTGTTTATCCAACACAGGGCTCTGGGCTCGGAAAGCTGCAGGATCTACGGAGCCTCTCAAAAGCCTTTTAATTACATTTGAAATAGGACAGGTCTCGCTCTTCGGGGAACATCACGAGACCTGAGAGCAGAAAAAAGCTGAGAGAGCTGGTCCCACCGACTCCCAGCTCCAAGCCAAACAGGTTTGGCCAGCCCTAATTAAGGTAATTAATATCCTCAAGCCTGTTATTAAGCAAGAAGCAGTAAAAGGGAGTCTCCCCTTTACCTCGGGGTCCTGCCGAACGCCTCAGCCCAACAAGCAGCCCATTGTCAGCCCCAGGGCCGGATCCTGCTGCTCAGGGGACCTTAGGAAGTCACCAGACGAGCCCCCATCCCCTTCTTAGCACTGGGAAGGCGATTTCAGGCCATGTCCCAACACCTGCTCTGGGCACAACGATGGCTGGGGGGATATTTAGGCAGGGGGAGGTGGGGATATAGATGTTGGAAAGGTGGCCCAGCCCATTCCCTGTTCCCCATCAAAGAGGGTGGGTCAGGTGGGACCATCCATAGGGCAGGGTCAGGTCTGCACAGCTCCCCCAGTGACCTGGAGTGTGAATTTGGACCCAAATTCGGACCTTTGGCTGGAAGACTCATGGACATGAAGGAGCAAGGGAAAGGGAGCTTATTTCAAAGACCTTGGTGGGTCTTCAAAATAAAATAATTAATAGGACATAAATTGAGAGAGATAAATAAGATATCCCATTTAAATGTAAGAAGAAGCTTTTTCTCTGTGAGGGTGGTCAAACAGTGGATGGGGTTCCCCAAAGAGGCTGTGGAGCCTCCCTCCCTGGACATGGACGAAATCCAATGGGACATGGTCCTGGGCAACCTGTTCTAGGCTGCCCTGCTTGAGCAGAGGTTTGGACTAGGTGATCTCCAGAGATCCCTGCCAGCCTCAACTCTTCCATGATTCTGTGAAATTGGATATATATTAAATGATGATATGCAGCAAATTCATAGGATCACAGGATCCTAGAATGGTTTGGGTTGGAAGGGACCTTAAAGATCGTCCAGTGCCCCCCCCTGCCATGGGCAGGGACACTTTCCACTATCCCAGGTTGCTCCAAGCCACATCCAACCTGGCCTTGGACACTTCCAGGGCTGGAGCAGCCACAGCGTTTCTGGGAAACATGTGCCAGGGCCTCACAGGGAAGAATTCCTTCCCAATATCCCACCTATCCCTGCCCTCTGGCAGTGGGAAGCCATTTCCTGTGTCCTGTCTCTCCAGGCCCTTATCCAAAATCCCTCTCCAGCTCTTCTGGAGCCCCTTTAGGCATTGGAAGGGGCTCAAAGGTCTTCCTGGAGCCTTCTCTTCTCCGGGCTGAACAATCCAAATTCTCTCAGCTTTTCCTCACAGGAGAGATATTCCAGCCCTTGGAGCATCTTCATGGCCCCAAATATATATAAACATATAACATATACATGTGTATGAATGTATAATGTACACCAGGGGGGAACACAATGTATTCCAGCCCTCCCTTGCCTGGTGGGACACATCCATCCAGCTCCACAAGGAAAACACAACGAGGCGTCCAAGGCAACGATCCCTGGTGCACAGCACACGCAGGAGATGCTCTGCCACCAACATCCCCTTTTTGCTCGTGCAAAAAAAAAGGACCTGACAATTTTTTTAACCTCATACCTGTCCGTTCAAGCCCTTTTTCCCCCCTCATTGCCCCCAGGTAGGAAAATTCCTCCCAGAGGAAAACACTGTTGCAATATTTTGTTTCTCAGTCAAGTGCAAGGGTTTGGTATTTTTCCACTGGAAATTCTTCTGTGATGCCTTCTTTCAAACGTGCCTAGAAGGAAAATTTGCTTTTCCACTGCTGGCCTGTGAGAGCCCAAGGTGTCAGGCTGCCCTGCAGGAATGTGGGGTTGGATACCACGGGTGAGGGAGCTTGAAGGAGCAGCTACATCCCAGCCAGCCTTAAAGAGGGAAAGAAAGAGCACGAGGGCTCAGAAAAACAGCAGCAATGTGGTCCTGGATGGTTTTCCATAGGTGAATGGAACAGGGGTAACTCCCTGGGATACCTGCACAAAGCAGGTGGTTGCAGCTGGATCTGTTCAACCGAAATACCACTTTCACTCCAAAAATGGCACAACTGAAGGACATTTTCTGTAGCAGATGATATTCTGAGCTTGAGAAATCCCATCCCCATCATTCCACTTCCCTGGAAGTGTCCAAGGCCAGGTTGGACAGTGCTTGGAGCAACCTGGGGTAGTGGAAGGTGTCCCTGCCCGTGGCAAGGGGTTGGAACGAGATGATCTTTAAGGTCCCTTCCAACCCAAACCATTCTAAGATTCTATGATATTCTGCAGGGCCTGGGTGCCCTTTTCATGGAGATTTATATCTCATGGGGTTTGCCAAGCCTTGCTAACCTCAGTGCAGTGAAAGTCACTGAAATGGAAAGCTTCAAACACAGAGCAGCAACATCCCAGGACCAGGACCGGCTGTGGAGGGTTATCCATGAAAATAGGATGTGGCAGGATTTGGCTTCTGCCCTTTAAGTGGTCACGTGCAAACAGGAGTTTTCCTCCCCGGAGAGGACAAAATCCTCATGTTAATGCCACTGCAAACTGGGGTAAAAGTTCTTGCTCCCAAAATGAGTTCACACCAGCAAAACCAGCAGCTGCTGCTGAGAGGAACAAACCACTGAGGTCTCAGCTCTCAGCAGCAGCAAGTAGGAAGATGTGGGCCTGGAAAATTTCATCCCGAGTACTGAAAGTCTGGCAAAGTTCAAAGACCAACTCCTAGCAGGAAGGGTCAGACCAAATTCCATGAGAGTTGGACAGAGCCCAGGAGGCAGTGCAAGCTCCAGCCCTCTGCTCTCAACCATCCTCTGTGTCAGGGCCCCCCCACAAAACAAACCAGCACTTGATCTCCACACCAGGGATACATCAGGAGGATGTTCCCCACGCTCGGAGGGGTGGGAGGTGCTTGGTGGGACCTCGGGGCCGTGTCTGTGTCCTGGGGCACTCGGGAAGCAGAGAGAGGAGCCCTGCCAGGATCCAGCTGCGAGTCCCAGGGGCAGGCACTGAGTGAGACCCGGGCTGGCCCCGGCTCCCCTCTCTCCCTGGTCACCTCCTGTGGTGACCGTGGAGCTGCAGCCCGAATTGTTGCCTGGTGATTGTTCTGTGTTGCCGACACGCTGCCCTGTGCTCACAGCCGGGATTGCAGCTGGGAACTGAGCTGGGATGCTCCCAGGGCTGTGCCGTTCACCATCCCTCTTTCCCAAGCCCTTCTGCGTGGTGCCACCATCCCTCTCTTCTTCCCTTGCTCCCGGGTCGTGAGGGTCCCTGGTTGTGTGTCAGCTCCACTCTGGAGCACAAGAACTCATTCCTGGAGCAGGTGACCTCTGGAGGTCTCTTCCTACCCAAATCATTATTCTGTGAGTCTAGGACTGTTGTAAGAGAGGAAAATCCCTCTATAAAGGACTTCAAAGCCCTTCAGCAGATGATTTCTCTTCCATCCTGGCCGGGCACCAACCTTCACTGCACCAGCTTCACACCCCACAGAGCTGGAGAAGAAAGGAACATTAATTACTTCAAACAAAACCTTCCAAAGCTTTATAGGGACAGGTTAAACACCTATTTATCCACAGAAAACATGATAAAGGAATAGTTTTTTAAAAATCAAGCTTTGCCTAAGATGTGTAGTTGCCCTGGGGAAGGGAGAACAAAATTTCATCAGGTATCAAAAGCAAAGTGGATGCAGATGCAGATGGAGATTCAGAAGGGTGACCTGTCTGGTGCCCAGCAGGGAGAGGATCTCCAGTGCCTGGCGTTTCAGAAGGGGGATTTTCTTCACTTGGAGGTATCAGCTATTTATTTTTTACCTGCTCAGGTATGAGTTTGTGGGCTTAGAGCCTGATCCAAAGTCCACGATAACTCTGCATTGACTCCAAGAAGCTTTGGATGAGGCACCGAATGAACTCAAAACCAACATCTTCGAGCTTCCTAAAGAGAAATTCCCTCTCTTCACATTTCTGAGGCCGAGCAAACACTTTAGCACAGAGGTTGCTTTCAGGGCTGGGCTCAGGTACACGGCCTCAAGTACATTTGCCACAGCAGAGGAGGAAGCTCTCCACATGAGTGTGAGCTTTTCTGGTTGGTGGAGGAGAAATCTCTTCAGCAAAAAGTGTCTGGCTGGATAAACATCCTTCCTCAACATCCTCCAGCCCTGATAAAGTCCCAGCACTAGAGGGGCAGAATCTCTGCAGAGTTTCCCTAATTCTTCCCCCTCTTGGGCAGGTGCCAGTCACTCAGCCTGGGTAATAATTTGCTTTGTGGGTGAGTACACCCAGATCCCTCGTGCTTGACCTGTGTCCTGGGTGGAAAATGAAGATGAGTGATCAGGGAACCATGCTGGCTGTCTGACAGAGCCCTGTTCCCATGGGAATGTCCATGCTGGCTTGTCCATCCTCTCCTGGACGGGTTGGGATGGGGGCTTGCGGCACACCCAGGATGCTGATGCACAACCGGTGTGTAAAGCCAGGAAATCTGTGTTGTCCCCATGAAGACAACCATGCCACTGGGAAAGGCCTGATTATATCATAAATTCCTGGCCGAGGGAAAATGGGAAGCAGCCATGCCAGCAGCCGGAGCTTGCCGGCTCCCGATCCTGCCAGAGCGCCAACAACCTGTCGAGGGAGATGGAGGGGAAATGTCCCAACACCAGATCTATATTTCTTAATGGGATTAATTAAATCAAACCAACTCCCGTCACTTCACGCACTCAGCAGCCCGTCAGGAGGCAAAGCAAAGGGAGGGGGGGAAAGGAGGAGAACAGGACGGGCCAGCTCCACTCCCTCCCGTTAAGCCGGAGCGAATTGTGCAGGAGGCTGCCAGCCTCCCCTCCGTGCCCTCCCGAGGGATGCCCGACGCTGGGAAAGCCCATCCAGATGCCTGCAGGGAGAGACAAGCGGCTAATTAGAGTCCTGACCATGAAGGGCACTCAGCAGCTCTCCGAGGGACTCTCCCCAAACCCAAAGATGCGCTGCCAAAGGGAAAACGTGCCAGGCGCAAGCTGGGAGCTTCAGTCACGCCATTCTTTTTCCCTATTTTTTTTTTCATTTTCCCGGCGGTGTGATAATTTTTTAGTAATTATCAGCTCGTGTTGTTTTAACCACCTCAGCAGCACGGGGCTGGCAGCTCAAATATCCAGCAGCTGAGCGGCAATGGAGCTCCAAGAGGGATGAGCAGGTCGGGATCGGTGAGGATTCCAAACACGTGTAATCGTTTTAGCCACCTAGACTTTGGACACAGCCCTTTTCTTTCGGTCAGCTTTGGATTTGTGGCTTTTCCAAGATCTGTTGTGCTCCTTCATGAGCTAAAAGCTGCTGGTTCCTCAAAAATAAAGTCAGGATTTCTCCGAAATTTCAGGAGCCCAGAAGTCGGAACAGCAGAAGGAGAAACATCAGGAACCCCAAGAATCACACAGCGGTTGGTAATGCTGAAATCATATTCCCCAGGAAAAAAAAAAGTGGGAAAAGCACTGAAAATAATTAGTAGGAAACCAACCCTACTGAGGTTTTCCCTAAACCAGTGGTATTTATTTTGCAGTTCAGAATAGCTGAGAAGCTCTGAAGCTGCTCCTGGCATTTTTAGTGAGTGGGAAGCTGGGGCTCAGAATGATCAGATCACGCTTCTGAGCACAGCCATGGATTTTTTTTTTATCCCTCTTTGGGGCCCTCTGGCTGCTCTCATGTGGACTTGCCTTGGGAGAGGTCACTAAACTCGGCTTTGGTGACGTACCTAAAACCAGCAGCTGTTTTTCAGCTGCAGAATTGAGTTCAAAATAAAGTAATTTAACAGCAATGATTAGAACAACCTGAATTTCTCCTCTTATCCTGGCCATATTTCAGAGAGGGCAACCAAAGTTTCCATGGGTGATACTTCACTCCATCTTCTCCTATATTTTAAAGTCTTTTGGAAAAGATTCCTATCCCCACTTCTTGTCCTCAATTGGCCCCCATGAAGTCTCCAGCAAAGGTCACAACTGAAATATTCCTGCCATGGTCTAAACCAAACCTTTATTTGCAGAAATCCAGAAGGGACAAAGGCTTTTTGCAATATTTTTGTGCTATCCTTTGCTAATTTGTTCCTCTTGGGCTTACCAGGCAAAATTATCACTCAGTTTAGGCCGCCAAAAACACTGTTCAGAGCAGCTGAGTGTGGTGTTTTGAACAATTTTGTGAGTGTTTTTTGTTTCATAAATTAATAAAACTTTCTTAGGTACATCCCATTTCCCACCAAACACACCAGGAAATATTCTTTTGTCCCAAAATTTCTAATTAAAAGCAAAAGAGAAATGTCCATTGTGTGAGCAGTTCATACCCGCTCTAATGAGTAATTAAGTACTTGCACTATCAAATCGCTGCCTTCCTTAAGGATTTTAAGATAAGGGCAAAGCTGAGGGCAGGAGGAAGCTTGAACTTGGATTTCTGGCCTTAGGAAGGGCTGATCCACCAGTGATCCTCACACAGAGCTGCTCTTTGCTCTTGTCTTGATGGCCTGGAGCTCACCTTGCTGAGGAATGGGAAAATTCCTACTATTAGAATTATTTCTCACCGTGTTAAAACTTGAAGGAACCTATTGGACCCCACACAGCCCCACTGGGCTCTGAAATGGATGGGAATAAACCCCCATCCTCATCCTTGTGCAGGATCTTCCCAAGGCACTGGAGCAGGGGACGTGGGAACAGGAGCCTGGGTGGCCCTGCTGGTGTCAAACCAGCTCTTTCAGAAGCCCTTAAACAGCACTTAGGGCTGGATTTGTTGGCACACTTTTTATTTTTCTTTTAATGCAGAGCATTTCTTTCTTGGCACTCAAGAGGCATCGAATCAATGACTTAATCCGGCAGATCTGCACCAGTAAATCACCCGAGTGTATTGGCCAAAAGGCATGGGGAAGGAAGACAAGGGAGGAAAAAAAAATCAACAACTGGTTTTAAGTCTAAATTACTGTGTTGGGTGACAGTTTCAGGAATGAGGTTGAAATCCTCTGACTGGGAGACCAATGGAAACAACCCCAGACCACACAGCTGGTGTGATGTTTCCCACCCCATGCAGAGCCCACGTGGCCAGGCTGGATTTGTGAGAGAAGAAAACGAGCCCAGATGCTCTAGTGAGGACCTGGATTGTGGTCCCACCACTATCAGTTGGAAGCGAGGTGGGATTCATCCCACCTAATGTTAGGGATGAAAGTCAGCAGAGAAATGAAGACACACGAATTGAGGTGTCCATAGAAAATGCCTCTGTAAGCACCTGGTGTTTGAGCTCCCAGTGGAAAGAGTGGAGCTGCTGGGCTTTGTCCAGGCAGCCAAACCTCCGAGAATTCAGTCTGTGGGACGCTTTTTCCATAAGGATCTGAGCTCCTGAGCAAAGACACGTTGAAAACCTCTGCCCTACTTTCAAATTTCCTTCCCAGCCACCATCTCGGGAGGCAGCAGCCCGCGAAGAGGCAGACTGAAGCATCACCAGCTCTTGGGATTATCCGTCTGCCTGGATTGGCTCCATATGACACAAACACAAGCACGCTGAAAACGCCAGGAATTGCCCCATTTTGCTCCAGGGAGGGCCATAATTAGATAACACCGGAGACGATCCCGCAGGAGAAGCCCCAGCGCTGCGAAGTATTTAGGAGCATTTCAGAGCCGGGTTTGTCACTCAAGAGGAAAACGATCCGGGGGGAAGATGGCAGCTTGCCACAAAAATGTTCCCGATCTTTGCGTGGCACTCGGAGCTCAATGCCTGGGACGTGTCCCGACACAGAGCTCGAAGCCTGAAACGCTTTGCGGTGTTTTTAGGGGATTGGAGAGGGCTGGAGTGGACAGGAGCCCCTTCAAACCCAGGGAATTGGAGAGGGCTGGAGTGGATAGGAGCCCCTTCAAACCCAGGGAATTGCAGTGGAGAAGCCAAATGTTCCGTGGGATAAGGGTCCAGCAGCCCAACCCAGAATTAGTCAATCCTCTGCACTTCAAAGGCTTAGAGGGCCATGTTGGAGCACTGTTGCCCAAGATGGGAACATTTCCAAGAGGGAAGACAGAGATTTGATGGGATGAGCTGCCTCAAAAAGGTGCCTCTGTTGACCATGACAGTTGCTCAAACAGGAACATCTCCCAGGGGAAAGCCGGAGATTTGGTGGAACAGGTTGCCTTGGGAAGGCGTTGGCATAGGGGAGGGAGAGAGCCAGGGATCAAAACCAGAGGAACCAAAAGGATCATTTTTTCCCAAAGCCCAGTGGATTCAAGCCAGGGAGTTGCACCAAAGGATGTTTATGATAGGATGTTGCTGGCCGGGATCACACCAAGCACATCCAGCATTCCCACAGGGACCAAGATGAGCCGCAAGCCAAGTCACAATGGGACTCAGACACTAGCTCATAAGAAATTTTTGGGATTTGGGCCACTGAAGAGGAACATGTCAGAATTTAACCCTTCCTCACAAAATCAGCGATATTCCCAAATAGCCAGCCCTCAGTCTCTTTGTGCCCAAACTTCCTCATGGATCCTTAAGGGCCGTGAGTCATCTTTTTTCATGGAGGAAAGGTGGGGATGGTCCCAACTGCTTTGCAGAGGAGGACACAGCATATCCCATTGTCCTCCCAGCCCTGATGACCACCGGGCACAATAAACGTGCCCAGGGACTGTGCTGGATCCATCCCAGGAGTGTCGGAACACAGAAGGATTGTGGTGCTGACAAATCCCATCACAAATGTGGTTATGGAGAGGGATTTTGCAGATGTCATCAAAAGACCAATTCAAGGAGTGGGAAAGGCTGGACATTGCACATGGAGTGAAGGTGATGATCCTGAAAGCAGAGTCTGGAGCCAGGGAAACCTGCAGGATCCAAAGGGAGGGGAGGAGAAGGTGACCTCCCTGCTCAGTCCATGCCCGGGGGGCAGTCAGGGTTAACCTGGCCATGGAAAATACACACAGGTGGTCCATGGGGTCTGGACGCAAGGGATGAAGCTTCTACTCCAAATTGCCACATCCCAGCTGCCTTTGATGGTCTCAGTTTCCCCCTCCTCGCACTGTTTGGAGCCACTGGAGGTGTTTTTTCACGTCTCTCCTCACCTGAGCAGCTTCAGCTAAAACGCCGCTTGGGAGGACGTGATAAGGCGATGCCAAGGCTGTTTGCCAGCCTGCCCAGCAGCAAGAAGCCGGTTTGACAGCCAGGAATGACAGGGAAAGAGGAGAAATACGGCTGGATGCCCGCCCTGGGAGCAGGGCGAGACACTGAGGATGTCCATGGATTTTATCTGGAATGTCCAGTCACGTATGGGGGGTGAACGGGGAGCACGGGCGGTCCACAGCTCCTCACCGTGCCCAGAATCACTCTGCAGAACCCAATTCCCTGCTCCAGGGACTGTTTTAGTGGATAAAACCCCCAAAACTTGCTGCCTTCCTGCTGGTGCTTGGGGTGGTGAGTGGGAGGTGATATTTTGGGGTCTGTGCACATCAGAAAGAGTGGGGCTCATTCTTCAAGCACCGACTGGCATCTCCTGGGAGAGGGACATTTGCAGGGATGTTGTAGCTGACCACAGACCATCACCATCATAATTTCATTAATATAATTATCAATTATTATTATTAAAATATTAATGCCAATAAATGCTCTAAGTTATAACTGAAGATGGCAGTGGAGGGGATGGTAGGAACTTTCTCGGGACAAAACCAGTGAATTTTGTCCTCTGAGCTGTCTCACAGGGACATCTCAACGCCCTACATCTGTGGTAGGAATCAAAGATGCTTTTCCTGGGATAGCAGCAAGGCCAGCCTGAGTGTCCTCCTGGACCTGAGCAATCCCCTCACCCTTCAGGGATGTTGCCACCCACCAGCCTTCGAGGTGAATTTTATAGAGAATTATCAATTTCTTTGTGTTCTGCTCCGCAGCTCTTGGCTGCAGCTGGGGCTCAGGAGCTGAGGAGCCCTTTGTTGCAACCTGGGTGTGCAAAAAGGGGTCAGCTGTAGACACCTGAGCTTTTCCCGATGGAAAACCATCTCCTCAGGAAATTCCCAGCTGGGGATGGCCAGCTGCTGTCATAGGACAGGTGAGAAGCGATACAGGCATGAAGGTGACGGGTGGTGTTGGATGGAGCCCTCGTTCACCTCCCATCACTTCTGGCTTTTATATTCACAATAATTACTATTATTAATTATGATCACCACCAACCACCACTCCTCCCCCCCCCGTGCTGGCATCCATGTGCTCTGAAAGTAAATTTGCTTTGCAAGGAGGCTGAAAAACGTGCACTTGAAGAGGAAGGGAATAGACCCAACTCGTTTACACAAACAAGCAGGAGAACAGGCTTGTCACATTCCAGGCGTGTTTCCCCCGGCCGGCCCCGTCCCGCTCCCGTGAAGGAAAAAGCCTTTTTCTAAAGAAATCCAGCGTGGAAAGCTCCCCATCTACAGAAATCCAGAGGGGAATCTGTTTGCGAGGCGACCTGGTTATATTTGAGCTCCCAAGGTGATTTTTCCATCCTTGCCTCGTTTTGGAACACGAAGGGAAGGGGTCGAATTTTCGACCCTCAAACAGCAGCTGCTTGGGAGGGCTGTCATCATCTCGGTCCCTTCCCTAAGCAACATGGGATGGCCCCTGTCCAGGCTGGGAAATTCCTTAAGTTCCCAAAAGACAGAGGCTGCACCCTCTGTTGGGGAACGGTCCAGGATCCACGCTCGCTGGGAAGACTTCAGTGAATCCCCCCAGCACCCTACTGATGCTCCTCACGGATATCTCGGTCTGGGAGCCCCGAGGGGAGCCTCAGCCTTGGTTTGCAGGACTGGGGAAGAGAAAACCCAGGCGGGAAATCAGATAAGGCGCATTCCTGGGTGCACATTACTGGAATGACTCGGCATCGCAGCGCTAATGCCCGTACTTGACCGAGGAGCCGCACAAATCCACTTGATTTATGGAGCGGAGGCACAGGCAGAGCGAGCCTGAGGAAGGTGTTTTCCCACCCCCCGTGCCCCACGCCTGGCAGCTCGAGGAACAGTGACAATGTCTCTCCTGCGTGGGAAGTGCCGCGCCGGGGAAAATGGGAATTGCCGGGAGAGCGATAAGCGGCGCTCCAGCCGGGAAGGCAAACTCGGTGCGTGCCCGTCACTCCTCGGCTCTTTATCAGCCACCTGGGCACCCTGCGTGAGGTGATTCTGCCGGCTCAGGGCTTGCAGAGATAGAAAGACCTCAAAATCAATGAGGGGAAAAGGAGCTCGTGGATCAACCTCACCCCACACCGCAGGGTTGTCCCTGCTTCGCCCCACAGGCCACGGGCACCACTAATTTCACCCATTCTCCATCATTTCAAGTCTTCTCCATCCACCTCCTGACACCTATTTGGATCTTCCCTCTCTGTGCTGGATACTTGGCAGAGGAAATTTCAGAATATTGTAATTATGTTCAGAACATATCCCATAATGGTTTGGGTTGGAAGGGACCTTAAAAAGCATTAATTCCAACCCCTGCCATGGGCAGGGACACCTTCCACTATCCCAGGTTGCTCCAAGCCCCGTCCAAGGCAGCCTTGAACATTTCCAGAGATGGGGCAGCCACAGCTTCTCTGGGCAACCTGTGCCAGGGCCTCACCACCCTCATAGTCAGGAATTTCTTCCTAATTTGTAATTTAAATCTCCCCTCTGTCAGTTTAATGGTCATCCCTATGGGGGATTTGATGGGTCTCATTCTGCATAAGGGGAAACTGAGGCACAAAAGAGAGAGGGCAACCTCCATTCTCAGGATGTGCAGCCAAGCCTGAGCATGGGCTGGAAGCTCCTGGGGTGATGCTTGATCTTCCCTGGGAGAACCTTCTTTGCCCTCACATCTCAGGCTGGAGGGGGAATTCAGAAGGGTCGGATGTGAAAATCCCCGTTGGGATCCAGCCCTGACAGCTGAGATTTGGAGCTCTTTATTTTCTGATCCCCAGAGAAACCAGGCTCACAGCAAGCACCCAGAAACATCAAAAACGTGAGCTACCGACTCCCGTATGCTCTCTGCCTCAGTTTCTTCACTTCCCGTGGGGTGAACTCTGCTTTTCTCCCCCCATCCCAGCAGGAATCCCGGGGGAGCACACAGCCTGGGCGTTCCTCCCTAATTCAGCCTAAATCTGCGCTCAGCTCTGCTCTCGGCACCGCCCGAGGGGCTGCGATTATCGGCCCCGTCCCGATGCCTCGGGCTGTGCTGCTGTGGCCCCGAAATGCCAAGCCCTGAGCGCTGCCTTTGTCCATCCCGGCGGAGTTTCCTGCCTTGCTGCCTGTTTACGCACGTTTCCTCCCCGAGCCGTGACTCAGGCCTCAGGTATTTGAGAATTTGGTCATTCCTGAGCTAAGTCACCTTCCCAGCGTGGGGAGGGACTTTGGAAATCCTCAGTGGAGTGTCCAAGTTCCCACTGCCCTGGGCTGTGGCATGGTTTCCCCCGTCCCAGGGTTTGCATCCTGAAGCGACGGAGAAGCCTGCAAGGGGTGGCCCCAACATGTGCCTTGATCCCGGAGGGAGTTTTTGGGTGCTGGGGGCAGGACAGAGAAACCAGAACCACGTCTGCCTTCAGGTCCAGCTTGAAAAAGAAGCACCAACACATGTGCTGTAGGGTCAGTCTGATGCCCTCTTGGCTGGGAGCGGAAGGTCCGAGGTCTTGGGGCTCAGATTGGGTTTGTCCTGGCACAGGGGTGGTGTGGGACATGGACACAAGGTCCTGCACTGGATTCATTGCTCCTTGATGTGCTCCCACAATTACCCCCCGTGAAGAGCATTCAAAGCCACATTGATGCCCAGATCCACCCACCAAGGAGCAGGAGTTTGGCTGAGCTGCCTCAGTGGAGAGTTGGACACTTTGCGGAGCCCAGGCATCTCCAGTGACCATAGAGTCCGTCTGAGCTGCAGAATTCCATGGAATGTCAGAGACCAACAAGGGCTGAATACAGGCACAGCTGCCAGCAGCCCGAAATCCAGGAGGGTGGATCCAAATCTGAGCCTGACGTAAAAGTTTTCTTCTAATTCACATCAGCACATCATTCCCAGAGATACCACCCGGGTGAGACACAGCCCACACGTGGCACAGCAGCCCTGGCACAGGTTGCCCACAGAAGCTGTGGCTGCCCCATCCCTGGAAGTGTCCAGGACCAGGCTGGACAGGTCTTGGAGCAACCTGGGAGAGTGGAAGGTGTCCCTGCCCATGGCAGGGTGTGGGACTGGATGATCTTTAAGGTCTCTTCCAACTCAAACCATTCTATGGTGAGGTAAACTGAGGCACCAGCTTTCAGGGAGCTCCATCCTGGAGGCTCCCACTCACCTGCAGACACTGCCAGGGCTGAGGGACCACAGCATGAACGTGCCCTGGAATCACTGGGAAAAAGCACTTTGCTGGCTAAATCCACCCCATTAGGTCTAAACGCAGACATCCCACATGGATGAGGGACGGAGGAACACACAAAGGCGGCTCCTCCTTCGCTCTGCACGTTCAGAGCATCCACAGCCGGTGGGGACCAGCCAGAACAGCCTTGTGCCACCACAGCGGACTCGGATGTGAAATCCAAGGATCCCCTCCATCCCTGGAGAAACCCCAACAGGTCCTTGCAGGCTGCTCGGCCACAGAACAGGACGGCAGCCACCGCCGGACACCCGGGCACGACCGCTCCGTGCTCCGGCCACCGCCGGCCGTCCATCACCTCCTAATCCCCAACCTCTGACCTCCCGCCTTTGTGCGGCCGAGGGGAAAGCGCCCGTGTTAAGGCAACAAGGAAATGACCCGGAGTCTGATCCCCCTGATCCCTGCTTCACCTCCCGGGACGGGCGATGTCCCCCGGCAGCCAGACCCTAATCCCTCGGGGCCGGGCAGGTCACCGAGGGACGGTCCCGGGGCAGGACACTGAGCATCCACCGAGGGGTGGCGACAGGCCGGGATGATTAAAAAGAGCCGTTCTGCCCCAAATTCCCTTCAGGGCCGAGATGGACGGCAAGGAAGGAGGGAATGAAATAGGAGCAGGGCATTTTTGCTCCTTCATGTTTGGGGTCAGTGCTCCATCTAGTGTTGGAAATGTCCCTCCAGCAGGCACCGCCGGGGAGGGACGGACCGGCAGCCTGGAAAACGGGACGCTGAAGCCCTTTCGGAGGAGCACAGAGTCCCGGTGACTTTATTCTGTTTGGTTTCCCGTTTTTATTTTTTTATTGCCAGGAAGACCTGTCTCTTTTCTCCCATACATCCCAAAAGCTTTGCCAGGCGATCTGCAAAGATGCCATGGAAGGAACCAGAGAGTCGGATCATATCTGAGCACTCAAGTGTGGGCAGCCAGTTCATTCCCAGCTCTCAAATGTGACATCTTGGCCTACAAATGAAGCTTTATGTTTAGGTGAAAAGAGAAAAACCCTTTGGCGAAGGCTGCCACCACAAAGGGGAGGAATTCACGTGGACACGAAGAAATTCCATGATGCTATTGGAGCATTTCTAAAAACTAAAAATCAGACAAACAAACAAACAACCAAAACCCAAAATCCACCAAAAAAAAAACCAACCCAAAAAAACCCCACAAAACAATTATCTGAAACAGCCATGCTTCCAAAAAAAAAAAGGATTTTTCTTTGTCTGGCTTGCAAATAACACAAATTGCTTCCAAATTGCTTCAATAAAACATCTGTGAGAGCAAAATGAACATTTCACAGAAATTTTAAAAATGTTGGAGTAGAAGCAAAATTTTAATTATTTAGGAAGCACCACACATGGATCTGGGTTAACAGAGCCCTCCAGTACTGAAAAAGGCTTATAAAAAGAGAGGGACAGTGACTTTTTACCCAGGCAGGTAGTGGTAGTATAAAGGGTAATAGTTTTAAACTAAAAGAGGGGAGATTTAGATTGGATGTTTGAAAGAAATTCTTCCCTGTGAGGGTGGTGAGGCCCTGGCACAGGCTGCCCAGAGAAGCTGTGGCTGCCCCATCTCTGGAAGTGTCCAAGGTTGGATGGGGCTTGGAGCAACCTGGGATAGTGGAAGGTGTCTCTGCCCATGGCAGGGGTGGAATGGGGTGATTTTGAAGGTCCCTTCCAATCCAAACAATTCTGGGATTCTGTGACCTCCTTCAAAACTCCCTGTGGTATCCCATCAGCCAGGACAGACCCGGGAGTGACGGATCTTGGCTTTGATGAAACCCTCCGGCTATCACAGAAAGAAAAAGAGCCTCCAAACCCCTGGACAGACAGGCCAGGAGCCAAGATCCCTCATGTCTGAGGTTTATAGGATAACTCAGGTGGGAAGGGAACCTCAGGAGGTCTCTAATGCAACTTCTTGCCCAAAACACGAGGGATTGGGTCAGACCAAGGGGTGCAGGACATCACCCAGATGTGCCTTGAAGACCCACTCCACCCTTTATTCCTGATGCCAGTGAAGGGAATGTGAATGGAGGAATCACTACCCCATGGCAGGAGCTCCTCAGCCACTGGTGTCCCAGATCAGGAGTGGGGTAGGGATTTTGGGGTGTTTAGCAGTGTTGCATCATCCCTTCCCACTCTAGAAACAGGGAGAAAGGGAGGAAAGCTGCGGGAACAGGAGCTGGCAGGACCCACAAACCCCTCTGTGCATCCCGTCTCCCTGCTCAGCCTCTCACCCCTCCTGTCACAGCCGCCCCGGTGCCACCGAGGGCTTTAATCAGATCACATCTTAAAGCCGGGGATGCCTCGGGAGGAGCTGAATGCGCTTTTGGCTTCCCCCCCCCGAATACGATTTCCCAGCAAATGGTTCTTTTGAATGGGAGGTTTGCCCAGGACATGAGATCGCCCAGCCCTGGGGTATTTCTGCCGGCATTACACACTCTGAATGCTCCGAGACGAGAAGTTGCACAGAGAACGCCTTTTGTCTGCCAGCACAATCTGCTTTTTTGTTCCAAGGGGGCCGAGATAATTGGAGCTGCGGAGCGCTACCTTAACGCCCTTCCACCAGTCATGGACTTAATTCTGGGGAGAATAACTCCCCGCAGTTATTGCCATAAAGCAACGCAGCGATTCAGAGAGCCCTTTTCACTCGCCGGTGCCGGGGGGGGACCACCCAGGCGCCGGCGGGACAAAGCCACCCCGGCGCCCGCTGCGAGGGGCAGAGCCCACCCGGGGCCGTGGGGAGGGACGGTCCCGCGCTGGTCCCCCCCCGGGCTGGGGCGGGGATGCAGGTCGGAGCCCCAGAGCATCCCGCAAGGGTGAGGCACGTGCAGAAAGGGATGCTGGGCTCGCCCCGGTGCGTGTGCGAAGGCCGGGGGCAGAGGGATTCACGTCTTAGGGGTGCGCATCGGCAGCCGCCCCCTCGCTGCCACCTCTTCCCCGCTGCTCGTGCATCGGCTGCAGAGGCGTTTGCCAGCTCAGGCATGCAAATCTATGCATATGAATCCGGAGAAATGTATGTTCAGGGAAAAAAAGAAAAATCAACCCTTTTTTTACAGCCGTTATCTGGTTTATACCCGCATGGAGCAGGACTGGGCAGCGTCCCCTTCTCCCATCCTCTTGTCCCCTGGAGTGGGTCATGCTCAGCTGCCTGACCCCACAAACAGCAACTGTACAGAAATCTGAATTAATTCTGGCAGAAACAATCTTAGAGAAGGGCTGAGTTACATCCCCTGAGCCACTTCCTCTGCCCCGTGGGACTGGCTGTGTTGTTCCCCGTCCCCAAGGGATGCTGGACAGGAACACACCGGCATTCCCACCTCTTAACAGAGAGAAAAATCTTCATTTTCCCCATGTTGGGGTCCAGAGGGCGTCTCTGCCACTGCTGTCTTGCACATCACTTGTCCCTGTCCCCCTTCCCATATTTATACCAGGCATAGGTCTGGTCTGAGGGGGCAAGCAGGGGCTGGATGGCTGCTCCCACAGGGATTTAATTCGGTATTTGGGAAGGGCATTTTCCATAATGGGGCTGAAATGAGCCCTACGGAACAGAAATCCTGTGGAGGGGACACACCAATCATGAGATCCCTCCTTCATTTCAGAATTTTAGCTAAAAAAACCAAAAAAAAACCAGAAAACGGGGGGAAAACATGTTCATTAGGAAGTAGAGACTATTAAGAGGCTGTCTGAGATTCCAGGAGGAATCTCCACTGCAGAGAAACACGGATAAAGTGATCAGGCTGTGTCTGTGTGCCCGTCCACCCCAGCTCTGAAACATCACAGGAGGGGATTCAGCCTCAACATCAAACACACGGAGGTTTTCTGGGATCATTGGAGCCCTACAGACCTTCCAAAATTTAATATCTGAGGGAATATCTGCTCAGCAGCACCCACATCCAACCCCAGCACCAGGAATTCCGGGAGAGGGGAAGGCTGCTCAACCCCTCTGTTAGACACTGGAGAATCCGCAGGGGGTAGCACACACGAGCAGCTGGGGTTTGGTGTTTGGCCGTGGAATGCAGTGGTCTTTGGATGATGGATGAAGCATTTCCATCCTGAAATCCCTGGTGGAATTCCGGGGCTGGATGCGGGAGCTGCCGGGAGCCGGCTCCGGTGGCTTCGCCAAGCCGCTGCTGCCATCTGCTGCAAGAGACATCCCTGGGAGCCCAAGGCCACGGGAATGGGGCTGGAAAACCTTTTCCAAGAAAATCTTTCACCTGTCACAGCCGGGCAGGTGTCCGTGCCTCAGGTTGCCTGCGGGGAAAGTCTATCCCGATAAAAACATGGATCCACACGGCCGATTTCAGCATCAGCTGCGTCGTGAATTGGCCATCACAGTTACAGCATCGTATGTTTATTCTTTTTGATGCATTTAAATATCATCCATTCCCCTTCCAGGAGGAAATACAGTGACTTTCCAACGGGACAAATCCTTTTCTGTGAGGATATAATTCATGGAAAGCAAAATGAGCGGGAAAAGGCCACATTTGATGCTGTTTCTCCCTGGAGAAGAGTGGTCAAAACATTCCAACTCTGCATTTCTTTTTCAGCTGCACGTTTGTTTTACTTTTTCCCCTTTTTTCCCCCCAATTTTCCACGGTTTTCCACTTGATCTCAAGCCAGCTGGGGCCAGAATGTGCCCACTGGGGTTACAAAGAGCTGCCAGTCATTAAAATTTGGGTCCAAATTTGAATTTTCTCTGGAGTTTTGCTTTTGCTTTCATTTCAGTTTGGAAAAGGTAAGAAAGAAAGAAAACAAAAAAAAAAAAAGAAGAGATCAAGGACTTAAAAAAACTTTTGGGATCTCCTTGGAATGAGGGGAGCAGCCAACATCATCCCAGCACAGCTTCCAGTCCCCTGCAAACAGGATTGGACCTGATGGGAACTCAGTGCTGGATTCAGGATCTTCTTTGGGGAAGAAATCAGGATGGTGGTTTCTCTGAGGACAAGTGTTCTGGAAAGCTCTTCATGCAGGACTTCTTGGAGCAGCTGCCGGAGGGATTTCAAGCCAAGGAAACTCATTGCTGTAGTTTGTTCCCTGGAAAATGAGGATTTGGGCCCAGACTCCTCCCGGGAGGTATTGAGCTGAAGTCAGTCTGAGCTGGAGCACGAGCCAGCGGGGTGGAGGAGCTTCCAGGGTGACTCAGATTTGGGATTTCAGGGATCAACAGCTGCTCCTGCGATGGCAGCTGGGACTTTTCCTCACCAAAAGTCTACACCCAAGGAGAGAGGCCTTTCTCAGCACCTGGGTGCTCGTTGCAAGTGGATTAGGAGAGCTGCTCTCCAATTGAGGGCCTTAAATTTCCGTTTTCCCCCCATTTTCCCAGGCCTGCCTCTCACACATTGATGGGAAGAGGTTGTTGGTCTCCTCCACCCCTCCATCCCACATCACCAGGACCCAACCCCCCTGGCGAGCTCACATCCATCCCTGCCGAATAAAACAGGGAACCGGCCTCTATTTTGGCTGCAGAGACAAATGTATTTTCCTATAAATTTTAATTAGTGACCAACACGTGCTCTCCAGAGCCCAGGCAGAGGATCAGGGAAAGGTGGAGCTGTTTTGACAGCTCTGGAATCAGAGACAGCATTTTCTGCTGGGTGCCCAGCTCCCACCAGGGTGAGATTACAGAGCTTATTATTAACAGCCTGATTCATTATATTGCCTGTGTAGCTGCATCACGGGTACAGGCTCAAATGTTAATTGCAATCTATTCCTCAAGGATAAATCCCAGCTGTTTCCCTAGAGATGAGTGTGGCACAAGCCCTGGAAATGTGAAGAAAATGGGTGTTTTTCCAAGGGATGGCAGAAAACCAGGGGACAGATTTTAGCATGGGGTGGGCAGAGGCTTTACCCTGTATCCCTGAGGTGGGATGAAAAAGACACCCCAGGATCTCGACCCCAAGGTTGTCCCTTGGCCAGTCCTTGCTGATAGACCAAGTCTTTCCTCTGTGCCCTGTGGCTTTGGGCAAGGAGAGGTCCTGGCAGATGATTCCTTAGCTATGGACACCTCTCAAGGTCTGGACAGATCCTTTGCCCCACGCTCAGGGCAAGAAGGGGAAAATGTTCTCAGCTTTGGGTTTGTGGGATGGGATCTCTGATCCTGGGGACCCTTCAGATCTCACCTGAGCTCTGCAAGATGGCAAGGGGAGGGTCAGCCCAAGGCCTGTCTCATCCCTCTGGTCCCTCTCTTTTTTCTCCTGGCTCATAGATCTGTAAAAGGAGGTCGGAGGTGCCCCATCCCTGGAAACATCCGAGGTCAGGCTGGACAAGGCTCTGAGCAACCTGATCTGGTTGAAGGTGTCCCTGCTCCCTGCAGGGCTGGACTAAATGTTCTTTAAAGGTACCTTCCAACCCAAAGCTTCCGTGATTTTGTGATTAAAGGGAGCAGGGAATGAACTTGGCAGGGGATTGCTACCTCACAAAATGAGATTAAAAGATCCTGTCCTACAGTGACTTAGACATCCACCACCTTTTCACCTCCTGTCTGCACCACACCTTCCTCCTACCCCAAACCCTTCTCCATGGTCCTTCCTCCAGCAACCTCCCGAGTCCAGCTCCTTCTTCCTTGCAACCCTTTCTGCAAACCAACCCTTCCCCTCTGGCATTTCTCACTCCTGCAATGTGCACCCTCAGATTGCCAGAAAAAACGACGCTGGGTGAACAAAGCCCCTCAAGGTGACATTTTTCCAGCCTGGAAACAGCAGCTGGACCCCGATGGATGCCGTCTGGGGTAGGTTTTTTTTTTCTCTGCATCAGGCAGGTGTCCAGTGTGGGTATGTGACCCGACATTGATGTTATAATTAGGCTGGTTCCCACCCTTGCCCTCCCGAACGGAACAATCGCCGTCATTCTCGCCGGCGGTCAGAGTTCACCGAGGGCCTGGCACGGCTGTGACATTGATTGGCGGGTCCTGCCGTCTCCTCCTTGTCGGGTTTGGGCTCATCAATTAGTGCCTGCACAGCTTAATGAGGTTTTGATGATGGAGGGCAGGCGAAATTTCATTCCCACCCAGGGAAACTCTGCGGCAATAACTTCGCTCCCTCCGGTGTGATGTTTTCTTCTAGAGCTCCGTAGCCAAGAGACTCCATAGGGAAAAGAGGAGCCTTTCTCCTTTTTCACAAGGAATCTTGGCTGGAAAAGTGTCCTGAGTGACAGGACAGAATATTCAGCGTTTCTGTGGTGGCAGCTTTGCTGGGATTTCGGAGCAATATTTTGGGATTTCGGGAAATGTTTCAGCTGAGTGTTAAAAATCCAGATTTTCTGCCAGCGGCCATTAAAAGCAGGAGGATCCCTGCCACAAGAAATCCTACACAGCAGCGTGGTACCCTGGTGATGGCCAGGCAGCTTTCCCTGATGGAGCTCCATGAAATTGCAGAGCTCTCCAAATCCAATGTTTTAGTGCTCCCACCTTTTCTCTTTGCACTCGGAGAGCATCTCCCCTCCAGGAAACAACTCCAGCAGCGCCTCATGGGCTGGGGGCAGGATCAGATGAGGGAATTTACTCTGGCATTGCTGCTCTGCTCATCCCAAAGCCCAGATAAAGCCCAGCACATCCCATGAGCTCACAAATCGAGCAAGCAGGGGCCTCCAGCCCACAGCCAGCAAACGGGAGAGGCTGTGGGACCTCCAGGCGACTCCCTGGCTGATGGCATTCCTAATCCCCACAGCAGCTCCAGGTTTTTCAGGGCACAGGAGCAAATATCCTCGTGGCGTGAGCCTTGGGGCCCCAGGAAGACCAGATATCTCTAAGGATTTGGTGTCATCAAACACTTTGCTGATGGAGCCTGCTGGAGGTGATGTCTGGAGCAGGATGTGTGGATCATTCCTCTTTTTCTCCACTGAGGGTGGTGAGGCCCTGGCACAGGTTGCCCAGAGAAGCTGTGGCTGCCCCTGGATCCCTGGAAGTGTCCAAGGCCAGGTAGGAAGGGGCTTGGAGCAACCTGGGCTAGTGGAAGGTGTCCCTGCCTGTGCCAAAGGGTGGAACTGGATGATCTTTAGTCACCCAAACCATTCTGCGATCCTACGACAGCACAAAAATCAAATTTTCCTGTCCAATCCACCTTCCCTGGGTACCAAAAGGCATCTCCAAGGGTGCCCAAGGCATCCTCCCACTGCAGCTTTATCCAGAGGTGTCAGCCATCGGGAATGCTGGTGTTACACATCCCCTCACTGCCAGGTTACCCTGCATGTCACTGAGTCATGAAGTTCCAAATTAAGGAGGGAAAAAGCGAGGCAGGGAGGGCTGCAGCAATTTTCCCAACATCCCTTGGGGGCTGGCATCAGGAATGTGGAGCTGATCTGCTCCCTTTGCTCTCCAGCCCTCAGTCCCATGGCTGAGCTGCTCCCAAAAGTGGATCCTTCTGCCACCTAACTCAGCCCTGGGAGGAGAAACCGTGGCAAAATGAAAGCTCTGGCTGCAAATATTCTTATTTTTCTGCCTAGCCAGGGAGCCATTGAGAGTTTTTCTTGCTTTTCTCCCCATTTCCACCTTCCTTTTTCTTCCAGGATGGCAAAACAAGAGCAGCAAGATTAGATCTGTCATCTCAAACAGCCCAGGCCCATCTAGAGGTTACCCCAGGACCACAAATCCAAGGAATCATCGCTATTTTTGGTAGATAACAGCGAATCGCTGGCGGGGTGGGGTGGAGTGCGGTGCGATTTCTCAGCTCCTGTGAGTAATTGCAATTCTCACCTCTAGGTGAGAGACTCAGAGGTGAGAAAGCCTCAACCTGACAGCAACCAGGAGCTCCGGGGCAGCAGAAAGCAGAGCAGTGACGGCCCCCGGTGTCCTTCAGCCCCTTCCACGTGGGTGTTCACCCCAAAATACCCCAAAATTACTTTTCCGTCACCACCAGGAGGGATTTAATGGTCGGACATCGCTGCCACCTGCTCAGAGGTCTTCACCACCCCAGATATCAAATATTATCGTCAAGAATCTTGACGGACAAGATTGCCTACACTTGGGAGAAAAGATTATTTGGGGGGACCCTGAATTTAAAGCAAATCCAGCCCGTGGTTTTTTTTTTCCTCGGGGCAGATGCAGAAGGAAAAGCATCACTTGGGAAGCGCTTTGTGACTCCGGGTGATATTTTTATAACCTCAGAAATCGCCTTGCACAAACACTTATTTTTTTTTTTTTTTTCCTTTGAAAGGGCAGCGAGAACAGGGTGTAGTTCAGCTGCAGATTTGTCATCAGAGGCTCCCGGCAGGGGGGGAAACTCTCCATCTCCAAAGGGGCCATCCAGGAAAAGCCAAGGGGCTTTCTGGAACCTTGGGAGCACCCGGAAAATCAGCCAAGCTTCCATGGGGGAGCCCTTCCCGTTTTGTCCTTCTCCCACATGGGGTTTTTCTTAGGATGGAGGAAGCAAGGGGCACGTCTGCTCCCGCAGCTGAAAAAGAAACTGAGGCCTCTTTCTTCTTTCCATAAATGTCGTGAGTCACCGGGCAAAGTGTTCCTGTTGCATCAGGAATGAATCAGATGGACGGAGCCTCGAGCTCGGCGTCCACTGGGGTCTCCACCAGATGATAAAAAAGAAATCAGGTATCACTGGTGATGTATCAGAGATGGTAATAGTGAAATAACCCCCTTTGACTCCTCCACCAGCCGGATTTTCCCCCTGGGAGGGTGATGGGGTGGTGGGATGAGCGTCTTCTCCCCTGAGTGAGCTAAAATGAGGAATTGCTCTGGGTTAAAAATAAAGCAAAAAAAAAAAAAAAGCAAAGGAGAGAAGGGTTATTTTTAACTCAGAGCAGCCCTGATCTGGTTCACCGCCCGGGCATGGAGACAGGGCTGTGAAACAAGGGCTGCTCGGCTCAGCTGTGCCCGGGAGGGGATTTGGGGATGGGGAAAAATTCATTAAGGAGGTTTTGCTGTTGGCTTGCAAGAGCCTCCTCCTGTCACGGACACACAGAGCGGGGCCTCCCAGCTCAGCTCCTGCCCCAGGGCTCTCCAAAACATCCCCTGCCAGTGAGGACAGAGGCAGATATTCCCCAGAAGCCCCAAACAAGTGCAAATTCTCCTTAATGTCCTTAAATCCCACTTTGTATTTTAGGTTTAACTCAGTATCTCTTAAACCAGGTCCTGGAGGATGCTGTGTCCCAAACAGGTCACAAACCCCAAAGGGACAGGGACATCTGTGATCCCAGTGGTAGCTGTCCGTGCCTGGACATCGAGGTGGGCAGCAATCTGTCCACTGGAGCAGTTATCCTCTCCCTGGAATCCCCCATTTCAGCCAGGCCAGCTTCCACAGTGCAGGAAAACAGGATTAATTCCATTTCTCAGCATCTTTGCCATCATTTTCTTGGACCATCAGTGCTGCTGCTGTTTAGTGGCTGTCTGGGGGAGATTTAATGCAATTTAGGCGCTTTCTTAAGTAAAATAATAACACTAATTTTTACCTGCTCTGCGTGGGGATGGTGCCTCCCTGGAAGCAGCACAGGAATGAACTTGCCTCCCACTCAGGCTCCCTCCTGGCACTTCTCAGCCCTGTTGCTGCCATCTCTCCTGCGTGTGACCCAATTTTTTTAGGGAAAGAGGCTTTTGGGCTCACGCCCGTCTGTCTGTCTGCCTTCCCTGTGTGATGTTTTCAGCTGCTGGGTGATTCCAACCCCATTTGACAGGGGATGGAGGTCCTCGAGGTATTCATTTCCTAGGAGCATTCGGGGGAAATCTGGAAATAAGCAGTTTTGGTGGCTTCCTGCTGAGTTTCAAAACTTCTCTTCCCATCTTTGACAAAGGAAGTATTTAGTGTTTAGCCTGGGACAGCTCATGAGCTCGATTTATCCCAAAGTTACCCCAAAACAGAAAGGAGATAAGCCAAAAATTTATGGTGCACTGTTGTTTCTACACTGATCTCTTGAGCTTTGGAACCATGTGAATTACTTCTTTTCCACGTGGAGTTAAGATACTGCTGTGCTGGCCTGTTCCCTCTGTCCCGTGTCAGGTAAAATGAATTAATTTTGGTTTAAATAATGAAAATTAATTGCTAGGTAAAAAAATGAATTTTCCTAGCGGGGGAAACCGAGGCACAGAGAGGCTGGAGCAGCACCAAGGGTGGGTCCTCTCCTTTTAGCCTTTTCCAGCTCCAGAAACAGTACAAGTTTTACGAAATCCTATCTGTTTTGTCTCAGAAGTGAATAGAAGTGGCAGCAGAGCAGCCTGGCAAAGGGGGGCCCTCCCTGCAGTCCTGCTTTATTTTGGATGAAAGAGCCTTAAGGATTTTCTTTGGATCTGTGGGTGAGCAGCTGATGCTGAAGGTGGGGAGCACATTGGGACTACTGGACATGGAGGAACCCATGGCAGGGTGCACAGACAACTCTTTATTTTATATATTTATAATGCAGGAGCACATTCTCAGGCAGAAACAGAGCAAAGCTGCATGGTGTGGATGCTGCAGGGCATGGATGCTGCAGGGCATGGATGCTGCAGGGCATGGATGCTGCTCAACATGGATGCTGCTCACCATGGATGCTGCCTGGCACGGATGCCACACACATCCCCAAACACCCTGGCACACAGAACACCCACACACAGCCCGTGCCACCCCCACAAGCGGTGCCTGTCCCACGTCCCTCGAGGCACACACACATTCCCACAAGGCACATACGCATCCCCACGCAGCCTGGCACACGCAAAGCCTCCAGCAAGCACGTGCCAAGCCCACGAGGCATCCCGCATCCCGCATCCCAGCAGGGCCGGGCATGGAGCGAGGCTGCACGGCGTGTGCGGGAGCCCAGAGCGGATCTCTGGCCGCCCTGGGAAGGGGGAATGGAGCAGGGAAGGGGGAACAGCACAGGGAAAGGAGACAGTGCAGGGAAAGGGGATTGGCGCAGGGAACGGGGATTGGTGCAGAAGGGGAATGATGCAGGGAAAGGGGAACGGTGCGGGGAAAGGTGAATGGTTCAGAGAAGGGGGAACGGTGCAGGGAAAGTGAAGAAACGCTGCAAGGAAAGGGGAATTATGTAGAGAAAGGGGAACGGGGCAGAGAAAGGAGGAAGGGTGCAGGGAACGGGGAGGCACGGTGCAGGGAAGCGGGAATAGTGCGGGGAAGAGGGAACGGTGTAGACAAAGTGCAGGCACGGTGCCCCCCAGCCCCATTCCCGCACTCCCGGGGGATCCCGGCCCCGCGCTCCGCGCCGCTCACGCGCTGCCGGGGTGG
>VZRJ01013182.1:124388-142550 GCA_013397565.1 Ptilonorhynchus violaceus | reverse complement strand
TCCATCTCGTCACTACTCGTTCCTTTTTCTCCACAGCACTGGAGGTCTCCGGGAGCGACACTGCCCCGTCCGCGCCCCCCCCTCCCGCCTTTGGTGGGGTGGCGTGGGGGGGGGAGTGGGGCCTTTCGCTTCCCTGCTTGTGGGTGGGATGGGGTGGGATAGGCAGGGGTGGGAAAGGGGAATCGCTCCAGCTCGCCAGCAGCTGCACAAGGCCCGGCTCCGCTCCCTCTAGCGATGGGATTAGACGGGATGGGCTCGTCCTCCCTTCCCCAAACTCGCTCAGTCCGGCCTCTGCCCCGCCCGTGGCCGGCTCCGAGGAAGGAGAGGCATTTCCTCCTTCTCCTCTCCCCCCGAAAACCCTCGTCTGCTGGGGGAAACGAGGCTTGGATGAAGCTCGTGGGGCAGAGGTTGTTTCTCCGTAAGCCCTTGGCTGCTGAGTTGGTATTTTTTGCTGGGCTGAGGAGTTGAGCTTTATCCTGGAGCAAACAACTCTTGTTAGCCATCCATTGGCTTGGGTTGGATGGTGCGGGAGATCAGCTTTCCTTGGCGGAGCAGCTCCCGGTGGGAGGATATTATATTCTGTCTGAAAATACTCTATCCTGTCTCTTGTGAGCGGCGAACGTGATACTTTGGGGCTGATAAACCTGTGTGTGATGAAGTGATAGCCCAGCTCTGCCCCAGCAGAGCGGGACTAAAACTCTGCCGAGGCATAAAACTGCCCAAATGTTGTTGCGTTTGACATTGACCTTGTGGCTTTGCCTCTCTGCTCCTGCCAAAGCAAATTCCACAGGTTGATTAGAGTCGTGAACAGAGGTCTGGTGTTGAAATTGTAGCTTGGTCAATAGCTAAAATTCCAGTTATTTGTTTAATACTTTGAGCTTTGTCTTGCGAGGCTCGCAGCAGCCCTTTGCAGGGTATTCCATTAACCTTATTTTCCAGGCAGACAAATCGAGGCAAAGTGGATTTTTCCAAGGTCATTCAGCAATATCTTTATTGCTATTTTTGCTGCTGATTTGGAGCACTTCTGTGGGAAATAAAGGAAGTGTAGCCGAAGTGGAGGATTGCTATTTTGCTTTTTTTCCATGGGGTTTATAATGGAATAAAATAGAAGTACAGCCTTCTGGATAAAGGGATTCTCTGAAAGGAAAGTTTCTGTGGTAGGTTGGATGCTACTGACTTCCTCTGCTACGAACATGTCTGCAGTGCTGGAGAGCCCTGTTGGGCTGCTTTCCCTGTTGGAATAATTGCATTGGGTGAAAGGGTGAGGAAACTCACCTCGATTGAACCTCAAACTCAACAGCTTTGCCAGGTTCCCTGGTGCTTCTCCCGTGATGGAGCATCAGGAATAAAAACGGCTCAAGCAGAGCTGCTCTCCCCTCAGAACAACTCTGCGTTTGTGATGTAAATCCTGTTAAAAATCGAACATCTCAATGTAAATGGTCTGAGGATTTCACATTGGTTTCTCTTCGCATTTCCTAGTTGTGAAATAGCTGGAATGTGGAAGGGCCTGGGCAGGAGGTGTGCTCATGCCGAGTTCCCTGTGAGCATTAGTCATGCTGACCAAGTGGGGGGAGGACCAGCCCCAGCTTTCCAAGGCAAACCGAGTGTGTGTGTGGGAGTCGGGGCTGGATTCTGCTCCTGGGAATTCACCCAATTGTCTCGTGCTCCAGCTGCTTTAAGTAGTAGCATTTTACAGATAATTATCAGATAAGCCATCGATGGAAGGAGGAAAAGCTCACAGCCCAGGATTCCAGCTGAACTGGCAGTGGTGAAGTTTAAAGAACCACCTTTACACATCCCAGAGGCTTTTATTTCTAGAACAACCTTTAATTTTTAGAAATGGGGTTTCAAGCAAGAATTTTTATGGATTTCAACAGCCCTCCCAAGCATCCAGATTACTTTACAGTGGATAAATTTGGTGAATGTGAACTAACTTTATCTGAAAAGGAATAGTTCTGATTCTTTTTTTAGAAATCTCTTGGAAGTTCTGCTACTGGAATGCTACAGAGCTTGTGTTGGAGCTGGCGCCATCCTCAGCCATTATTCCCTTTCTTTAACTGATGAGTAAAGAAGTTTAGAATCAGCTTCCTACTACAGCAGCTGTTTTTCTGTGTAATTCAGCATTTTTTCCTTTCTGCTTGCAAGTATCCGATTTTATTCCTTGTTTTGAACACACGTGAATGTCGGAGGGCTGTGGTGGAGCTTCTGCTGATGTTTCAGTTCTGGTAAAACTCGTGTCTCACACCCTGCCCTGGTACCTCACAGCTCTCACTGCAGAGCCTCTGCCTTGACATTTCCCCCAAACCAAAAGCCGATTTCATTGCTGGAGCTCTTGTGTGAGTTCTTGCCATTTCTACTCAGAGTGTAAATGTTGACTTACTGCCCAGTTCCCGGGAATGAATAACAGGATATTTGGCTTAAAATTGAAGATTTTGAACTCGGGAACAATTCAGTCTCAAAAAAAAAAAAATAAAATAAAGCAAACCACCCCAACTGTGCAACGCTTATCTGAAAAGAAATTCTTGTAATGACCAGTTCTCACACCAGTGTACCCAGTGCTGAACTGGTGAGCACCAAGTCACAGGCCACTCTTGGGTGTCACAGCTGCATTGTTGACACCACGTTATTTCCTGAGCAGCTCCAGGCAGGGAGGGCATGGATGAAACTCGCTCTGTGCTTTTCACCTGCCAGCCTGTCCTTTAGATAAAATATTTTTCAGATACATGTTTTTCCTGTGGTTTGGGTTGTGTGGTAGTGTATAAACCCTTAAAATAATTGGAGATTTTGGTGTGAAACAGCAGTAGTTTGCTTTCCCTGCTTGAAGGTGAGAATAAGGGAATAATTCTGATTTGGGATTTGAGTATCAAGTCAAGCAACCTGCCCTCTTTGATACTGACTCTTTTTATTCTGGCCATTATTTAAGAGTGAGTTGTTCATGTGTCTGAGAAATAGGCATGACTCCAAAGGAAATGATCCCTCTTTTGTCCTTGTTTTGATCTTGCAAGTGGAACTGTTTTCTGTTTTCCTGCCAGTCCAAGCCCAGTGCTCTCCAGGGAATGTTACAGCATGTGGAAAATGTCCTGTCTGGGTAACGAGTGTAGACAGCAAGGTGTTCAACCTCCTTGGGTTAAACAGAGGACATTTCCCTTCGCCTGGCTTCTCACCTGTGGTTGACCTGTCCTCCATCTGCCTTGAATGTGGACAGTGCTTTTGGACAATTTTTAGTTGATCCCTGCAAGCCTTTGGTGACCAAATCCAACTATTCCTGCTTAGATGCAAGCACAGTTCTGTATCTTTAACTTTTATTTCAATGCCAGTACCTTTTTCCTCACAGCCAAATAACAAGGTTATGATCCTTTGGGAGTCCTTTTCCATTCAAGCTTGGCAGAAGCACTCCCGGTGTGAACTGGGGGAAATGCTTGCAATGGTCAGCGTTGACCCCCACAGTTTACACTCCTCTGGTTCTAATGATTAAAATTATAAAGGAGATGGGACTTAATATTAATGAAGAGCTATGAGTAGATGTTCTTGCCATGGCCTTTGTTACAATGGTGTTCAAGTGCAGGATAATGAATCACCTGCTAACAAAGGACCTGACCTGCTTGTTGGCTACTCTTACATTTTATGCCTGCTGGTATTGATACGGTCTAAAGTCACTCAAATCAAAATTATTCGAGCTAAATTTCAGTGTTAAGGCCCCAGAGTTAAAGGATTTGAGTTGATAAATCGTCATCTCTCAGATTATCAGATGTGGAAGGCCAGTAAACAGTTTCTAAAAATAGTTGAATGTAACTGTACTGGAATAGTGTATTGGGCCACCCTGCCTCTATATAAAGAAATGTTTCCAGAATTTGCTGTAACAGAACTCTTTAATCTGTAAAGAAATTACTTCAAGTTCAAAAGAACACACCAGTACTATTCCCTGCTGAGTGGGGGTGTGAAACACTGGGGCTTGAGATTAATCCTGAATTTTAGCAGTGTTCTATTCTTGTTGGATCCCTTCTCACATTCTCTTTTAAATCGCACTTTATATTGTAAAGAGCAAGCTGCCGGGTTAGATTTGCACTTTAAATTATTTGCCAGTTGTTCTTGCATGTCACACCAGTAACAGCTGTTGGAAGTTGGATGGGTTTTTTAAGAAAAGCTTTCTCACCTCTTATTTGCACGTTGTTGGTGGTGTTTTGTATGAATATTTTGCTTCTCTTGATAATTTAATTTGAAACATTCTAGAATGCTATAAATTAGAAAGAATGGTCCAGGCCAACTAGTGATAAGTGGCTGGGTTTCAGATCAATATTTCTGGTAAATGACAAATTGATCCATTTTTGTTCCACTAGTATGTTAATACCAGGTTAGGAATTACGGATTTGGGGTTTTTCTAATTGTTTTAGACATGGAGTTAATGCTTAGGCCAATGTCAGGTAGATTTTCCTTTAAATGGAGATGGAATTTTGGTAATGAATCCCTTGTTTTTGTAAACGGGCCAGTTTTACTTGCCACAGATGCCCAAGCAAATGGAGCAAGGTGCAGAAAGTTACTAAAAACCAACTTTTTGGTAAACCTGCAGCTCTTGGGGCTTTTATCTTGTGCTTTACTATTTTGTCTGAGTGTAACTGTGTAGCACAGGGTGTCACTGGTACTGGCACCGTGTTTATCTCTCCTTGAAATGAGCCTTTAAAACATGATACGAACACCCAGGGAGAGGAACAGCTCCCTGAGACAACAAATGCCCTCTGTACTCCATCTCAGCGTGCTGGGCAGGGGAGGGACACAGAGCTGAACTTTCCTTGACTGATCCTATCATAGAACCATAAAATCCTAGAATGGTTTGAGTTGGAAGGGACCTTAAAGCTCATGTAGGTCCAACCCCCTGCCCTATTCATGGCTGCTGGGATTTTCACATCGCCAAAATGATCGGGTCCAGCAAGTTGAGTTGTAACACTTGCAGAGTTTTGAGCATTATTTTTTTGCTGTGGGAGCCCTGTGAGGTAAGTGCTGGTACATAGAAGTGAAATAAATGTATTTCTATCCTGCAGTGTATTTTGGCTAAATAATCATCTGCCTTAGTCTCTGATTTTGTCTGCCTGGTATATTTAAAGAAATGGTGTAAACCTAAATGAAACATTGCCATTTGCCACAGTTCCTGTCTCTGGGAAGTTTAATCTCTATGTGGTCAAAAAGAACTTTTCCAGAGATGTAAAACTGAGGTTATGTGGAAATTTCGAGGTGTATTATGCTCTCTTTGGTGGCCTGCATACCCTTCTGGTCACGCATCTCTGGGAGCTGTGAACCATCAGCTCACCCAAGAAGTTTGTAGGTCAAGCAGCAGATTTGACTCATCGTGATAAGAAGCCTGAATGAAATGACGTTCAAATGCATTAATGTACATTTAAATATAAATGATGATTAAGTGTTTAGTGATCTTTGGCCTTGAGATACTCCTCAGAGCTCTTATTCCAACCACCTACAATTAATAAAAGCAAATTCTGCTGCTTCCTCATGGGCCGTATCACTTTAACAACCACCGGGCTGCTGCAGTTGCAGACACTCATTCATTTTTAACTCCTTACTCGGAGCCTCTGTGCAAAAGGCTGCCTGTTCTCCTAATTGCTTCTCTAAATGTATCACTTACTAGAAAACAGGCGGCTGAAAATACTTTGTTTCATGAAACGAAACTGCAACTTATCAGCTGAACGTCCGCCTTGCTGTTTACCAATGGCACATTGTATCTTAGCCGAACCTGCCCGACGGGTTTTTACTGCTGCTGAGCTGGAGTGGAGCGTGTTAAAGTGCTCTAGGGCTTCCATGGGCAGGGAGAAACAGTCACAGAGGCAGGTCAGTGGTGGGGTAATCTGGGTTTGGTGAGGGGTGCTCAGCTGCCTTTTTTAGGAGCTCAAGTGGTGCTGGGGGAAAATACACACTGAGCTCTGCAAAAGTAGTCTGTGCTGTTTATTCGAATCGTTCCCTTTCATACTCAAATCTTCCCACTTAGCTTGATGGATCCCTCTTTTGAAGATGTGCTCAAGCACTACAAGCAGCTCACAAGCCGTAGTCTTTTATGTGTTCAGGAATTTTATTCCACTTGTGCTTCTAAAACGATCAGTGTAGCAATTACTGACGACGTTTGGGTGGAGGGAAGGAGGAAGTCAAGGTTCAGTGTGGAATAGGGGTAAGATATTGGTGAGTCAGGATGTGCATTGCAAAGGGTGATGATGCCTGGAGAATGACAGGGAGTCTTGCTTAACTTAAAATACGAGGAAATTTAAGACTTTTCAAACTGTGCGCGTTCTCATGGTCCAGGTATTGGGCTGAAATGGGAATTAAAGCTCAGTCCTGGAATACAGAAGGAGCAGTCGCGTGATCCCTCAGCTGAGCTGTATTAACAGGACGCAGCAAAGTCCTGGGAAGCGGCTCTGGCCCATCGAGGCAGTTTCTGTGACAGTGCAGGGAGACGAGTGTGGAATACAAACCATGGGAGTGATTTCCTTTCCTGTGGGAATAGATGAACGTGACTCCAGCTGCTGGTCAGAGGTTGGTCCCACCCGTGGTGAAATCAGGGACCCTGCCCCAGCCCCATCCAACAAAACCATGGGAACCAAAATAGTGGGAGTTCTGCAGATGGATTTCTTTTAGACAGCAGGGATTCAACTACTTTTTAGTCAACTTGTAAACACACTTTTCTTGCAGAGGTGGGCTGAAAACTACACTGTGCTGCCTATAAAAATAAATGTGACTTTAATGCCACCTACCCTGAAGTACCAAATAAGTTACAGAATAGGTTTGGATAGGAGGGATGTGGAAGAGAACAAGAGGGAAGTGGAAACCAAGTGCTTAAATGAATCTTGAAGTTCTTATTCTTCACAAAAAGTAAAAATAGGGAGGATGGGTGGTATAAAAGCAGCTTCAGTGGCGAAAGGCAGGCTTGACCTGGAAATAGCTGCCAGGAAAACAAGGATCTAACGGGATTCACTGCTCTTAGTGCCAAGTACAAGCAACTTGTTCAACAGCCTGCGACTTCTCCAGGGTGTGGAAAGATGTCATGGATGTAAATGATAAGATTTTGCTCTTTTACCTAATTACCGTGATCAGTCCGAGCATTTGATAGCCTATTATGCTTTTAAAAGTGTAGAAACCAAAGAAAGGCGTTCTTTGTCAGGGCTTCTAAGGTTCTCTTGCTGCAAAAGTCCCTGCACTCACTTTGAAGGGTTACGAGAGCTCTGGTAAAAGGTCACGGTTCAGCCCTGACTGCTGCTTTCCAGATGAAGCAGAAGATAGAGGTGGCATGAGCAGGCAGACAAAGGAGAGCTTTACAGCCTCCCTGCCCTGCAGCCCAGTGAGAGCTGCTGCTGTGGGCTGGGATGTGAGATTTCCTGCTGTGTGAGGGAGCTGGAGAAATGGGCATTGCAGCAAAACTGTTTTCTCTGCTTCCTAATTAACCTTCCTGTTTATACAGCCTTCATATATTCACGTGGGAGTGGAATATCCATGGCCGTGCTGCAGAAATACAAAGGAAGTGGTTGGAATAACAGAACTTTTAAACCTCCCGTTTGGTTTTAATCCATAGTCTGGTTTGTGGAGGAGTTTAGTTTGAAAGCTTCAGTCATATAAAAGAAATGAATCTTTTGACTGGAGTTGCTTCAGCAAGTTGATGTGGTGATTGACGTCCTTCAGGAACTCTGGAGTGGACTCTGAACTTTCATGTGGAGCTGGCTGTGCTTGGACACGTGACTTAGTTAATCTTACAGAGTTTAACTTTTGGGTTAAAAATTGTATCCAGCAAAGCCTCCTGAAGAGAATGGAACTGATTAGACCGTTCCCAGTGCAGGCTGGGGAAACCTGGCTTCAGACATGCCTAGGACAGCACTGAACAGAGTGGGACAAGGCTTTTGTTTTGTAGTTTGCTTTTCAATCCCAGTCTTGCTTTAATGGTCTTAAATAGATATTCGGTAAGGTCTGTTTCTAGTGGGAGTTTTTCTTCAAGTACAGCTTCATCGTGAAATAGGGAATATTTCAGAGATGATTGAAACTTCATGTTGTGCTTTAAATTTGATTTGATTTACAGGAAACTCATGCTTTGAATGTTACATGTATTGGCTGTTTGTGCATCTCATCTGAAACTTGAATTTTCAGTCGGGCTCTGTATTTTCTTCTTAAACTGACACCTGAGAGCTTCTAAACTCCACAGCAGTGAGAATGTGAATCGTCCCAATCCCTGTGGAATGTGTCTGTGAAGCTTCCAGGCTGCTCTTTTTCATGCTTTGTGTGAGCACAGTAATAGTCCTCATGGTGATTTCAATCCTGCTGTGAACTCTGCAGGAGCAAGTTTGGAAAGGGGGGAATTTGTGATGGGATGGGTCCTGTCCCGAGGGCACAGGGAAGTGTGTGAGGCTGGAGTGCAGAGGCAGCGTCTGCAGTTCCTAAACAGGAAGCTCCTGGTGACGTTAATCACTGTAATCAGCCAGGCAGGAGTGTTGGCCGTGAAGGAAGTGTTCATCTCTGAACCTGCTCTTTTAATGTGCCTATTAATTCTCGATAGTTAAGTTTGATTAAATGTGGATTCACTTCCTACAGAAGGTCTCTCTCCGATGGTAATGAAAGTAACGCTGCTCTGTGTTTATGTGCTGTTCACAGACCATTTCCTCAGGGCTGGAGAGGAAGGAAACTGTTCTGAGTAAAAGAAAATCCAAGCTGTATTCTGAATTTCCTTCCCAAAAGAAGCACCAGCTTTTGCTGTGCTAGGCAAAAATGAGCACCAAGTTTTGGCCTGTCTGTTCATCTTTGTGTTGCTTCAATGGGGGGGAATATACAGTGGTGGCTGGGGTGACTCTAAATTATTCATATTATCTCTAATTTGATGTTTTTGTGGTTTTTTTAATGTCCTGGTCAGAACACAGCTGTCGGTAACTCCTGAGTGATACTCTGATCTTTTTCCTCCAGACTTCACTGGCCAGTGAGAACATATCTCAATCATGGGAAATATTTTTGCTAACCTCTTCAAAGGCCTTTTTGGCAAAAAAGAAATGCGTATTCTAATGGTTGGCCTGGATGCTGCAGGAAAGACAACTATTTTGTACAAACTTAAACTCGGGGAAATAGTAACTACTATTCCTACTATAGGTAAGATTTTTATGTTTCTATAACTGATGGCTTTGAGATTTGGGTCTTAGAGGTATCTCAGCTGATTTAAGTGACTTGTCTGTCAGAACAAACACTTGCTAAAAAGTGGTGTGAAGGTGACACAGCCAAATGTTCTGCCATGGGAGGAGATTATGTGGCTTTTCTCACTCCATTCCCTCTCAACAGTTGCTTGTGGAATGAGCCTTTGCGGGCCATAGAAGGGCAGTTTGTCTTCCAGGCTGTTGTGGCATCATGTAAAGTAGACTGAGAAGCAGAGGGTGACACCTCTTTTTATTCCTTTTTTTTTATTAAGGGTGTTCAGAGACCTGATTTGGAGTTTTTAAAATCTGAGGGGGATTTTGTGAGGGTGGGGGGGGGCGGCGGGGGTGGGGTTTAAGCAACACAGTCTGCTTTTTGTAGCTGCTCAGGTAGCAATTAGAGCTGTGATTGCAGTGAGGGTGATGGTGGGAGCAGGAGTCACAGACAACCCAAGTTTGCTTTGAGGGCTTCAGCATAGGATTCTGCTTGTTTAAAATAATTTAAATTCTAAATTGACTTTTTTAATGCTGACATTCTGAATGTGAGTTGCTAAATACGACAGGCCAGCCATGTTTAACTGAGATTTGTGCCACAATCTCTGTTTTAGGTTTCAATGTGGAAACAGTAGAATACAAGAACATCAGCTTCACAGTGTGGGACGTGGGCGGTCAGGACAAGATCAGACCACTCTGGCGCCACTATTTCCAGAACACACAAGGTGAGTCCAAGCACCTAATTCCCAGGTTTCCAGAATTTAAGAGGGTTTTTGGAATGGCTTCACTAAGTTCGTTTTGCAAGTTTCTTGGAGGGGAGTGGAAATATTTATTATTATAAAAGGGTGTGTTTGTGTGCTGCTCTGGCTTTTCTCTTAAGCCACTGCAAGTTCAAAGAGGGATGGGAAGGAATCCAGAAACCAGTCTGCCTTGTCCTTCTGACTCACAGCAAGTTCAGAAGTTTGCTTTTCTTCTGTCAGCATCACAGCTCTGCCCTCACTTCAAAGCAGAGTCTTTACTACAAGCTCTGCAGCCCCATGAACTGAGAGTTTGTCACTTCTGTCACTGCTGGGCCTTTATAATGTGCCTATCTTTGAGTCCTGTCACAGGATTTCAGGAGCTGCTGCTCACTGGAAAATGCCAACTTTATCTCAGACATGAGGCTTCAAGTTTATGTTTATTCTGGTTGTCTGCTTATTTCTAGGTCTGATTTTTGTGGTTGACAGCAATGACAGAGAACGTGTGAATGAGGCCAGAGAAGAGCTTATGAGAATGTTGGCAGAAGATGAGCTCAGAGATGCTGTTTTATTAGTGTTTGCTAACAAACAGGTATGCCCCAAAAGGTGTCTTCCTGTAAGAACTCTTGAAAACTTCCAACATCTTAGTGAGTGCCAGATCTTGACCTTGATTTTTCATGTTTTCAGTGTAATAATAGACAAACTCACAGTAAGTGGCCATTCAGGTATGTTGAAGGCAGGAAACCATGGATTAAATTTTCATGTGAGAGGAGCATCCTTCTAAACAGTCTTGGCTAACAGATTTTCAGTTTTAGGGAAAGCCAGTTTGATTTTTAAGGTTGATGTGGCTTAACCTGCCCAAACTTTTTCCAGAAAGGAATGCTGGAATGCCAGAACCTCCCTGAATTCTTCATTTAGAGTATTTTGAGGGCACTGCTGGTCTTGGTGGAAGCACTGGGCTGACTTTTAATGTGGTTGTGTTGATCTATGAGCTGGGCTCTTCCAGGCCTTGGAGTTAGCTGAGAGTTCTGCCTTTTATTGCTTGTGGAGGTCTTGGCAGCTTAAACCCAAATGTTAAGGACCTTAAATATGGCAAGTAAATGTAAAAAAGGGAGTAAAATCCTGGTTCATCGATTGCATGGATTCAGGTGGGAAGGGTGAAGAAGCCATAAGTCATGTCCAGGAGCAGGAAAGGTGGGCTGTAAAGCAGCTCTGCTCAGCAGAGTAGTACTTTGTGATAAAAGTTGATCTTAAATCATAACTGCAGTCACAGAAAAGACACTCCTGAGTGAAAAGTGAATGAAACAGACCTTGAATTGTGAGCAGGCTTGGGTCAGCACTGGGGAATGACTCTATCCAAGCATCAGCTGTCTCGCTTCCCTGTGAAATATTCCATAATATGTGCTTTTGATTGGGCTGTTAAACCTTTGAGGCTTCTGTCAGTGCAGGGGAATGGCTTGAATATCAAAGTAATCCACTGAGTTTTTCTGCAAGAGAACTTCTGAGAGCTCTTAACTTTCTTTGAATGCCTTTAAAGCTGATGATGAAAAGAGTGGGGAATGACTGTTGTTCCTTCCTTCAGGACCTGCCCAACGCCATGAATGCAGCAGAAATCACAGACAAACTTGGACTGCATTCTCTTCGTCACAGGAACTGGTACATCCAGGCAACCTGTGCCACTAGTGGAGACGGGCTCTATGAAGGACTGGACTGGTTGTCCAATCAGCTCCGAAACCAGAAATGAAACCAGAAACCTTCCTCTTCCCTCTTTTTCCACCCCTCCCTCTTATTTCCTCCTCTTCGCCCTTCGCTTTACTCTAATGTGGCAAACTGTGCTACTTTGTGGTATTGAGTGCCGGAAGCTGTTTTCATTTCTTTTTGTCACAGTATATATTGCATCATGCTGTAAATGTGGCAAATACAAGCCTGAAAACAGTTAGGTTTCTTATTTAATGTAAATAGATTTGTTTCCAATGAGGCAGTTTCTGGTACTCCTATGCAATATTACTCAGCTTTTTTATTGTAAAGAATCAAGTCACTGTTTAGTACCTGGAAGGGATTTAAGTGGGTTAATAACATAAGGGTTGCCAGTGGTCCTTGTGCAGTAGAGCTGAATTCGATCTTGGTTGGGTTGTGAGATCTGTGAGATCCATTTTGGTGGTTGGTTTTTAACCTGAATTCTGTATTTTTTTAAATAGACAAGGAAAAGTAAAAACACTTAAACACACAAATGTTTGACATCGCTTCTGCTGCTCCAGCTCTAACGTGGTGACTCTTGATTCTTTTGAAAGGGTGAAGCGATGACTGACACCCAATTAGCTTCATCTGCTTAATGAACAGATCATAAGTAGTAGATCTCTGGCTCTTTCTGTAGCTCGTAGTCTGTGCTCATCTTTCTTCACAACCGTTAAAAGATTTGCCGGACCTGGTTTAGATGAGCTTTGCAGACTCATGCTAAACATCTGACTTTTGGTTCAGGTGAGATTTCTCGTTTCCATTGAACTTGAATCATTTCCAGAAGTCGACATTTTTAGCCTGTCGTATTTGTCAAAAAGTGTTTTGTACTTTTCTTGTGCGTAAACCACTCCAGAAGGCAAAACCTTTCCACAGGAAGCACAGCCTGTCCTAGTCCTAAGCTCTATAGGCAGAAAGTACTGTACTTAAACTAAGAATTGCCATGAAAAACACCAAACATCTATGTATAGTGTCTAGGGAAAAAACAAAAAGCATGAGAGTTTGGAGAGTCATTCCACTCTACAAGTATTCAATCCCATTTTGGAACAATCCCATATCTGTATATGTGTGAAAACCCTTGGCATCCCTCATACTGCAAGGTTCAGATTTGCCATCAGAAAAATTTAAAAAAGACCTCTTTACTTTTCTTTTGTATTTTGATAAACACTGAAGAAGCTGGAGCTGTTAAACTTTAACTCGAGGAACTATCAGAACTGGTTTATTTAGTGTTGTGGAAACCTTTATTGCTTTCAATACACAACTAGTAATCAACTGTTTTGTATACTTGTTTTCAGTTTTCATTTCGACAAACAAGCACTGTAATTAAAGCTATTAGAATAAAATCTCTTAACTATTTCATGTTTTTTATGCCTTGCTGTTCATTCGATCATCTTGGCAGAATCATAATTAAATACTTGTTGAATAAAAAGTTTCATGAAACTTGCACTGGTATCGTGTTGGTTTGTGTCATCTTCGTGCAGGGATCCAAATCCAAGCAGCGTTTTGCCATGTCACAACTTGCATGAAAATTTGTGGATATCTCCTGTATTTTCTAAGAAATGTATCATGGCTGGTTGGAACCCTGCAGGTGAAGTGGTGGGTGATGGTGGTTGTGTTCTGCTGGAGTCGCTTTGTTGCCTCTGGGGCAACAAGCTTGAGCTTCTTGAGTAGCCCACAACACACTGTTCTTCCTGCTGATCCCATTTAATAACAGGATCTGTGAGTTAGCAGTTTAGTGGGGAAAAAAAATAGGAATTCTGCCTTCCTAAATGCTTTGTTTTGCATTTTTCCTTTCTGCAGTCCCCTCTGGATCCAGGACAGAGCTCCTCCTCCGGGTGATCCTCCTGCCTTCCCTGTCAGCTGCAGCTTCTCCTCCCCAGTGCTCACGCTCGGGCTGCCCGCCAGCTCCCGGCTGTTTTCCTGGCTGGAGTTGCAGCAGATTCCCCATTACACAGGCTGGAAAGCTGTAGGATGAAAGGTCTGTCCTGCAGGTTAGAGAGAGAATTCCCTGTGGGGAAACCTGGGACTCTGGGTGGGTGACAGGGACCGTGGCTGGGACTGGAGTAAAGGGTAAACAGCATTGGGCAAAGTGAGATCACAAACCTCCTGCGAGTCAGCTTAGTTTGACCTTGGAATTTCAAGCTCTGAATCAGGATTTTTGCATCCGTAATAGGACAGGACATCTGTTTATTCCTGTTCTGGGAGGGAATTAACTTGACAGGCCAGCCGGGTTAGGATGCTGCTCCTCTGCATATAGAATTTGCTGTGGAAAATGGGGAATGTGCTGATGTTGTAGGAGCTGTGGGAGCCGTGCTCTGCCTTCTGCTCTGGGCAGCACAGGCTTTGCTCTGTTCCAGGCTCAGACAGGCCCCAGGAATTTTGGCCACCCGACAGCTGGGCAGCTCAGGGATCCTGCCCAGTGCCCCCAGGAACTGGTGCAGCAGCTGGGCAGGGAGGTTTTGGGGTGAGCAGCCCTGGGACAGGGATGTGCCTCGGCTCCTTTATCCACCCTCACTTTTGTCTTCCCCATGTTTCTCAAACTAATTTCCTCAGGTCTTGGTTTTGAATGTGAAACAGGAAGGTGGGAGAGCAGGAGAGGCCAAGCTGTGACACAGGGGGCAGGAGGAAACTTGGGAGAGCTGAGCTGAGCCAGGATAGCCGTGCCATGGCCCCTCTGGCATAGTGCTTGGCAGATCAGCACCCTCTGGCATTTGGTGGGACACGTGTGTGGAGCTGTGGGTGCAAATCATCCTGGCAGAGCCCAGCCCTGCCCACAGCATCCATCCCATCTGCTTGGGAGATGATGGGAAGTAGGAGCCTAAGGAGGGAGCAGGACACTGGGATTTGTGGTGTTTTTTCTCTGCTCACTGTGGTGTTTCCACTCTCCCAGGGTTCCCTCTGGCTCCCAGTGCCCAGTTCCCGTTAAGCACAGCCCTGCTCCACCATCTCCATAGCTGCCCTGCCCTGGGATGCTCCCAGCAGGCTCCAGTCACGGTTTGCATCTCACAATCCCCAGGAGGGTGACCCCAAGCTCAGTCTGGTGAGCACCAGCAGGGTCAGAGCCCCTGGCCAGGCAGTGCCTGGGCTCAGGGCCACCCCAGCCATGCCATTTGGATCCCTGGGATGGATCTGGATCTGCAGCTGCTCAGACCACGAGGAACAGCCCTCGTGCCAAGAGGCTGTCAACCCCAAAAAATCACGGTGGGGTGGGGTGGGGTGGGGATCACCAAAGGCTGTGACCACAGCATCTCCCGCTGCCTGCACCGAGCACATTGGGACAGAAGGGCTTTGTCAGCTCCTGATCACGGTCCCACTGGGCTTTTGTCCACCAAGACACACAAACCCTCCCTGTCTTAAATTGCATCATTAATTACACAAATGAGGCCCTTGTACTTGGCGTGGCCCCGCTGCAGCCGGCGATGCTCCGGAGCTGCTCGGGACAACCCCTTTCCATTCGGATCAATATTTCTATTTACTGATGTAAAATTTCCCTTTTTCAGTAAGCCAAGAACACAAATAGTCATGTTCTGAGGGTTTAAATCCTGGATGGGAATAGAGTTTACTGCTCCCTGGGGTGGGCGGACGTGGCCAGGGCAAAAGCCTATGGAAGACGCCTGGTCCCATCCACCTTCTCCCATAAATTGAGGAATTATTTCAAGTGTTCAGGACCAGGCTGGATGGGGCTTGGAGCAACCTGGTCTAGGGGAAGGTGTCCCTGCCCATGGCAGGGGGATTAGAACTGGGTGGGCTTTAAGGTACTGTCCATGCAGCTGATGAACTTAGGAAATGTTTAAGGAAAGAGAGACTTCCAGCCACTGTGCTGGCAAGCACTCAACCTGAGGGAAAGAAGATAAAAAACCATAATATTAATAATAATAATCTCTTCCAAAGTCTCTATACATAAACACGAGGTATCCACAGCATTTTCAGCACCACAGCCAGAACTACCCCAGCACCAGCCCCCACCCCAGCATCCTCCGTGCCAAATCCTGCCTGGATGAATGGATGGATCTAGGGAGTGAGGAGAAGGGTGCCCGGGCACCTGCTGGTGCTGCCCCCGGCTGGGCAGGGAAGGGGCTGTTGGCACCACAGCCTTAATGCCCTTTGCCAGACTCTGCCCCGGCACCCGCGGGGCTGCAGCGTTTTTAATTTAATCACCTTAAAAAATATAAACTCTCTGGAAGATCTCCCTGAAACAACCCCGGGCTCCCCCTCAGTCCTCCGAGTCGGTGTCGTGGCGCTGCCGGACCCCGCGGGACGGGGGGGANCCGGCCGGAATTCCCGCTGCTTCCCGAGGATTCCGTGTCGTGCCGGCGCCGGCTGCCGTGCCGCGATGGCTCCGAGTGCTGCTGCGTTTTCCTGCGGTGGTGCCTACAGGAGAGAGGGGGAAGTGACAGCAGGGACATTGGGGACACCAGCGTGATGGTTCTGGGGGTGAAAAAGGGTTTTGGAAAGCCAGGAAATGCCAAGGGGGCATCCTGATGCCAGCCATGACAAAGTGGCTTTCCTAAATCCTTCATCCCGTTTTCCACTGATGATGCCCCATCCTAGCCCAGCTACCTCTTATCCCGATCCGGGGAAGAATCGGAGGAGGATGGGGCAGCATCCTTCTTGGAATGCTTGTCCTTGTCCTTCTTCTTCTCCTTCTTGTGTTTCTTCTTTTTCTTATTCTTTTTCTCCTTCTTTTTCTCCTTTTTGGATTTTTTGCTGCCCTCAGGTCTGCAGAGAAGAGATCAAGCAATGAGAATCCCTGCACTGTGCATTCCTCTGGCTCCAAAAACTCATCCCCATCCCTTTTTCCAGGTACATCCCACCACATCTCTCCTTGGCCAAGGAGAAGCCCCCAGAGGTTTTTCAGGGTGATTCAAGCAGATTGAGAACAAGCCCAATGCCAAATGGAGCCATGGAAGCATTTTGTAAAATATTTCCCACAAAAACCAGGCCATTTCTGGTGCTTTCCCACCAAAGTGGGAAAAATCCTCACCGTTTCTCCTCCACCTTCTCCTCCTTTTCCTGCTTCTTCTTAGAGCCAGATGTCTCTGGGCTGCTGGAGACTTTCTGGTGCTAGGGTTGGAGAGGAGGAAAAATACAGAGGGAATCTGTGAGCCCATAGCTTTGAATTACAAGACAAAGGGATTTTCTCCCTTTAAAAATTAAATTTGGGGAAAAAAAATTTTAAAACTTTAAATTAAATTTGGGGAAAAATTAAAATACCCTTAAAAGATGCTTCCAAATTAAATCCTCACAAATTAACTCTGTGCCCACAGGATGCTGGAAACTCCTGCGGGTCTCTGTGCTACAATATCCAGACTGGTTTTTAAACAAAATATCCCAAGCATGGGGCACAGCTTTTTGCCTTTTCTCATGTATTTTTGAACTTCCCAAGGACAACCAGCACCGTACCGTGAAGACAGAGAGCCCCAGCTTGGCTGCCTCCTTGTCCTCCTTGGAGAGCATCACCCGGCCAGCACTGCCACTGCAGAGAGACAGCACAGAAAATCATAAAAACAGTAAAATCAAACAATCAAATTGTTCTGGAATTGGTGTGGGATCCCCCCCATCCCCTCCTTACCTGGAGCTGCCCAAACCCACCACCCGATCCACGTCCTTCTCGTCCCGCTCGGCACCGTCCCGCTTGCACACCTCAGCCAGGTCCTGTGGGGAGGGGGGACAGTGTCCTGTGTGTGTCCCTAAAATTAGAGCTGAGGGGAGGGGACATCCCCCAGGAACACTGGGGGGACACATGGTGCCCCCATTACCTCCTTGCTGAGGCCTGTGGGCTGCCTCTTCAAGTTCTTGTAGCCCCTATAAAAACACAAGCGGGTGACACGTTGGGGGAGGCTTTGTACCCCCTGTTTTTTGGGGTGTTGGGGGGGGTGTGGACTCACAGAGCTGCCATCATGGCCTCCTGCTCAGCCAGGCGAACTGCAGCCAGCTCTTCCTCCCGGGATAACGGGGGGCCTGTGTCCTTCTTGCCCTTGGCATACCAGGTCAGGTCCTTCCCCTTCTGCCACCGGCCCACTGGTGCCATCAGGGAGTTCCCTGTGGGGAGCAGCGACCCCCCTCAACATCATCGCACCCCAAATCCTCCCTCTGCACCCCAAAACCGTGTCAGGGAGTACAGGGAGGGTGGGACAGGGGGCTTTGGGCAGGATGAGCCCTTACCCAGGTAGTTCTCACGCTGTTTGTCCGTCTTGACATCCTCCCAGCTGAACTGGTCCTGGCCCCCCCGGACCCCGCCCCGGGAGGAGCCGAACATGGCGCCGGACCCCAAACCAGATTTGGGGGGGAATGTGGTGACCTGCAAAGGGATCAGTCCTGAGATTACCCACCCTGGCTCCCCTGTGCAGCCTTGGGGGGGCTCCTTAAGGTGAGGGGGAATCAGCCAAAGGGTCCGTGGAATAACCAAAGGCCTTTGGGGGAGGGGGGTTTATAACCCCGAGGTAGATGGGGATGCACGGCTTGGGGGGGTGCCAGCCTGGGGGAAGATTGCAGGGTGAGGAGCGGGCTTAGGGCCTGGAGGGGCTTCATGGCCTTGGGAG
>VZRJ01013182.1:98775-122103 GCA_013397565.1 Ptilonorhynchus violaceus | reverse complement strand
GCCCGGGCGGGTGAGCGGGGATGGGGGCCCGGGGCTCGCACCCTCACGGGGACCGCAGGCTCAAGGGGGCACAGCCGGCCGCGGGGTGCCGAGACCCTCGCAAGGGCCGTGGGCTGAGCGGGTCCAACCGGTCCGAGGAGCGCAGTCACTCACAGGGGTCCTCGGGGCGTCCAGCCCCTCACGGGCATCCTGGAATGAGGGGTCCTGGCCGGCTCCGGGATGCTCAGCCGCCCATGGGGGTCCTCAGCACCTCACTAGGGCCCTTGATTGAGGAGGCCCAGCCTGTCCGAGAGTGCTGCGCTCCTTACGGGGGTCCTTAGCCCCTCCTGGGGTCCCTGAGCAGAGGAGGCCTGGGGTGCTCAGCCCCTCTCAAGGGCCTTTGGCTGAGGGGGCACAGCCGGCCCTGGGGCGCTTAGACTCTCCAAGAGATCCTTTTCTGAGGGGGCTCAACCAGCGGGGGTCCTGTGCTGAGGGGTCCTGGGGTGCTCAGCCTCTCCTGGGGGTCTTGGAATGAGGGGTCCTGGCTGGCCCTGGGGGGCTTAGCCTCTCACAAAGGCCTTGGGCTGAGGGGGTCCAGCCAGGATGCTCAGCCTCTCATGGGGTCCGTGGACTGATGGGACCCTCGGCTGAGGGGTCCTGGGATGTCGATCTGGGGGTGTTGATCCCCCATGGGACACTGTGGATGAGGGGGCTGACACTCAGCCCCGGGGAGGCTGGGCTCCCCGTTGTTCTCTGAGTCCTGCATGTGCCCTTTATCCATGTGGGATGGCTGAGGGGGGTGGGACAGGTCTGAACCCCACAGGGCTGTCCCTGGGCTGGCTGTGTCCCCTTCTCTCCATCTACACCAGGTCCCCATCACTGAACTGCTCTGAGGTGGCTCCAAGATGTCCCTGTCCCCTGTTAGATAAGCCAGACAGGGATGTGCTTGTGGAATTAGGAGGGTTACCGTGGGATGCCATGAGGTAAGAAGGGTTTTGGGATAAGCATCCTTCAGGTATCCAAACCCAAGCCCTCTGTGGTGAAACACTTGTGGGGAAGTGGATGGTAAAACCACGCCTGTGTGAGCTTCACCTCTGTAGAGGTTTTCCCAGGTGGGTCAACTGGTTCCATCGTGCTATTGAGTTAAACTGGTCCAGGTTCCAGCAGGAATAACTGGCCGGGACCTCAGTGATTTCTGCAGTGACCCTGAGCAAGTGTTTCATGTTCCCTCTGCAGCATCACTGCTCCTTCAAGCCAGGAGTGCAGCCAGTGGAGGGGCTAATTAGTGCTTTTTAGGTAATTATTTCCAGGAAAAAGGTGGCTGAGTTCCAGCTCCATACTGCTGTGGGATGCTCTTCTCCTCAGGGAATCACAGGATGGGTGAAGTTGGAAGGGACCAACCTCCCTGCTCCTGTTCCAGTGCTGCAGATAATTCCCTGTCTGTCAGGGCAGGAGCTCGCTCCCTCTTTGGAACCTGTCCCAAATCTTAGAAAGGCGGGGGTGGCATCTTTATAACAAACCTGCTAAAAATAGGGAGTGGGATTATAATCCTAATCCAGGAGACCTTTCTCAAGGCTCCAGGGAAACTGTGCTTTAATCTTCTTTTCTTCTTCATAAAGGGGCTTTGCCTTCCCTGTAAAGCCTCTCTGCTAATCAGTATTAATTTGTTTAACTCTTGTGATGTCTGTCCTTTGCTCCCCTGGTTGTGTTGCCGCCTACGAGGTAAAATCCAGGGTGAATTTAGCAGGCAGGAGCAGCCCAGGAAACATTCCTTGCCCTAGGGACAACCTCCTTCATCATCCTTTGATCACCTCCTCTTTTTGCATCCCAGAGGGGTTTATGTGGCTGTTTGTCCTCCATCCCAGGTGTGAGACCACCCCAAATATTAATGAAATAATTAATATTATGAATTAGTTGGGCTGATCGACTCTGCAGTGGTTTTGGTGCATTAGGCTGGATCCAAACCCCTTTTTAGGAAACCCTCTGTGCTGGATATTTGCAGATTGGCTGCTCTGAAAATGCCAAAAATCTGAGAAAAGGGGAAAGTTTTGAGCTTCTTCCAAAAATAAATATATCTTTGTGATGTTCCTGCTGCAGACAGCTTGGAAATGTGATGCACGGATGCATTCCTGGGCTGGGAACCAAAGAGGAGAGAGAAAAAGCCCCATATCCACCAGATCTGGGTTTTTTGGGGCTCTTTTGTTGCTTTACTTGTGGGTTTTGAGGGCTGTGGGTTGGTGAGGGGGAGGAGCTGTTTGGCAGGGATGGGGGAGCAGGGAATGAGGGCAGTGACATCGTGGGTTTGCCCTGGGAAGTTGTGGATGCCCCATCCCTGGAAGTGTTCCAGGCCAAGCTGGACAGGGCTTGGAGCAACCTGGGATAGTGGAAGGTGTCACTGCCCATGGCAGGGGTTGGAACTGGATGAGCTTTAGGATCACTTCCAACCCAAACTGTTCTGGGATTCTGTGAAATTCCCAGTTTGCTCTCTGCATCCCACGAGGACTCAGCTCCATGATCCAGGAGTGGAAATGGCTTTTGTTCCCTCTCAGCTGAGTCCTGTTTTCCTCTGCAGATCTCCAGCAAGAGAAGGGACACACGAGGGAGGCGAGAGGAAGCACCTGCAAGTCTTCAGGGTTATTTTTAGCCCCTTTTTCAAGGAAGTGAGACATGACCACAACATATGTGTCTTTTCTCTTCGTAATGAGTATTTTGGGGGGAAAAAAGAGAATAAGGTAAAGGAGAGGGTCCCACTGTGGAAGTGCTGGGACATGGTTTGGATCTGTGGGCAGGAGAAGGAATTTTCCTGTCACCTTCCTGGTCATTGACCTGAGCTGAAGCAGTAGCTGGATCCATGGCTTTGTGGATTTGTTCCAAGGGAAAAGCAGCATTGCCTGCAGAAGGAAGTGCCTGGAATTGTTCCAGGTGGGATGGGGCTTGGAGCAACCTGGTCCAGTAGAAGTTGTTTTTGCCCTTGGCAGGGGTTTGGAATTAGGATGGTCTGGAAGGTCCTTTCCAACACAAACCATTCCAGGATTTTAAGCAGGTGAACTCCTCGTGCCTTCAGTGACTGCAAGGTCACCTGTGGGGACAGGGACAGTTTTGCTGTTTTCCATAATCCCAAACCAGCAGGGGCTGGCTTCCCTCAGCCTTTTGGGGGTGTTTGATGCAGCTTTGCCAGCCAGGAGAGCTGGGAGCAGAGGAGGAGGAAGCAGAAGGGAAGATTAAAGCCCAGCAGGATTGTTCTCATTGGCCATCTTAAAATTGCAGCTCATTAATTAAGGCTTTAGGAGCTCACAAATAGCCCAGCTCTGTCCTGAGGAGCCTGTGCTGCTGCCAGGGGCTGGACTGCTTTCCTTGGCTGGAAGGGAGGACAAGGAAAAGGTAAGGATGTGTTGGAGCCTGCTCCCAGCCCATTCCTCTGATTCCCTTCCCAGTTTGGTGTTGAATGAAATGATGGGATTTGGGCAGCTTTAAATTCCTGGTTTTCTACCAGTGTTTGCTAAAGGGTGGATGAAGTTTTGAGGGAGGAGAGATGAAAGCTCTTTTCCCTCTGGCTGGCATCTAGGTCTGGGACTTGAGCATCCAGAGCAGTTCTTGTTGGCACAGCTGGATCACAGAAGGGAATCTGAAACACCTGGACAAATCCATGCTGGCATTCCAATGTCACGTGTGGGGCTCTCTGGGTGGTTGAGGAAGCCGGTGTGTGATGAGGGAACAGTGGGAGCAGATGTGTTGTGAAGCCACAGGGATGTCTGAAGGGTAATGAATTTGTGTGGAATGTTTTCCACGGAATGCTGAGGGCTCACCTTATTTAATTATGTGGGAGAGAAAAACTGAGAAGGACAGAAGAGAGGGAAATCCTTTGGATAACTCATCAGGGATCACTCTGCTTCCTTGCTGCCAGCACTGGGTAGCACTTTGCTGGTGCTCTCCTCTTCTGGTATTGATTATTTAGGCAAAACCTGTGGTTTTTTGGAAATTGTCAAAGTTTAAGGACTAAGGGAATGGTAGGAAGGTCCCCAAAGAGCTTCCTAGAGTTTGTTCAGCCTTGGTTTTTTTGGATGATGGAGCCTAATGCAGCAATGTGGCGATGGGACTGGTCCTCCAAGATCTCACTTGTTGGATCTGTGGGGCTGCTACGCCTGGAAGGCACTAAGCAGAAAAAAAGGGAATAAAGGAATTTCCTTATGGATGATTTTTGACCGTGGGTGTTTTTCCCACCCACATTGCTGCTGTTAGCACCCACTTAGACTTTGTGTATTAATATCCTGTCCCTTCACACAGCCTGGGATGAACTCTGGTCAGACAAGTATCCTCAGGGAACAGAGGGAAAAGTTGTGTAATTCTCTGGCTATCGTGCTGCCTGAGGGAGGGATTGAGGGATAAGGAGGTGTCGAGCTCACGCAGGGGTCAGGGAGGGAGCCCTGCTGGATTAGCCCGTGGCTGCTTTGGTGAGACAGCATTTGGCTTAAGGCTGTTTGAAAAGTGATGTGTAAGGTCAGGGTGACATTGCTATGATCTAATTTAAAATGGAAAGGCATTATCTGCCTCTTGGCTGGTTGCTCCTCAGGCCACACCCAGCCCATGAGGTTAAAAAAGTGCTTTTCCAGGGATTTTACTGCTTGCTGAGAGGAACTGTTTTTAAATAGGAAGAGCTTGTTTGATTTGTCCCACTCTTGCTGTCACCTCTGGTTTGAAAGCTGCAGATGGATGAGGGTCCCCAGTGCACTCTTATACAGCATTTTCTTCTTTTTCCCATGTGGATAATTAACCTTTCTTCCTCCCCAGAGATGCAGGAACATGAAAACACTTTCTTTTTCTTTATGGCTGAAGGAAAAACTGCAGCAAGTTCTGTGTGGCCCCAGGCTGCCTTTTTTTAACATGTACCAGGAACTGAACCCTTCCCTCTTGCCATGAGACACCTCTGGATGGAGCTGGTGCTCCAGGAAATCTGAAAATAAACCCCAGAGCATGTTCATGTCAGTGGTTACACCTCAGTTCAGGTTCTATTGCAGGGTTTTGGGGGTCAGTGATGGAGGACACACTGGAAAGTCTTATCCTGCAAACTTTCCTTGAAGCCTCTTTTTCCCTGTGAGAGGGAAGGGGCTGGGACTGTACCTCTGTCCCATGTTTCCAGATGCCACTAGGCACAAATAGCATTTTCTTCCTGTTAGAGAGAGTTTTCCTTAGGATTTCAATCCCAGTGAGACCCAGCCGTGGTGGTGGAAAACAGCTGGCTTGAATTATCCCAGTATAGTGACAGCTGGAGCCCAGTTTCCCCCTTTGGGTTATGTCCTATGAGTTTAACCTCAGCCTTCTGGGAAGTGTTCCTGCACTCTCAGTACTTTTTATCAGCTCTAGGCTTGGGATTTTGCATAGTTTCTGATTTTCCTGCAGAAATTTGTACCCAAGGGTAAAGGACTGCTGCTGTTTCAAGGGGCTGAGCATTCCTGGGAATCCACAGCTGTGTTTCCATGTGTGTTTCTAACCACACTCATATTTTTCTGTCTCTCCCCAGTCATGCAGGGACCAAGGCCAGTGGTTCTGAGTGGCCCATCGGGTGCAGGGAAAAGCACTTTGTTAAAGAAATTGCTTAAAGATTATGAGAATGTCTTCGGCTTCAGTGTCTCCCGTGAGTATCCAGGGATGGGCTGTGGAGGAGCTCAGGAGTGCCAGCTCAGAGCCCACTCTGTAGCTGTATTTATACCCCAAATAATGGCTTTCCATGGCCTGCCTGTGTCCTGATCTGTCTGTGGGCTCTTGGAATGTTTAAATAACTCAGGACACCTTTTACTGCTGGTATGGAGTGGCACATCTAAGATTTGTCTGCAGTAGCACCTTCCAGGTCTGCTGACCCCACATCTCTAAATACAACTCAGAGAGATAACAAGATTCTTCTGAATGATTCTTGGCTCTGAAAGAAACAAAATTTCCCCACATTTCTGCTTCAAAAGCCATTTGATTTTTCCATGGGGTTCTGCAAGGTGTTTTTAAGTCCATTACCAAAATGTGCTTTAATGTCCCAACACTGTACGTATTGGAAGTAAAATCTGTGCCTTGAGATCTGGATTCACTCCACCATGAAAGGCCAAATACTGGATGTTTAAAAATTTACTGTTACAGTGAAAAAACCTTAAAATTATCTTTCTTTTGTGAACAAAGCTGTTTGTTTTTTCCTGCAGATACCACAAGGCAGCCAAGACCTGGAGAAGTGAATGGCAAAGGTGAGTGTGTTGTAGTCAGGTCATTGGATTCCCCAAATAATTCAGGTTTTCAAAGCAGGGCTCTCATTTTGGGCACCCTGGTCTCAATTTGGGTGTTGAGTGATTTGTTTTTCCAGAGTTCCAGGTAGCTCTGGGGAGGTACCTCCAATGCCCACTGCTTTGGGAAGTGCAGCTGCTTAATGAGATGTTTTTATCAGTATTCATGGCTTGTGCCCAGCTGTTTTCTCATTTATTTGCCTATTTAAGAAAGAATCAAATGAGGTTTATTCTTAATATCCAATGGCAGTTTTCCCTCTGAAATGAAAGGGAGGAATTTTAACAGAAGATAGAGAAACATTCCCTTTTAGTTCATTTAGTTTTGATGTTCCCTTTTATCTCCCTCTCTCTCATCCCATTCTGGTCTTTAATTACAAATGCAGATTTTCTCCGGAAGGTCCTTTCCAGTGTCATTGTTTGACCCAGAATAGTTTGACCGTGAACTTTACCTTTAGAACTGTTAATTTCTGTCTGTTTTTCCCATTTTCTCCTTTCCAGATTATCACTTCGTGACCAGAGAGGAAATGCAGAAAGAAATTGATGCTGGTGAATTCATCGAGCACGCAGAGTTCTCCGGGAATATGTACGGGACAAGGTATGTCAGGTGTCCCTGCCTGGGACAGAGGGGCTGGAGTTAAATGGTCTTGGAAGTCCTTTCCAATCCAAACCATTCTGGGATTTTATAAATTTGGGAGCAGAAGTGATACCTGTGTTGTCTGTTATGTGCTACTGTGATAAAGTGTCTGATCATGAGCAGATAAATCTCATGGCACCCCTGACTGGGCTTAAAGAGTTGGGTGGGTTCTAAAATAGCTTTGCCCTGGGCACTCGAGCTGATGATCAATAAAACATGAGGCTGGGATGCTAATTAGGAGTCAGATATTTTATATAATTATTGTGGGAAAATTGTGGTGCTTTAGGAAAGGACCTGCTGAGGAGGGAGGTTAAATGTTTCTTGACATATTTAATTAGTTGCATTAATTAACTTGCCTGAAATACTTTTCAAGGAAACTTGATGTTTCTTGAAAAACTGAGTGTGTGTTTTTAAGGAATTTTTGGAGATGGGAAAGTTTCCTTCTGAGATAAATTCTTTACTGTGAGAGTGATGAGGCACAGGTTGCCCAGAGAAGCTGTGGCTGCCCCAGTCCTGGAAGTGTCCAAGGCCAGGTGGGATGGGGCTTGGAGCATCCTGGGATAGTGGAAGGTGTCCCTGCCCATGGCAGGGGGTTGGAATGAGATGATCTTTAACATCCTTTCCAACCCAAAGCATTCCATGATTCCATGATAGTTTCCTTTTGGGAGTTGCCAGCATAAGGCCCCCAGACTGAACATGCTGCAGGCCCTGGCCTTGACAGGTTTGACAAGAGAAGTGGAACCTGGCAGCTCATCTCCCACATAGTCAGCTCCAAGGAGAAATGGAGTTCAGGCTCCTTAATCCCTGGCTTCATCCTGTGTAGTCCAGGCTTCCTTCCTCCATGTGTGTCCTGCCTAATCCAGCAGGTGGCTGCTCCCTGATGCCTGGGGCATGGGTGGAGTTGATTTGGTGTCTTTTCCCCAGACATCTCTTCTCAGCCATTTTCCTTGAAAGATGCAGGGATTTGATACTTTAACCAAATTAAATGATGTGCTTGGGTTTGTTTGGGTCACCTCTGTATTCCCTGCCAGTGATGGCCATGCAGTGTGGAAGGCTGAAATAAACCCCAAAATTCTCAGCATAAAGACCAGTTTGCAAACAAAATAAATACAGAATCTCTCCAAGTGCTTGAGGATGTTTCTTATCAGATGTGGCGTAAAACGTAGAGTCCCTCATGCTTAGCAGAATAATTGTGCTTTTCACCAATTCTTTCTGCTCTCTAAATCTCATGAGTGAATAATAATAAATAACTAAAAATCAATTGTTTAATTTAAGAGCCCTGAAAGGGTGTGTTGGACAGCACTGAATCCTGCCCACAGAAACCAGCATTTCTTGGAAGGTGCCTGAAGTTGGAGGCTGAAATCAGAGTGCAGGCATGGAGTTCCTCAGGGCTCTGAGAGCTGCTGGCTCTTTGTAGTCACTCAGTTGGTACCTGGTGATACCACACGAAGCCTGAAGCTTTCACAAGACAAACCAAGCCATTCTGGGGAGGATTTTGTGGGTTTGGGATGGATGGTGCTCAGATCTGGGCTCTTTTTGCTGCCCACATGGGCAGGACAGCAAACCTCTGGATTTGTAGTCCCGGTACCTCCAGTGCAGCAGGAGCAGGTTGGCACTGCTGCATTTCAAGGGAGAATTGTAGGTGTTCAGGAACAATCTTGAGGTAATTCCCTGTGTTGGGGAGGAAAGATTGTCTTTAACAGCATATAAGAGCCACCACTGGGAAAATTCAGTGGACAGTTAAGTGCATCTTGTAACCCAGGTGGAGCATCCAGTTCCCTCAAGCATCCCGCAGGAGACCGTGTGGAGTCACGGGATCTCTGGAGAAGGGAAGTTCTCAGTGGTTTTGCTCTTTGTTGAAGGTTGTTTCTGTGTTTATCACAGAATCCCAGAATAGTTTGTGTTGGAAGGGACCTTAAAAGATCATTGAATTCCAGCTCCCTGCCACAGGCAGGGAACTTTCCACTGGAAGGTGGAGCTCTGTCAAGGCAGGAGTTTGCGGACATCCCGCCTGTCCTGTGGGATAGTCACACATGATCCATTTCCACCCTTCCAGCATGGCTTTGCCAGCATTTCTAGCAAGAGACAGCAGGTTCCTGTTCCACCCTGGAGCAGGAACACTTGGAGAAACTCTTTTATCAAGAGCAGAGCAGTCTCTGTCTTCTCTCCTGCCACAGCTTGGGCACAGGGGAGCCCTGCGAGCTTCACCCGCTGCTGGAGGGGGACACCCCAACCCCCCACTGGGCGCTCTGACCTCTTCCCCGTGTGCTGTGTCCCCAGTAAAGGTGCTGTGCAGGCTGTCCAGGCCCAGAACCAGATCTGTGTCCTCGACATCGACATCCAGGGCGTGAAGAACATCAAGAAGACAGAGCTGAACCCCATCTACATCTCGGTGCAGCCGCCGTCCATTGAGATCCTGGTGAGCGCCCGCCTTGCTTTGCCGTTAGCAGTTAGAGGTAATCAGCGTCTGGCTCTGCAGCCACGGGGCTTCCCCTTCCCTCAGGGCCCTGCAGGAGGTGGGGAGGACATTCCCAAGCATACCTCTGCCCAGGGCTCCCAGGGATAAAGCTTCCTGTGTTTTGTTTTTGAGTCCTTCCGGGATGTTTTGCACACCTTGGTTATGGACTCCAGCACAGCGTGGCCAGTCTTTAAATGCATTAATTGTGCTTCATGCTGGGGAGAGAAGGATTTTGTGCTCAGATTTGCCTCCACAATTAAAATTAAACTCAGGGAGGCTGGTTCTGTGCAGCACCATAAATTCTATACCCCCCTGGTCTTACCCTATATAAGTGTGTGTAGTGGGATTCTTGCAGAAGTGGAATCACTGTTACGGTTCAGAGAGGGATGAGGACACTTGAGGACAACCCCTGACTCTCCCCTCTTGCTCTCAGTACATCAGGCAGTCTCTGTTTCTCGTTGAGTTTGTGGAGGAGGAAGCCAACAGCACCAGATGCCAGAGCCCAGCAGAGAGATCTCATTTCCAGCAGTACCTGGAAAGATAAATAAATGAGAGGGAGGTAAAAAAATCCTGGGACCCTGAACTCTGGGTAGGAGATCTCAAGCCCAGTTTGGCCACTGGTTTGCACTGGGCAGTAAGTGAAGCCCTTTACCCTTTGCAGGGCATGCTCACGTGCCCGTGGTCACAGACAGCATTGGCCTGAGGGGTGGGGGGTGGTTTCTGCCTGCAGCATTCAGAACACTCTTCTTTAATGTGTTTGTCCTTGGGTTTAGGAAAAAAGGCTACGAGACCGAAAGACTGAGACAGAGGAAAGTTTACTGAAGCGTTTGACTGCAGCCCGTGTGGACCTGGAGCTCAGTAAGTCCTTGGAGGGCTGTGTGTGGGGAGAGGGGATTCCTGGGTGGTTTGGGAGCTGGTTTTTGCAGGAACATCTGATTTGTGCTGTGCAGCAGTGCTGGCAGGGCTTGGCAAGTGCTGAGTTGGATCAAAGCACTGCTGCATTTCCCACCACAGTTCCCTCTATGGGTGGTTGGCAGAGCAGCTGAAATAATATTAAAGAATAATATTAAAATGCCACAGGATTTGCATGAGAGGTGACAGAGGTAGAAACATCCTCCTCTAACTCCGTCCTCATCTGCCTCCTCAGGTAAAGAGCCTGGGCTGTTCGACCTGGTCATCATTAATGATGATTTAGAAAAAGCCTATTCCGAATTGAAGGAGGTGCTGCTGGAGGTGAGTCCTTGAGGCTTTTTCCCCCCCCCAGTCCTGGGCCAAGGGGCTGTTCTCAGGCAGCCACAGAAATGTCACCTCATCCCACACCTGGTCTGGTTTGAGCTGCTGAGGGACAGATTGAGTACAAGTGATGATGGATCAGTGGCCTAAGAGTGGGAAATGAATCCAACACAATCCTGAGTTGGAGCAAAATAAACATTCGTCTCTGGGGGCATAGAAAGGGGATTCCTATTTTTGGAACTTCCAACTCAAACCCTGCCTTGTCCCTAAAGGTGAACTCAGAGCTTGAGCTTGTGGTGCCGTGGAGCTGGTCTGAGTTGTTGGCCACTCCTGGTCTCCTGAGCTACGAAACCAAGAGTTGTTCCCAAAGAGTGGCAGATTCTCAGTTTCTTTCCTGATCTCCTTGCAGGAAATCAAGAAGACCCAAGAATCCAGGAAGTCCTGAGCTGACCCTGCTTGGGCGTTTTAATTTTGCACATCATTCCCGAAGCATGTCACACCATTTTATTCCAGAAGACATTCCCTTTAGGCTGCTTCTCCTCCCAAGTTACCCCAGGATGTTTATATTAAAAGGAAAGAAAAGGAAACCTTGGTCATGCTTGTGTTTCTGTTCACTGTGTGCTCAGCATGTGCTCTCCCAGGTTTGTACCTCCGGATTCTTTGGGAGCTGCTAAAGGGCAGAGCCCTTCTGGAAGGCTGTAGAGGAGCTGCTGGGCTGATGTGCTTGAAGGCAGCAATAAATACCTTTTCCTAGGAGGAATCCACTGTATCCAGTAACTGTTGCTTGTACAGGTCTCTGTTTGGAGACCTAGGGAGCTTTGCACTTAATTTTCCAAGTTTTCTTTGTTTTTAACATTGATGTTTTCATGAAACTTCCAAGCCCTTTGGTCCCTCTAACAGGTCATATCCTGAGGGTCCTTGGGTTTGTTTCCCACACGGAAAACTATGGAGCCAGGCTGGGAGAGCTGGGGGTGTTCACCTGGAGAAGAGAAGGCTCCAGGAAGACCTCAGAGTCCCTTCCAGTGCCTGAAAGGGCTCCAGGAGAGCTGGAGAGGGACTTGGGACAAGGGATGGAGGGACAGGATGCAGGGAATGGCTTCCCACTGCCAGAGGGCAGGGATAGATGGGATATTGGGAAGGAATTGTTCCCTGTGAGGGTGAGGAGGCCCTGGCACAGGTTGCCCAGAGCAGCTGTGGCTGCCCCATCCCTGGAAGTGTCCAGGGCCAGGTCGGATGGAGCTTGGAGCAGCCTGGGATAGTGGAAGGTGTCTCTGCCCATGGCAGAGGATGGGAATTAGATGATCTTTGAGGTCCCTTCCAACCTAAACCATCCTGGGATTCCATTCTATGGAATGACCAGTCTGGCAGAGCTCCCAGACTTCCAGCTGTTTTTCCCCCAAACCACACAGCCCATGAACAGCTGGACCATGCAGTGCCAGGCTGGGATATTTTCTCACCCAAACCACATCTCACCTGAGCAGGTTTGTACCTGCACACTCCATTTTTGGGTTTCACCCTCTTCAAAGCCCATGTCTCCACTTTATCCAGCTGCTCTGCAGTACCTCTGGATCCATGGCATCTCCAAACCTCCATCCTCCACCTTACGGAGAGAACAAGCAGAAACCCCACCTTGGGCTGCCCTTTTAGTACCTCGCTTGCATTCACAAACATGATTTGATGATTATTTCAGTCATTTACCTCTCTTGGACTGGTTTGATACCTCTTTCCTAGATTTCCTAGAAAATATTCCTTCCTGTTGTGGGTTTCCCATTGCTTGGTTCTAGAATGGGTTAAACAAGCGGGAAAATCCTGTGTGGATTCACTGCTGTGTCCAGGCTCTTCCTGCGCCATCAAGTGATGGGCCGTGATTATTTTTCCTTCTGAATCGTGGGATTTCGTTACAATTTGAGGGACAGTTTGCAGTGGGAAAAGGTCCCCTCTAGATGGCAGGAACGGCAGCGGGAAAGCACCAGAGTCTCGGAGCAGCAGAGCAGGAGGTGCAGGACCCGGCGCCCGCCTCAGTCCGGGGCTCTGCGGCCGCCGCGTGGGACCTGCGGGGCCGTCACCAGATGGAAGTGCCCAGCTGCTCCCTGCGCATCCCTCCTGGCAGCGCCCCCAGCCCGGCCTCGGCTCATCCCTGCGGGAAAGGTGAGCGGGACCCGGGAGCGGGAATGATGCTCCAGCCGCGTGGCAGCGCTTGGAAAAGAGGGAAAAACCCAAATCATTCGCATCACTCGTGTCCCCCCTTCCCTGGTGAAGGGGAGGGAGAGGGAAGTCCGAAATAAGCCCCCGTGTGGGGTGAGCTGCTTTAGCTGCTGCGTGTGACGGAGCAGACGGAGAACGCCTGGAATGCCGGCGCTGACGCGAGGTGATGGGATGGCCGTCGGGATGGCGATGGGAAGCAGAGGGAGCGGGTGGTGGAGCTGGGCTGGTCCCCGAGCGGGTGGCACGGCTGTGGAGCAGCTCCAGGGAGTCGTTCCGGGTGCTGTCAGCAGCGCCCCTCTCCAGGTTTGGTTTCGGAGGGGCCATGAGATGCATCGAATCCCAAAAATGGGAGGGTGAAGGCACTTGTTGAAGTGAGTTTAATTCCTGCATCCTCAAAAATGGGATGGCTGTTTTGGTATTTGCATCTTCGGCCATAAATACCTTTCTGGATCCGTGGTTTTGGTACTGGCTCATTGGGATATTCCATTCCCACATCCATGGGGCAGGCAAGGACCATGCTGAGCACAGCAGATGTCAAATCCTGGGTTCCTCACAACTGCAAACATCTGTTCCCAGTGCTCAGTGTGGGGCTGGGATTGAGGGATCAGACTGGCAAGGTGAGGGTATGGGAGCCTTTCAGCCCAGGGGTTGTCTGTGATTAAAGATGCTTCTCCTGGAGGACCCTTTTTCCCACCTAGGAGATGTTCCAGGCAGGAAGGTGCTGTTCCCATCTTGGGATACCCTGAGTGAAGGAACAGGCCTGCTTCTGGGTTGCTTCCAGAAATGTCAGAAATAGGGATTTTACATAACTATATATTCACTGGCCCATCAGACTGGGATAAATTTGGACAGGCTTCAGCTTTTTTCAGCTGTGAGATGCTTTGGGAAACGTGGCAGCACCTTGTCCTACATCCCTGCAGGAGGAGGATGCTGGGGGAGGAAGAGGAGTGCAGGGGATTATAAAAGCTGGGATAAAACCCGCCCTGGGAGCTCTCCCTGTCTGAGGCTGAGGATATTTTGGAGCCAGTGCCAAAAAAATAACAACCCCCTGTAGCACTTTCGCTTCAAAGCTGTTGCTTTGCAGTCACTGCCTTGTGTTTTTTCCTGAATCCAGGCTGACACGCTGCTTTTGGGGCAGGAGCTGATGATTTTTCCCCCATTTTTCATTTTTGCTGCCTCTCCAAGCTCTTTGCAATAGAAATATTCCTTCAAGGAGTGAATGTGGGGTTTAGATGCAGAGGTCACCTCTGCTCTGACCCAGGACATTGTTCAGGGATGCAGGAGGTCAGGCAATCCCCAAAGCCCAAATCATCCAAGAAAAGCTGGAGCCACACTCCGGGATAGCTTCAAGCAGCCAAAATCAGCCCAAAGCCCGTTCACCCCCATCCTGATGAGCCCACGGTCCAGAGACTTGTCCTTGCCGTGGTTTTCCTTGGCATCTCAGAGCCGTTGGAGGCAGCTCTGGTTTTCAGGCTTCCTTCCATGCCACTGCAGAAAGGCACCGCGGGGCAGAGCCGGCCTGGGAAATAATTGGGCAGCCGGCGTAGAAAATGAGCAACGAGGGGAAAAAGGAGCAGGAATAACCCTGATTTTCCTGCTTGTCCATCAGTGTCCGGCTCACTCCGTGTGTGTCTCCCACGGCAGCGCTGGGATTGAGCATCCCAGGTATGGAGGTGTGACGGGATGTGCTCGTGTTGGTGCAGGGGGAGGGCGTGTCACGGGTGTCCTGAGGCTGTCAGAGGTGGTTATCCTGGGAGAAACAACTCCTGGGATCCTCTGGAGAGGGTATTCACATCTCCGTGGGGTTAGTGCTGCCTGGTCCTGGCAAGGCTGGAGGGTCTGAGGCCACCAATTCTTTTGGCAAGGACAGTTTTTTTCTGCCCTATCCATTATGATGGAAACATCTTCTAGGAAATCCTCCAGCAGCCTGCGTGGCCTCAAACAGGAGTTGAGAGCAGGGAATTTGGGATGTCATCCTCATCCCTCCACAGTGGAGCCACCTGCCCGTGTTCCCCAGCCTGCCAGGGTGCGAAATCCCCTGGCACCTCCCAGCTGACTTTGCTCCAAAGTGGATAAAGAGCACTGGAACCTGTAGGAGCAGAGGGAGGTGGGCTCGGGACGGCTTTCCCCAGCTGGGAAATCCATGTGGATAATGGGCTTTTCTTCAGGGAGTTGCAGCTGGGATGGGTAATGTGATCCATGCCCAGGTATCCTGATGTCCTTTGTGCTTTCCCACAGGACAGGGAAGTGACCACCACTCTCCAGCTGCTGCTGCCTCACACTGAGACTGACCAGCACTACCAACACTGACCACAGGTAGGTCCCACAGTTATCCCACTCCATCTGATAACCCTCCCTGGGATAACTGATCCGAGTGGGACTCCAACAGATCCGTGCTGGCACCCCTTGGCCAGGGCATCGCTCCTCCAGGGCTTTTCTCTGCCTGCACTGCTGCTGGAAAGGAAACTGTGTGGGAGGATGGAATTTTCTGCCTAGCACAGGCTGTTGGGATCATCCCGTGGCTCTGGATGCTCCGGGGTGCTCATAGGAGTTCTGCCACCCCCATCAGCTCCACGAGGACGAGAGCAGCCCTGGCAGCCGGGATGTGCCAGCCTTGCTGGGCGCTGTATTTGGGTCAGCCACATCGACCGGATGTGCAACTGTGTCATCCCTGGAGAGCGCGGGACGCCGATCCATAATCCATAAACCCGGCCGGCTCCGGCTGCCACGGCACGCACGGCCAGGCACCCACACCCTGCTCCCTGCTTGTCCAGCCCAGCCCCGCTCCCGGGCTCCAAAACTCGGGAATTCAGTGCAGGCTCAACTTTTTCCAACGGCAGCAGCTGTGGCTCCGCTTGTCCCGGACATGACTCCAGCCCTGTAAATAACCAGAAGCCATCTGCAATTCCGATTGTGCCCTGGCAACTGGCACGGCCACCGGAACAACCGGATGCTTGTGGAATCAGGGATGCATCCCCCTCCTGACGCCTGGTTCCTCTCTGTCCCGCTGCAAAAAGAGGGAAGAACAGGATGTTTTCCCGGATTTTAGTTTCCTCATCTCCTGAGATGCAAGGAGGGGATAAAAAGAAGGGAGGCAGAAAGGGCAAAATTCCAGTATCCAGGTGGAGCTTGGAAAATATAGATATATATTACTCAATTTCCACATAGAGGGGATTATTTTATTGAACCCATGTGGGAATAAGACCCCTGGGAGCCAGGTCGAGTGGGCACAGGGAAGGATGGGGCAGCTGTGCCCCACAGTGTCCAAGTCATCAGCCCAGCATCAAATTGCAGATATTCCCTGAAGGATCAGGGGTTGCTGCTCCTGTTGGTATCAGGGAAGTCTTGATGGAAAACAAAGTGCCTGTGTGGGGGACATTGAGCTGTAGGGATGCTCTGGCTCCCTCATGTGATGTCAGCATGGAGGTGATAGGAAAAACTCAAAAAGCCAAAAGCACTGCCCCAGTCCCCTCAGTAACACCAGCAATGTGCTGACTTGGATATACCGTGTATAGGATGAGAAAAAATATGAGATTTATTATTTTTCCTGGGTGGAAGTGCAGGATACTTCAGCTGCATCCTTTGTTTTGAACATGGATGTTGTCCTGTGATGCCTCCTGGATATGGTGGCATGGACAGGAGGGAGAAAACAACACCCTGGTTTGGGTGGAGAGCGCAAACTGGTGCCACAGCCCACGCCAGCGGGATAATTCTCTCCCTGGAGCTGTGTCCATGGGGTGAGAGTGCCTGTCAGACTGTTCCCCGGAGCGGGGAGGATGACCTCACATGTTCCATCGATCCGGGATCCGATTGCTCGTTCCTGCAGTATCCTGACCCGCGGAGCCCAGCGAGCCCAACGCCCCCGGTCATCCCGGCCAGCGCGGCGTCCTCGTGGCCTCAGCCCCGGGAACATCCCTCTGCTCCCTCCTCCAAGTGCTGCCCACGCTCCCTGCCCCTGCCAGCATCCCTGGGAGCAGCCTGGCTCCATCATAGCAGCATTTCCACGTGTAATTTGCCTTTATTCACCCCCTGTGCCCTCCCAAGCACAGATGCTCCTGCTCCTTGGGGTCACCCTGCTGCAGCTTCACCCCACAGATGTGGTGGCATCTCTGGGCTCCTTACTGGTTTTATTGCTGAAATTCAACCTGATCCCCCTTGTCCTATAGGGAAGAAATGCCACTGGTCTTCTTGCAGCAGCCCCTGGTGTTTCCAAAGACAGGCAGGATCTTCCCTTGTGTGTTCCCACCACTGTGGCTGCCACAGACATGCTGCCTCTCTGGGCCCTGGGTGCCTCTGAGAACATTTTGGCCCTGTTTCCTCACCACTTTCCCATTTAATAGTTGTATTTATCAGTAAAGTCTCCCTGTTCTTCTCCAGCCTGATCAGACCCAGTTCAGCCTCCCCTTGTGCATCCCATCCTCCAGCCCAGCCCCCATTGCCCAGAGAAGCTGTGGCTGCCCCATCCCTGAAAGTGTCCAAGGCCAGGTTGGACAGGGCTTGGAGCAACCTGGGATAGTGGAAGGTGTCCCTGCCCATGGCAGGGGTTGGAAGTGGATGATCTTTAAGGTTCCTTCCAACCCAAACCATTCTGGGATTCCAAGATCTCAGTGGACACTCTCCATCTGCTCAATGTGCTCCTCCCCTGGATACAGCACCCAGATGCAAAGTCCCTGCAAGGATCCTGACAAAATACCCCTGGGAGCATCCCTCTGTTTTATCAGTGAGCTGTGCACACCCGTCCTCAACCCACTCCTCCCACCATCTTTCTACCCCTGATCTATTTCACCCAAGATCCTATTCCCTTCCTCTCTTGGAGGAACCTCACGCTATTGGCAAGGCACAACTGGGATCCCTCCTGCCCTGGGAGCCGAACAAAACCTCCTGCTCCTCTCCACGGGTGGGATGAAGCCTTTCAGGAGCTCTGAGAGGAGCAGAAGCTTCTCCCTGTGCCACCACAGGCGGCTGCGGGGGGGGGGACAATGGTGCCATTGAGGGGGGACACTGAAACGCTGCCGTATTGTGCCTGGCAGAGAGATGCCCGGGAATAATCGCCTCCTCCTTGGCTTTGTTGCAGGGCTGGGCTGCTCCTGCTGCCGGGCTTCTCCCACGAGCTCTCCGGGAATGCGGTGAAGATCCGCGGCTCCACGGGCACCTTTTTTCCTGGCTGGGAAAGGTAGGGATCGGCCATCCCCTCCCGGCTGAGGTGGGGCTCTGGGGGGAGCGCTGACGGGGAGGGATTGTGGGTTTGGGAGCAGAAGGGTGCTCTGTTCCTCATCCCAGGGGGCCATGGTGTTGTTTTGTTGATCCTTGTCATATATCGTGCATTTATTGTATTTTATATAGTATAGATAGTATATTTTTTATAGATCACATATATAAAGTCAAGGTTGAGAGCCACAAATATTATCATTTTAGGCCTACAAAGTATTTTGTGTTAAGTAAGTGCTTAAGCTACAGAAATCGGACTCCACGTGGGGTCTGGACAATCCCTTAAAATTTGGATCCAGGATTTTGCTTGGAACGATGTTAAACGAGGCTGAATTAGACTTTGCCCTGAGTCTGGTACAAAGCAGGGCTGAGAGTTTTTAAGGAGCATATTTAAGGTTGTTTTCAAGCTGGGAGCCTACGCAAAGGTTTCCCTACATATTTTCTGGTGAGGGGGTTTTCCTTGCCCAAAATTTCCTTGAAATCCTCGGATCTGGGCTGAACTTTGGGCTTGTGACTGTGTCAAGGGCAGCAGCAGCTGCGGGAGCGAGTGCTGAGGCGATGCCTCTCTTCTCCCTCCTCCTCCTCCTCCATCCCTGGAGCATCCTAGGAGCTGATTTCCTCTGGAAAACTCCTCCTGGGAACACATCCCCCCTGCACGGTCAGCCAGGCTGTTTCCCAGCTTGTTCCTCCCCTAAAGCAGCTGGAGAGAAGAAACACACTTGAGAAATTAAAAAAAGAGGATGAAAACTTGGCTGCCCCATCCCTGCTGTGCCGAGGAGCAAGGCCATCTCTCAAAATTTCCTTAAAACCAGGAAAAACAAGTTATTTTGAGGAGTTTCACATGGTGGGAGCTGCTTTAGACGTGCTGAGGGTCATGTAGGTTTAAGAGGCTGAAGAGCCACCAGATTTTAAAGGTTTAGGGCCTTCTTCATGCTGGATTTTCAGAGTTTTTTGGGGGGGGTTCTTTAACTGCAGCGAGTAAAACCTCGCTGATTTGGACTCCTGGAAACCAAATCTCACCCCACAACACGGGGCCTTTAAGGAAAACATCAATTTTTGTGAGGTCAGCCATAAAATCATGCGGGTTGGCAACGGGAAGGAACAGACGACAACGTGCCAAAGGTTGTGGCCTCTGGATGGGGCAATTATTTAATCCCTGTTTGTGGCTTTGAGTGAGGGGCAACATCCCCCCCTCTGCAGCCAGAGATGTGCATGGGGGGGGGGAAAAATATCCCTCTGGCAGAGAGCAGGAGGGGCTGGAGGAGGAGGAAAATGTCCCCTCTGTCCCCTTCCAGCTGTTCTCCCTTCCAGCTGTTCTCTGCAGAGCAAGGAGCTGCTTCCAGCTGTTCCCCCTGCCCTGCAAAACGGGGTTGGGAAGGGGGATGAGGAGGGGCTGGGATGGTGCTGGCAAGGAGCCTCCAGTCGACATAAAATACTAAAAATAGGAAATTTCAGCAAGTGGCTGCTTTGGACATAAAAACTGGGGGGGGGAAATGAAGTTTTTTGGTGGTTCTGCAATGTTTTGCTGTAGCTGTAAGGACAGGGCGAGTTTGCAGCCGACTTTCCACCGGGTTTGGAACGGAAAGGGAAAGAAATTCCAAACAAGAAGGAAGCGTTTCTTATCCTGCTGCAGCACCTCCGCTTCCCGCCTCCCTCTCCTGCTCCAAGGAGCTCTTTTTGCTATTTTTAGCCCTAAACCTTTCGACTATTTGAATTATTTGGATTTTTTTTTCCCCCCAATAAGCAGTGCTCTTGGCTCTGGCAGTATTCGCCACATTCTCTTTTTTTAGGGAGTTTTTTACGTGTGCTGAGAAGGAAATTCCAAAAATAAAGGGAAACTAAAGCAGTTCCCGGGGAACGATGGGTTTGCAGTGTCAGATTCAGAGGAGCTTTCCCGTCTTGGGAAGGTCTCCACGTGATCGTCTCCAGGCTGGTGCAGCGGGAAGAGCCGGGGTGGGAGGGAGGGAAGGGAGCGGCTCCGGGCGGGACAGGGATCCCGGGATCCGCGGCCGGCCAGGATGGGACGTTTTTGGGAAGGACTGAGCCCAGCGCTTCTCCGTATGTTACTTTTCGGTTTGTTTTGTTGTGTTCTCCCTCCACTTTGCTGGTGGTTTTTAGCTTGGCTGATTCCCAACACTCCGCAGATCCCCTCCCTCTGCTGCAACCTCCCTCTGCTCCCACCCTGCTCTCCCCTGCTCCTCGTTTTCTGCCCTTTCCCAGTTATTTGGGTGGGAAATGTGTGTGCTGAGACTGAATGTTCGGGTGTTGCCTTTCCTGCTGGGATAAAAGGCACAACATCCCTATTTGGCATCCGTTTGTGCACACTTTGCTGGCATAAATCCACCCCCGGCGTGCAGGGCAGCACAGATCCATCTCCAGGGAGTTTGGGATTAAACCAGCGGTGGTTTAGCTTTTTCCTCACGGAAAAAGGAAGAAATTCTTCCTTGTGAGGGTGGGGAGGCCCTGGCACAGGGTGCCCAGAGAAGCTGTGGCTGCCCCAGCCCTGGCAGTGTCCAAGGCCAGGTTGGAAGGGGCTTGGAGCAACCTGGGATAGTGGGAGGTGTCCCTGCCCATGGCAGGGGCTGGAATGAGATGATCCTTAAGGTTTCTTCCAACCCAATCCATTCTGGGATTCTATGGAACCCCTTTGTGCTCTGGGACCTCCTGGCCAGTCCCTGTCCCAAACCTTTCCTATCTCAGACCACCAGAGTTGTGCAGAGGAAGATAGCTCAGGGTCTGGTTTTCCTGCTGGTCCTGTGTTACATTCCTGAGGCTTCTGCAAATTTTGGGATCCGCATCCTGCTTGCTTCGGGATCATCAGCTTAGATCCCCACGCTCCTGCATCACGAGCTGGCCTTTGAGACCAGGCATGGCTGGAGAGCAGCACCCTCAGGAGCTCATCCCAGCAGAAGGTGTGGATCTGCAGCTGGTGTCTCTAACCCATGGACAAAACATCCATTGAGAAGTTCATCCTCTCTGTAAGGTGCTTTTGGATTGTTTTTAAAGTAAGATCCAAGGCTGTGAGCACACTTCTCATCCTCACATCCAAAACACCTGGCACAGGCTCCACTCCCTCCTGTGCAGCTGGGGAAACTGAGGCTTCTTCCCTGTGGCTGATGGATGACCCTGAGCTATGTCCCTTCCGCCCCCAGATCCCTGCAAACAGTGTTTGTCCAAAAGGTTTCCTGGAGAGCGGGGCTGGAAGGAACTCCTGAGCCCTCCTGTTCATGAGGTGGCCTGGGAAGCCATTCCTCCCTCCCATGCTGGAGGCTCCATCCCCTCCCATCCCAAAATGCCCTTCCCAACTATCCCAAACACAGGGGCTCGGCTTAATGAATTTATTTAAGCTGTGCTTGGTGGGAGAGGCCTGTGTCCTCTCCCGGTGGGAGGTGAGTGAACATTCCCACCTCCCAGCCAGAGGGACTCAGAATCCCTTCAATCTTAGGAGGCCACAGGCACCTTCTCCTTTCTCCCAAATTACCTTGGAATGCCACAGGAGGGCTCAGGACACATCTGCCCTGTGTCCAAAGCCTCCTTAGAAAGTCAGAGGAAGGAAATCCCAATGTAATCCAGCTCCAGAGGGGTGGGAATGGGAAAAAGGACCATGAGCCAGATGGGGAAATCTGCTCCTTGCGCTCCTCCTGCAAGCTGGGAGAGCTATTTCCGAGACAATCCTTAACTCCTGTCCAAGGCCACGATACCAGGAGGGGTTTTTTTGGTGTGTGTCATAAGGAAACCCCTCCTTCCTTCCCCAGCATTCCACGGCGGAGCTGGAGCGCGGCGTGCGCCGGATTCCTGCAGCTCCCAGCGCTGGGGAGGACTCTCCTCTCCTGTAGTTTAGGGCTTGTTTGGAGTTCTTCCACCCAGTGTTCGTCCCAAGGGTCGTTTTTAAGGCTGCACAGCTCCCTTTGACGCGGTCTGTCCCTTGGAGAGCGTGGTGACCAGCCGTGGAAATCCACGTGGGCTCTGCTCCTTGCACCAGGAAAAGGGAAAATAAAGGAGCTTGTGTGGGATTTCTGCACATCATCGGTGCAGCCTGGGGCTGTAGCAAGGAAAATGGGTAGAAAAGGAGGAACCCATCCTATAAATTAATTAAGGCCCATGAGTATAAATTGCTATTCCACCTCTAACTTTGCTGCAGCAATTTGTTTCTCTCCCTGCCTTTCCCTTTTTTTGGCGCTTTCCTTTTTTTTTTCTGTCCCATCATTTCTCTGGCTGCATCCTCAGAAGGTGAGGATCCCATGTCCCAACCTCAGATGTCCTGAGCTGTCCCTGAGGAATGAGGTGACTTTATAAGGACAAGCCAAGCCCTTGAGCAGGTCAGAATTGCTCCTCCAAGAGCTGCACACTCTTCTGTGGTCTGAATTTTCGCTCCTTTTCCATCCTCCCGGGGAGGATGCCAACTTTTCCTGGCCACCAGTGGGTGTGGAGGTGTGGGAGATGCTGGGCAAGGTGGGACTGATGGGGATCTCGGGGTGAATTTTGCAGTCACAGGACAGCAGAGGCTGAAGGAGCCTCAGGAGGTGAAGATCCCACCAGCTCCCTGTGCCAGTGTTCGTCAGGGAGACTTCATCATTTCCTATCCAGCTGAAATTTTCCTGGCTGCATCTTGCCCTTTCCTTGTGTGTTTTTGGGATGTGTGCTGAGGACTCCAACAGAGCAGCACTGTACCTCCACCCAGCTGGGACTGGCCCCAAACTCAGTCCCATCACCCTGATCATTAATGGCACTCAACAGCCTCGTCCCCGCTTGTCATCCCTGGGAGATGCCACCACCAGCTGGGACCTGTCAGCACCAGGGTGGTGACAGGGTGGCACCAGCTGCTCCAAAGGGTCACAAGACCCTATTTCCTGACTGGATTTATGCACAGCATCCCCATTTCCTCAGGGACAAGGTTCATTTCGGCACAGCGAGGATTGAGGGATCTCGGCGTCTCCCGAGGCTGCGTTTCTGCTTTGCTTTGTTATTTCTGACCCTTTTTAACACCCTCTTAAACACACTCGGCCCGGAGCTGTGCCAGTGTCTGCTTGGGGTGAAGCTCCTCTCACACACAGGGTGGGAGCCAGCGAGGCCACGAGCCCCTGCTGGCACCCGTGAGCCCGCCCGCGGGATGGAAATGGGCAAAATCACGGGAAAACAGCGCAGAAATGGAGCTCGTCCCCCACCGGGGTGAGGCATCACTTCCAGCCCAGCCCTCAGCATCTTTGGGTGCTTCAGTCCCTTCTCTGCCTCACCCTCGGGATCAGTGCAGACTTCATCCCACCCACGACCCCAAACAATGTTCCCCGCCGGTTCCAGCCCCACAGAACACCCACCGCGCATCCGGAAGTTCTGCTTCGGAAACCTGAGAC
>VZRJ01013182.1:67655-98686 GCA_013397565.1 Ptilonorhynchus violaceus | reverse complement strand
TTTTTTTTTTTTTTTTTTCTGGCGGGGGACAACGGATTTCGCTCCGTGCTCTGCCCAGCCCTTTCCTCCGCCCTCCCGGACAGAAGCAGTTAACCAGGTTGGCTAAGAAATGCAATGTCCTCGTTTCCTCCGCGGGGCAGGCAGCTCCCCCTGCCTCCCCCTGCCTCCCCCTGCCCGTGCCGGGGAGGAGCCGCTCTCGGTGCCGCGATGCGGGAGCGGGCGATGTCGCCCCGGCTCCGTGTCGCGGTGACCCGGTGGCCTCTGCGAGCACCGCCAGGGCCCCCCGGGGGCTTTCTGCAGCACCAGAGCCGCCCTCTGCTCCCGCTCCTCTGGCGATCGGTGCGAGGGGAGCACCTCCTGGCTCCGGGGGAGAGGAGAGCCAGCGCCGGCCCCGCGGAGCCTCAAGTCAAAACACATCAAGCTAATGATAAAAAGGGACGCGATGCTGGAGAAGAGGAGGGGAGGAGAGAGAGAGAGAAAAGATGATGCCACGGGCGTTGCAAAGCGGGTAGACACAACCTCGTTTGATAGCGTGGCTGCTCCTGGGGGTTGTGGTTGGAGACCACCAGGGCCGCGACCCTGCGCTGAGCTCAGTCCCCAGACCCCACGGGCTGTGTAAGGGACACCCCGGGCTGCTCTGGGTAGGTGTTTAGGGTCATCTCAGACGCCACAACCCATTAGTTCAGCCGGGGCTCCCGGGAGCGCTGATGGCTCCTGGGATGCTCCGGCGGTCGGGAGGATCGGGAGGAGCCGCTCGCCGCTCCCGCAGCCGCTTCTCCGAGGGCATCCGGAGGAAGGCTGCCTTTCACGGGGCTTTGTTGCATGCTTGGCTTGGCTTGGTGGGAGGTGGTCGCTCTCGGGCTCGTAGAATCCCCGGACAAAGCATTTTCCACGCTGCGGGGCCGGAGGGAGCCGGGTGAGATCAGCCGTAGCTTCGGCGCCTGCCCGAATGGAGCCGGGGGTCTGCGCAGGATGGAGGCGGCGGGCGCTGGGCAGCGCGGGGTTGGCGGAGCGTGAGACATCCCTGCCCGGGGCACGGAGACCTGCCCGGCATCCCGGAGGGAGTGCGGAGGTGAGGAGCTCCAGCCGGAGAGCAGAGCTCTGCCGGGCCTCCCGGGGCGGTGAGATGGATGCGTGCCGCCGGGATTTTGGGAGAGGGGGAGGATTTCCCTGCCCTCTCCTTTGGCCCCACCCTGGGAGATGAGCCGGTGCTGGTCTTTCTGTGGGTGGGACCCACGGCAAAATGACCAGAGCTGGGGCTGCTCCCCGCCTGGGGGCTGCTCCAGACCTCCCCCTGCTCAGCTCTTGGGGTTGCTGTAAGGTTTGGCCAAGGCTGTTTCTGCCTGGAGATGAGGGAAAACTCTGGTGGCAAATGGAGGTTTTGATCTCCTGTGTCTGTCCCCCAGGTCAGCACGAGCTGTGGGGGCTTCTGAAGCTGGCGTGTGGGATAACCTTACTCCTGGTTGTTACAACAGAGAGGGATGTAACCAGGTCAGAGGAGCAGCTTTCTGCAAGAAATTCTGTGTCTAAGGGCAAACACATGCGAGGGTCCATGTGCTGGCCGGGCCACGTGTGGGCGTGGAGCTCCTTTATTTATTCCTCCATGAGCGGAGCTCTCCCGGAGATCCCGAGGTGGGAGGATGAGGAGGGAGCTCCGCTCCGGGCAGCCGCTTTCTCGCAAGCATCTCGCGGCTGCAGAGCCTCCTGGCAGCCCCCGGCACTTTTTTAGCCATTCCAGGGAATTTGAATAGTTCCAGCGAGGGCGAGCTCTGATTTATAGGGAGTGTTTTACGGTGTTTATGTTGGCAGGCTGGAGTTTGTGTACGGTTTGAAATATTCGCTTGAAACCTTTTATCGCCGGAGCTGAAAAACAACGGAGGGCTGATGAAAGCCCTGTGCTAATTGGAGAGGGCTTGGTTTAGGGCCGGGGCTGCAAAATGCCTGGCTCCTGCTTGGCTGCGAGGGGCTGCTGCAGCCTGCAGTCCCCGTGGGGAAGGAGAGATGATTCCACCCGTCAGCGGGGTGGGATCCATCCAGGTTTAGCCGTCATGCCAGTGAAGGTCACATCTGGCACGGAGAGGGACAGACCGTGGTGCCTCGGGCTCCTGTCCGTGCTCAGAGCCCGGCAGAACAAGATGGTCAGCAGATGCAAGAGGCTTCAGCTTGGGAAAACAAGCAGTTGCTTAAATGTGGGGGTTTTTATCACCCAAACCACCCTCAGATGTGGGGCAACACCTTGTGCTGGTGTTGGAAGCACAGCTCACTCCCATCCCATCACTCCTCTCCCCATGTCTTTGTGGGATCTCAGTGGCACAGCTCGGGTTTTAGTTAAATCAGTGACTTGGTGGGATCCCATCTGTGGGGTTTGGAGTGATTGAATCTCACGAGCCCCTCACAAAAACACCCTCCTGCTGTTCATTTTCCACTGGATTATCCCTCTCCCATGAGTCCTGCAGAATTAATCTGAGAGTGTGAAACTTTTCCATGTCGTAGCAATGGGTCATCTTGGAGCACAGGGAAGGAATTTATCCTCCTTACAATCAGCTCCTGATCCCTCCAGTTGTGTCCCTTTCCTTCTCCAGCGTCACAGGTGCTGAGAAGCAGGTGATCCATGGGGTGTGAGCAGCGTCTTGATGTGGGATGGGAATTCTTGAGGGCAGTTTAAAGTGTAAAATAGCAGGAAAGAGTTGCAGGGGGATAACACATCTTGGGCAGGGTGTGCTTCTGGTTCCTGAGAGCAAGTGGTGAAATTTAGAGGAGTGGAGAGAAGAGCTGGAAACTGAGGTGGGTTCCAGACCAGCCCCTGGAGGTCAGGCAGGTCATAGAATCCCAGAATGGTTTGGGTTGGAAGGGACCTTCAAAATCATCTTGTTCCAACCCCCTGCCATGGGCAGGGACACCTTCCACTATCCCAGGTTGCTCCAAGCCCCGTCCAACCCGTCCTTGGACACTTCCAGGGATGGGGCAGCCTGTGCCAGGGCCTCCCCACCCTCCCAGGGAAGATGTCAAGCTCAGCTCCAAGGAGATTGGATCACCCAAGTTTAGGCAACTAAATCCCACCCCAGTGCCTTTAAACCAGTCTTGGAGGATGCCACAAGAGATCTTTTCCTTTTGAGGAGATTGTGGCACATGGTCCTGCCTCCACATCACCCCACAGTTGCTCCATACCCCTGCAACCCTTTTCCTAGAAACATCCACTGGGACTCCCCTTCCAGGCAAAAGGGCACTTTATTCCAGGCCAGCGGTTTAGGAAAGATCCTGGCTGGCATTAGGCACCTCAGTAGATGTGTCCTATTGGATGTATCCTAATAGGAAGGGAGGGAGAGAAAGCCACATGATTACAGGCACATCTACGTGCCTCTAGTCTAGGCACACACGCTAGAAAATTTAGGGAATTTGGTTCAAAATGGTTTAGTGGAGCAGGCAACCTTCTATTTTAAGAGATTTCTGGTATCTCTCAGCCTGCACTGAACCACACAGATTCTAAAGGAGGAAAAAAAAAAGGCACAAAACCAACAAAACCCCCACTTCTGCTACTGGCAGTGGAATTTTGGCTGACACGCGTGAGCCTCTATTAACCCGCGGCCCTGCGAACGTGCTGGTCAGGGACAGACCTTCCTTACAGTAGGAGAGTCCATCCTGCTGTTATTCCTTGTAATGGGAAGCTTCCAAAGGACCAGCCAAAACAAATATTTGGAGGAAAGGCAGGGGCTGCCTGGAGGGAGCCTCTGCGGCCAGGAACGCTCCTGCCACCGGGCAGGAGGTGACATCATCCGAATTCTTTTGCTCAGGAATGCAGGATTTGGTCTTCCCTGCCAGTAATTGCTTTCCACAAACAGACCTGCCCAGGGAAGCAGATTTCACCCAGCCCCTTCCATTGCACGGCAGAGGGGCTGAGTGTTCCCAAATCCCTCTCTCTTCCCGGGCTTAACAGGGATGTTACGTGGACAGGCAGGGTAAAATTGGCCATGATCCAAATCGCAGGTGAAAGCACCCAAGATTCCCAAAGTGGGAGCTGGACAGAAGTCTGGGCAGGGACAGCTGGTGGGGGAGCAATGACTTCTTGGGGCTGAGCAGGGTGGGGCAGGTGATGGGCTGAGTCTGTGTGGAATTCTGTGCTGGGCAGACTTTGCTGAGAGCTGCAGGAGGAGCCCGTGGTGACCTCCCTGGTGACCTCCATGGTGACCCCATTTCTTGGTCCTATGAAGCCCAGTGACCACGTCAGGTGTGTTTGAATGTACAACTTCGGTGGTGACTGGAGGGAGTTGGACTTGATGGTCCTTGTAGATCCCTTCCAGCCTGAGGTGTTCTCCATTCTGTGGCTGGAATAGATGCTGATGTGCTGATTCTGACCAGGCAGCTGACACCTTGCTTGATCTAGGGCAGGGATTGTTCCCCTGTGCTGGCACTGCAGGGGCACCTCGAGTTCTGTGTCCAGGTTTGGGCCCCTCATGACAGGAAAGACATTGAGGGGCTGGAGCGTGTCCAGAGAAGGGAATGGAGCTGGGGAAGGGGCTGGAGCACCAGGAGCAGCTGAGGGAGCTGGGAAAGGGGCTCAGCCTGGAGAAAAGGAGGCTCAGGGGGGCCCCTTCTGGCTCTGCACAACTCCTGACAGGAGGGGGCATCTGGGGGGGGTCGGGCTCTGCTCCCAAGGGACAAGAGGGAATGGCCTCAAGTTTCACCAGGAGAGGTTTATATTTGATATTAGGGAAAATTTCTTCACTGAAAGGGTGGTCAGGCATTGGAAAGGGCTGCCCAGGGCAGTGGTGGAGTCACCCTCCCTGGAAGTGTTCAAAACCACATTCATGTGGCACCTGGGGACGGGGTTTGTGGTGAACATGGCAGTGCTGGGTTGATGGCTGGGCTTGATGATCTTGGAGCTCTTTTCCAACCTTCATGACCCTGCGATTCCACGATCAGTCTGGCAGGGCTCATTCAGCAAAGCCACAATTCCCCCTCCACGCAGCCCTCGGCTTCTCCGTTGGGTTGAGCATCCCCACATCCCATCCCCAGCCCCCTGAGCTTGCAGCCCTCCACCCCTGGCTCTGCCCTGGCTCCGGCCTCCCCGAGCACCTCTGGAAATGGATGTCACCGGCACTTCCAGCGGCACGGGCGGCAGCAGAGGGGTCAGTTCCTGCGGGATGGAGGCTGCTGCCGTCATTTCAATAGGTGGAACTAGGTGGTGTTCAGCTGCTCCTGTGACGAGTCCAAAGGGGTGATTGAGTGCCTGGAAAGGCCCGAAATATTTTGCTCCCAGTGCCTGACAGAGGATGGCTGGCAGGAAACGAGAGCGCCGCGCTCCGAGGCAGGGCACGTTCTGCTGCTTCTCTAATTTTCCACCAGGTTTTGGAAAACCTTGGCTAATAAATTCGGAGCAGGAAAGAAGGGCTTCGGCCAAAGGAGAAATCCCTCTCGATCAGCGGGATTTGTGAAAGGGGGGCAGTGAGGAGCTCTGAATGGACAAGGGCTGCCCAGGGGCTGGATCTGCTCTCCTGGGGGTGCTGAGCTGGGGGGTCAGGTGTGCCAGGAGAAGGCCTGCTCAGTTTTGGGACCAGCATAGATAAAACCACTGGGAATGGATAAAAAGCAGAGCCTGGGGTCATGGCAGGGCGATGCAATGACATTTGTCACAGCAGAAGAGGCACATCCATGCAGGAGGCAACGATGCAGCTGGCTGGGGTCAGGTCCCACATGGGACAGGGTGGCAGTGCCAGGGGAGAGACCCTCTGTGGGACATCCTGAACTTGGTTTGGATATTGTCTCCTACCAGGCAAGTCCCTTGTCTTACCTCAGCCACCCTCCATCCCAGGGCTGTGTCTGGTGCTGCTGATCCCAGTTTGCAGGACTCTCACTGCTCAAGAGAAGGCAAAAACCTCTCTCCCTGGTGCTGTTGCCTTTGGGAGAGGTGGAAATCATATAATCCTAGAATGGCTTGGGTTGGAAGGGACCTCAAAGATCATCCAGTTCCCAAATGGAGAATGCAGGCACCAATCCCACTACCTCACGTGTTAAGCAAGTATTCCACCATTGGTGCTAATTCCCTGTGTGGCATAAGGGTGAAATAGGGAATAAAGGGTATGAAATAGGGATCTCCTGCTCATTTCTGCCTGGAGTCACCCTAGAGGCAGCACAGAGTTGGCTGAGCAGCATCGATGTGAGCTCCAGAGGATTCAGGTTGGGGCTCCCAGGCTTTGAGGTCAGTAGGGACCAAAAAAGCAGCCAGGAAAAAAGATGATGATGGATGCAGATCTGCTTTTAAGTGATACAAGGATGCTCAGAGGCTCCGTATTCATCACAGCTCAGTGAGTCAGGTACCACTAGTTGGGTGTGGGACTGCTCCTCTGGCTCCAGCCCCCCAGCAGAACATGATTTGGGGGTTTGGTTCATGTCCCTGAAGTTGTTGCTTCCTAAAGTTTCTCAGAAACATGGATGGTGGTGTGGTTTCTTAATTATTTCTGTCTGGAGGCTGAGGGGAGGATGGCTTGGAGAGGAAGGGAGGGAAAGAACCAGAGATGGAAAGAGTGAATTTGCAAGCAGAGCCTCCCACCACTTCGTCTTCTTTCTTCAGCTTCTGGTCATGGCCAAGGTCAGTGATTGCAGCTTTTCACTCCAGAAATTTCCCAAGGGGTTTCCTGGAATATTAAAATGTGGCGGGCTGGGTGCCCAGCCAGTGACCACCCCAGCAAAGAGGATGGACCTCAGCTGAGCAGCAACAAACTTAGACATGTCCCAAAAGCTGCCTGGAGGTCGGAGACCCTGACTTGCCATTTCTAAAGGTGATTTATTGCAAAGTGAAGGAGAATCGGTGGTTTTTTTTCCTTCTATACCCTCTTTCCACAGGATTTTCAGTGCTGTTTGCCTCTTTAAACTTAGCAGAGGAGGATGAACCGGCCCTGGGCTGGCAGAAAGAGTGGAAGAAATGTGAGCACCAGCCTGGGAGCCTGGGAAGGGGCTCTCTGCACGTCATGGGGGGATTTTAGTATTATTGTGAATTAAACCATGACTGCAACATCCTCTGTGTCCCGTCCCCAGCCTCACAGCGGAGCTTCAGGCATCCCTGCTTGGGAACCAGCCAAATCCACCAGCCCTCGTGATGCCGGGGGTACCTGCCCTGGCAGCAGGAGCCCCCCCACATCCCAGGGGCGGTGGAGGGTTTGGGGTGAGCAGGGTGATGCTCACCTGAGCTGCTCATTTTTCTAGCAAAACCTGCACCCATGGGCCTGATATTCCCTTGGGAAGATCCCTGCCTTCGGCACCAACCCGAAACCAAAGAGAGAACCCTCATCTCGCTGCCCCCTCGTCTCAGGCCGTGGATCAGCGCCGAGCACTGGAGCGTTGTTGGCTCAGCCCCACGCCACGAGCTGCAGAGGCTCCCCTGTGTAACAGGCATGGAAGGGCTGTCCACCTCCTCCTCCTCCCACGTCTTCCTTCCTTCCCCTTCCGCCTCAACGTGCTCATTCATGAAGAAAACACCCCTTGGACGGACGCGGGGAGAGGAATTGGTGTTGGCGCGATTTTTCCCGCCCGGCGGCCAAGGGAGGTTTGTGGGCTCAGAGGGATTTGATCTTTGTTTTCGCAGCTGGATTCCACATTATCCTTTCTTCTCTCCGGCTTTTTATGGCTGCTCATTCCCCACAGCAACCTGTTGGGAAGCAGAGTGTGTGCTCATGTTGGAGCTGTGGCTGTTCGAGGGGCAGCGAGTGGGGCTGTCCACCCCGGGACCAGTGACCTCTCCAGGGGTGCCCAGGACAGGACAAGGAACAGTGGCCATAACTAAAACCCAACAAGTTCCACCTCAACATGAGGAACAACTTCTTTCCATGGAGGGTGGCAGAGCACTGAAATGGCTGCCCAGGGAGGTCATGGAGTCTCCCTCTCTGGAGACATCCCAAACCCATCCGGATGAGTTCCTGTGTCACCTGCTCCAGGTGACCCTGCCTGGGCAGGGGGTTGGACTGGGTGACCTCCAGATGTCCCTTCCAGCCCTAAATATTCTGTGGTTCTGTGATTCCAAGACCTGCACAGCCCTGTGTGTTCCTTAAGGATTGAGGCAGGAAGGGATCACCTTCTCCTGCAGTGGGGCCACGCAATGGATCCTGTCTGGGGAGGGAGGGAGGGAGGGAGGAAAGTGCCATCCCATAATGATCCTCTGAGGATACCTGGCTGCAGCCCAGCTCTGCTGGCTCCTTTTATCCTGGCACAGGGTGGAGTGACGGAAACTGGGTATCAGGGACCAGCTTGGTCCGTCCTTTGGTAGGAGATGGCAGACAGCAAGGTTGGGTGTCAGCCTGGAGCATGATGGGATCATGGCAAACCCTCGGGCTCATGGTCCCAAGGTGGGCACCCCATGGGTTTGGGGGGTGCTCTAGGGTTTGGTAAAGATGGAGGATGGATTGGTGGTGCTGGTGTAGGATTTGGTGGGGCTGGTATTGGCTTTACTGGTGCTGGTGTAGGTTTAATGGTGCTGGTGTAGGGTTTGGTGGTGCTGGGTAGGGTTTGGTGCTGCTGGTGTAGGTTTGGTGGTGCTGGGTAGGTTTTCATGGTGCTGGCATCAGTTTGGTGCTGCTGTAGGTTTTCATGGTGCTGGCATAGGGTTTGGTGGTGCTGGTGTAGATTTGGTGGTGCTGGGTAGGTTTTCATGGTGCTGGTGTAGGTTTGGTGCTGCTGGTGTAGGGTTTGGTGGTGCTGGTGTAGGTTTTGTGGTGCTGGTGTAGGTTTAATGGTGCTGGTGTAGGTTTAATGGTGCTGGTGTAGGTTTGGTGGTGCGGGTGCAGAGTTTGGTGCTGTGGTGCAGGGTTTGGACAGCCTGGCAGACAGGCAGGAGTGGGCTCATGCCCACTGTGGTGGGAGGGGTGGAGAAGGTGCTGCCAGAGCCCCACTGGATGCCCAAGGGCTTGGACGTCCCACACTGCAGATCTCAGTCAGCCTTTGCTTCCAGCAGCAGCGTGGCCCAGGGCCAGCTGGGACTGGCTCCATTCCCACCTGGATGCCAGCCTGGGGACACCTCCATGCCACTGCCCCACTCCAGAGGGGACGGAGGGACACTGATCCAACACCCCTCCATTCCCGCCAGCTTTGGGGCTGGACAGACACGTGGTGTCCCCTCTTGGCACGGGGGGCCTGGAGCTGTCCAGATGCGAGGCAGTGACCTCTGCGGCGTCAGCGGGTGGGGGCCACCTATGTAAACACGTCCAGGAAGGTTCCCGGCCCTTTTCCACCCCGGGCTGGCCTTCGGATCAGACCCTCATTGGATCAGGACCGTCAGTCCCTGCCAATGCTCCATCCCGGCGCTCCGGGAAGGTACCGTGCTGCTCTCCCGGGCTCTCCTCCGGGCATTCCTCTCCCACCCTCCTCTCCTCTGCGTGTGAGCCTGCCTGTATAATTAAATCTGTGCCTAATTACCTAAGGGGTTATTTCAATCTTTGCTGGTGATACTGGTGTAGTGCATTATCTGGGTGAGCAGGGTAGGAACCTGCCCCGGTCGTGCTGGGAACCCGGCCAGAAGGATAGGAAAGCACTTGTAGTAATAATGTTTCCTTTTTTCCCTTATTTTCTGTTTTGTCTGTTATCTAAGAACAGTTGGCAAGGGCACATCCAGCCCATTTGCTGCCTCATTTTTCACGCTCCAGTCTCTCTTTTATCTTTTAACTCTGTTTGGGTCTAATTAGTAATGGGGAAATGGGCCATAAAGTCACGTCTGAGTGTCTGGTTCTTCTGCTTTGGCATTTTCCTTCTTGTCTTCATAGAATCCCAGAACGGTTTGGGTTGGAAGGGACCTTGGAGGTCATCTAATTCCAGCCCCCTGCCGTGGGCAGGGACACCTTCCACTATCCCAGGTTGCTCCAAGCCCCATCCAGCCTGGAACACTCCAGGGATGGGGAGGGCACAACCTCTCTGGGAAACTTCTTCTTGTCTTCATTACCCTTTTAAGGTTGATGTTGGATTTCTTTAGCCTAAGGAAGGGTCTGGTGTCCAGGTATCATGGGCTGAGTTCAGGAGGAGATTTTGGTGATTTGGAGTGGCAAGTGTGCAGCAGATGTATTTGGGGAAGGCGCAGGGATGGGTTTGTATGGTGGAGAGAAGGGTTTGACAGCTGTTCCCAGCCCTTGTTCCCGTTTGCACAACACTTGGATCATGGAGCAGCCTCACTGCTACGGCTCTGTCTGACCTGGCAAGTCAGAGGCTTCTCCAAAGCCAAAAGATTGGGAAATAGATATCCCAATATCTACTGCAGTTGGAATCTGCAGAGAAGTTTGGTATTTCAGACATTGTGGTTCAGATAACATTTTGTCTGATCTCACAAGTTCTGCTGCCTGAGCAGTCCTCAAGTGCCCCATCCACACACACAAATGTTTTTGAACACTTCCAGTGGTGGTGACTCCACCACTGCCCTGAGCAGCCTGTTCCAGCGCCTTACAACTCTTTCTGTGAGGAATTTTTCCCTAATATCCCATCTAAACCTTCCCTGGCGCAATTTGAGTCCATTTATTCTTGTCCTGCCGCTTTTTACCTGAGAGAAGATAAAAACATGAAATAACTTTGGACCATTTCTCATGGCTGTCCTGGCTGGGTGTGAGCAGGTCATCCCATCTGTTCAGTGGCTGTCCCCATGCCTGACAAGGATGAGGAGTGTGATGACAGAAATGACACCATCATTTTTTCCACTGGAACAGCTGGAAAAAATATAAGAGTCAAACTCTCAGGGTCAGCAGCCTGACTGTGCTGCTGCAAAGCATTTTCCACACGAAAAAACTCCCAAATCTATGAGTATTGCAGGTGTTTGCAAGAGGGAGGAAAGCTGGAAGAGGTGTTGAGCATCCCCTGCTTTCATAAAATTAAAGAATCATGGAATGGTTTGGATTGGAAGGGACCTTAAAGCTCATCCAGTTCCACCCCCTGCCATGGGCAGGGACACCTTCCACTATCCCAGGTTGCTCCAAGCCCCATCCAACCTGTCCTTGGACACTTCCAGGGCTGGGGCAGCCACAGCTTCTCTGGGCAACCTGTGCCAGGGTCTCACCCCCTTCAGAGCCAAGAATTCCTTCCCAATATCCCATCTATCCCTGCCCTCTGGCAGTGTGAAGCCATTCCCTGTGTCCTGTCCCTCCATCCCTTGTCCCAAGTCCCTCTCCGGCTCTCCTGGAGCCCCTTTAGGCACTGGAAGGAGCTCTGAGGTCTCCCTGGTGCTTTCTCTTCTCCAGGTGAACATTCCCAGCTCTCCCAGGCTGGCTCCAGAACAGAGGGGCTCCAGCCCTGGGAGCATCTCCGTGGCCTCCTCTGGACCTGCTCCAGCAGCTCCAGGTCTTTTTTGTGCTTTGCTTGTGTGGATCTCCAGAGGACAGAACTGCTCCAGCTCCACTTTGGGGGTTGCTGTCTTCACCCTCAAGCTGTCCCTAAGGTGTTGCTGCTCCCATCCCCTTCCCTCTTCCTGCACTGACACTGAGAATTACAGTTTTCATGCAGCTGAAAAATAAGGGAAAATGTTCCTTTCCTCCTCTTGGCACCAGTCAGGGACCTCACCCAGCAGCTCTTGAATGGAGCTCAGAAGCCGTGGCTGAGCTTCCAACCTCTCCTGACCCCTTTTCCTGGAGCTTTTCCAGGCTCCCTCCTAACACTCCGTCTCTGCCCATCCACAGGTGTCGGGGAACAAAAACACCAAACCCACACCTTTCTGGAGCAGCCAAAAACGCGTCCGTTTGCCTTTTTTTTCCCAAGCATTCCCTAACCTTTCCCATACACCCTGACCCTCTTCCTCTGCCCCTGCCTGCACTAAGGCACGGCTGTGGGGTGAACTGTGGATGGAGGAATGTCCCCACGGACAACAGCGGGAGGAGGAGACGAGCCTGAACTTTTGCACGGGCGGTTTGGCCAGGGGATGGATTTCCTCTGATTTTAATCGAATTTTTTTTAGTTTTTTTTTTTTTTTTCACTCTTTTGTACGAGTTCAGGAAGGTCTAGAGCGAGTCAAGCCTGGCTGGGCTTCACAGGGCTGGCAACACGGACTGGAAAGTTTATTGCTTCCTGTTATGAGGGCTCAGGGAGCCACGATGGGGCTGCAGGAGAAACACGGGCAGCACAAACTCCAGGGATGACCCTGACGGGCGGGGTTGGGGATGGCCTTTCATTCCCAGTGCTCCTCCAGCCACTTCAGGAAAGGGAAGCAAATAGAGGAGGGAATAACGGCTCGATTTGACCTCTGGCTATCGAGGCAGATGTTTTCTTTGGAGCAGGAATAGACGCCGGGGGAAAATGCTATAAAGGGCTTTGCTGAGCCACGTCCCGGGGCTCCACCTCAGTCCCTTTCTTGCCACCTCTCAGGACATCCCCTGTGTTATGTCACCACCCTGAAAACCTCAGCAGAAAGGTTCCCCTCGGAAAAAATAATGTGTTTTTTTCTCAGCACTGGAATTTATCCCAAGAATGTGTCCATCACAGCAAAATTTTCAGCTGGGAAGGGCTGGAGTAAATAATTTCTGCTTTCCAGCCTGGATTTAAACATTTCCTCTGGGCTTTTGTACTCTGGAATTTAAATCTTATTGTTATTTAACCGTATCAGATTAGGTTTTTGGCTGTTTTCAAAGCAAAGTGCTTTTACCTTTCTGCAGTCATCAGCCGCTGATATCCAGGGAAACTCTTCCCTGTTTTCCAGCAGAAATGTTATCCGTTCTGCTGACAGCGCTGGCTTTTTGCTCCAGGCGCAAACCAATGCAAACTTCACAGGAATTCCATTTTCTGACCTATCTTCTGTGCTAACCGAGGCAGAACTGTGGCCCAAATGTCACGGCAGCTCAGAGCCAGAGTTCACATTTTCGGAGTGCGTGAAAGAAAACATCCTTCACCTCGTTTGCAAACAGCCTTACCTCTTCCAGCCAAAATCCCCACGGGCTTTGGAGAAAAGTGTGAGACCAGATTTTCCCTGTTTGGTCCTTGCAAAGAGCCAGAGACCAAGGACATCATCCTGATCCAGATCAAAACCTTCTTGTGTTCTTCCAACAGGCAGAGCTGGATAAAAATCAACCTGATGATGGATAAGCAGAGACCTCCTCTCTTTGTCCTTTAAATGACACATTTGCATCGGGGTTGTCGTCACCACTGCCCTGAAAAGTCCAAGCAGAGATTTGTGATGAAGAAGGTTTTAGCACCAGACCCTGGCACAGCTTTTTCTGCTGCTTGTAAATTGGTTTTCTGTAAGAGAGTGAAAGTTCTGGCTGAGTTCTGAGGATGCCAGCCCTGATTAGCCCCAAATCTTGGAGAGCGCCCAAAGCTCTGTGTGAAGGAGGGAATTTTGCACAACTGGGATGGTGTTTGGTGTTAAATGAGGGAGTGAAAGGGACTGAAAAGGAGCCTGGAGGCCCAGGGCTTGCATGGCTGAGTTGAGGGGGAATTCCCACCTGCTCCCTCCTGTCTCTGCTTCCCAGATCCTGAACAGCTCCCTGGGACATCCACGGTTGTCCTTGAGACAATCACCCATGAAATTGTTGGTTTTGTTTCTGTTTCATGGGGGTTTCTGTCCCCAGGCATGGCCCTTCCACCCATAAACCCAAGTTCCATCCCAGTGTGTTCCTTCCATCCTTCCTGGAAGGTGCTGGCCCATCCCAAAGCACACAAGAGACGTGGCTCAGTCCCAGCCCAGCCACCACCAGGGCAGTGACACAACTTGGGTCCCTGGGGACACACCGTGGGTCCTGGGGTTGCTGAAGGCTCTGGAGACTCCAGGCATGAAGAAGGGGCTCCCATGGGAGCTGGAGGCCTCTTTCCCACCAGGAAAAGCAAGGCAGCCTTGGAGATGTCCCAGTGGGACACACACTTGGACCTCTGGTCCGAGGAGCCTGGTCTAGTGGAAAATGTCCCTATCCATGGCAGAGGGGTGGAACTGGAGGATCTTGAAGGTCCCTTCCAACCCAAACCATTCTGGGATTCTTCACAGTGCTCCCTTTAGCTGGTCCTATCACCCAGGCACGTGCCATTGGAAATATCACGTTTGCAGTGCTGGCTTGAACCAAACTGGTGGAAAATGATCCCAAATCCTCTTCCAAACCCATGGATCCCCCCAACACCTGGGTGCTCCTGGACCAGCAGCTCTGAAAGCAGAGCTTTCAAGGGCAGGATGAGGGGTGGAGGAAAGGAGGATGGATTGAGGAAGGGGGTTGTCAATCCCTGAAGCCCATCTTGAAGGCGGTAAGACCTCAGAGTGCCTCACTCTGACAAAGCTGGAACCCCCAGATCCCTTTTTCTCAGTAACTTCCACCAAATTACTGACTAATAAGAATAATAACACAATTCAGTGGATTTTTAGTCTATGCAAAAAGGGGACAGAATATTTTCCAAGTCCGATATTCCTCTTTAGCACTGCCTTTGCCAAGCTTTCCACCACAAACCTCTTTCAAAGTGGATGGCACCCACAGCCACTAAAGGTGAGGATGTGTCTAAAAGTCAGGGGAAAATGATGTTTTGTGAAGTTAATCCAAGACTAAAATATAAGAACTAAAACTACTGCTTCAGGTTTTGCTCTCACTTGTGGTGTTCAAACGTTTTTGCTTCTCAGACATGAAATTCTGCAGTCTCAAAAGCCCAAATCTAACACTTATCAATAAGGTAAAAAGTTGGCATTCTTAATTTATTTCAATTTTGTGACATTTGTCTCAACACAGTGATGTTACTTCGTGGGTCTTTTTAAAAACAGGGTTATTATTTGCACAAAGATGCATATCTTAATTTAATTTAGTTTAACAACTGAACAAATCCAAAAGGGGAAAATTAGAGAAGAAACTGAACTGTCAGCACAATCCAGGGCAGAGCTTTGTAGGTTTGTGCTTGGGGTGGATAATTCTGGTCACTCCTCATCCCTAATGTAGCAGGGAATGTTAGACCAGGTCTCATTATCATTACTGACAGCATTTATTTATTTCAATAGGACATTTAAATAAATCTGTATAGATCACTGCTCTGAAACACCAACGGCGCCTGGGGGAGAGGTGACTCGGAGAGGTGACTCCCAGCAGCAGCCAGAATTACACAAAGCTCCATCACACCCTTTCCCCTCTGTCTCCTCTCTTTTATTCCCATTTCTCATCACCAAGCATCGAATCGAGGACATGGGATGCTGCAGGGGTGGGGTTTTTCCCCCGGACACTCATTTATGGCTCTGCCTCCTGCCTTCTGCCTCCTTCCCTGGGCGATGGTTTGGTGATGGGACCCCCTCAGTCCCTGCCAGTGTGATGGCTGGAGCTGCTGGGTGTGAGGCTGGAGCAGGAGCAGATGTTTCTTGGCCTGCCTGAAGCGCAGATGCCCCAAAAGCCTTCCCCCCGACACGAGTGCTGTGTGTATAAATAACCCCTGTGGTTAGAAAGCAAAGAGCCTGGAAAATCTGTGTGACCCACGGGACCGGGACCACGCTGAGCTGCCTTTTATCTCTGAGCTGCCTCCCGCAGCCCTGCGGAGCCTGGGAGTTGTTCTCAGCCGGTTATTTTTAAATAACCCAAAATATTTGTCCGCAGCTCCGTCCCGCACCGGTGGGAGCGGGTGGGAATTTCACCACAGTTCTTTGGTGGGAATTTCACCACAGTTCTTTGGTGGGAATGAGAGCCTCAGGTGTGGTGGATGTCACAGGGTGTGGCTTTTAGAAGGAGGAGGTGTGACATGTGCTGGAGGATCTCTGCTTGCGGGGGATGCTCCCAAAGAACCTGCAGTGGCCCCTCTGGAGTGACCACGAGGTGACCCACTGCGGTCTCCAGGCTTGAAGGACCATGAGGGGAAGGAGGTCACTGCCCCAGCGTGCTGGAGGCCAAACCCAACCCCAGGAACACGCAGGGATAACACGGCCTCAGCCTGCTCCATGTTCTCACCCTCCCAGTGGGAGATCTTGAGGGAAGCTGGGCTGGATTTGGAGATCTCCAGCCCCGGTGCTCTCCTCTGAAAGCCCCTTGTGTCCTTTGAGAGAGCAAGTGGTCAGTGTGCTGTGTACTGAGGTTGAAACATGCAGCCAGGGTTGTGAGAATTTAACTTTTTTAAAGGTTTATTCCCTCAAAATGCCTGCCAAAACCTGATTTCCCTGGTTTGGCATATTCCCATAAGGGTGTGATTCATCCCTACACTCAACTTAGCTGATAGGGCTTTTCCACCTGCCTATTTTAGGTGACTAATTCCAAACAGGGAATTTACTCATCACTAATGATCAGTGACTAAGTAGTTTATAAGATAAAACTTTGAGGAATGTTACTGCAATGAAGTGCAGTGCAGGAGATGCTGCTCCTGGCAAGAGCATCCACACAACAGCTCCAATGAGCAGGAATTGCCCTTCCACGTCCATCCAGGCTCTTTGGGAAACCAGAGGTGTGACAGCAGGATGAACATCCTGCTTTGTCAGCACCAGGGATGAAAGTTCCTGATAAACCATATGGTTTCCAACATCCCCCTTAATCCCAATGCACATCTTCCCATGCTTTATTCCCTCAGAGGGCTGATCCTTTCCATGGCTTGGCTGCTGCTGTGGCTTCCTTCTCCTCCTCGCTGGCTCCTTCTGCCTTGACTCTCCATTTCCACCCCAGCAGACACCCAGAGCCCTGATTCTGATGGAATGGCAATGCCAAAGCTCCCCGTGGATGGAGCAGGTGATCCTTGGACCATCAGGATGGAGGTTTCCTTCTTGAGAACCACTTCCCTTTGGCTTCATGTGCATTCCCATCCTCCTTGAACCTGCAAAGAGGCCAAAAAGTCTCAGTGTGTGCTCAAACCCCCTTCCCCATCCTTCCCCTGCTCTCTGCTCCATCCACCAGCCTGGAGAGAGGTGAACCACCTCTTTTAGGGACAGCTTTTCCCGGGGGTGCAGCCAAGCAGGACCTTCAGGGCAGTTTTTCCCACTAGTGAGCCTTCCCTCCTTTTTTTTTAATTATTTCGCCCCCCTCAACAGCCAAGGAACTTTCGCCAGAATGTGTTTTCCACATGTTCCCTGTTAGTCATGCTCTCTGTCTCACAGATCTGTTCCCAGTGCCACAAGCCGGTGCTATTAATTCACTCCCAAACCGACTCCGGGGCTCGGCGGCGAAATTCCAGGCAGCGTTCCTAAAAACCAGACCCGGCGGCTCGTTTGGATTTAAAACCAGTGCCCCTTTCCCGCCTGGGGCGTCTGTGGGGCACCTTCCCTGCTCATCCCGAGGCTCGGCGAGGGCAGGAGGGCCGGGAAGGGCGCTGGGAGCGGCCCCGGCGGGGCGGCAAAGGCGGGGTTTGCCCGCGCCTTAAATCCTGCCCGGGAGCGGCGCTTCCCGAGCGCTGGAGCGCGGCCGCACCGAGCTTATCTGGGAACAGGCGGAGGGCTGGAGGCACGGGAATGCCGGTGCGGGAGGCAAAGGCACGGCGAGAAGCACCATGTCTCTGTGAGTAGGTTTTTTTTCCTCCCCCCGTGGTTTTCCCGGCAGTTTAGGCAGGAGGAGCCGCGCAGATGGGAAGGACGTCCAGCTGGCACGGATTTAATTTTTTCCCCCCTTCTTTGGTTCGTTTTAGACTCAGGTTTAAAAGTTTTCCCCCGTTCCTGCAGTCGTGCCTGCGATTGTGTAGAGGGGGCAGCGGGTTTGGGGAGTCACCGTGGTGGGAATGTGGAGCCAAGAGCTCGTTCCTGTGCTGGCTGCACACAGGTTTGACTGCTTTGGGTGTTGCTGGTGGTCTGAGTGGTCCAGTCCCTCCTTCGTAGCTGTTTTGAAGTGAAACTTTACCCTGTGTGGGTTTCATACAGCGTGTGTCAGCTCATCTGGAGGTGACATGAGATGATGGATGACTGAATGGATGGATTCCAAAGCCAGAGGAATGGTGGGTCCTTTATTTGGGAGATAATTGAGCTACATAAACCACATAATTTAATCCATCTACCTGCTGCAGGCCCACACTGATTTTTTTTTTTCCCCAAAGTGCATGACTTTCACACTGCATAGAGGAATTAGGTCTGAAGAATGTGGAAAGATGCAAAAAACCATGTTCTGTGCTTTGATGGCTGGGATTGTGAGGAGACACAGCCTTTTCCTAATACCAATCTACTCATCAGCACTGTGAACAACTCTTTCCTTGGAAGCTTGTTTTATTTATAATTGATTCCAAAACGTCACAGTGCACTAAACCCCCACCCAAGCAATTCAAAGGCATTGAAATCTCACAGTTTAGTCTTTGTAGCCAGTGAGTCGTAAAACCCATTGGAAGTTTAACCAAACTGATTTGTAGGAGGCGTTTTGACCTCATTTCCTTCGGCTCCTGCTCTCAAATAGGATGCCTGGAGGGCAGGTGGACACACAGGGGTGCAGCATCAAGGTGTGACCCCACACAGTGGGGTCCCAGGGGCATGGGAACAGCTCCTGGCTGTTTCCTGCAGATGTTCCTGCAGATCCAGATGTGCTCAGAAGGCTGAGCTGCAGTGGCAGTGGCAGGACCCACAGCTCAGGGTGGTGGCTGGTAGCCAGGGATGGTCTGCTCAAAGCAACAACCCATCACTTCTGTTATTTTCCGATTTTTTTCCTTGACTCAGGAGGTTTGGGAGTGTTTTATTGGGTGCTCCTTCCTAAAATGTGTCTCCCAGAGGAGACGGGGGGTGCTTTGCTCACAACCCTGACAAATATCAGTTCAAAACTTGAACATTTACTCCAAAAGCCACCACAACCCTGGTCAGACCCTCCCTGCCCCAGCAAAGGGCAGCTGGGAGGTGAGTTGGAGCTTTGGGAATTGTGTCCTTGAGTAACACTTGCAAAATTGTAATTTATCCTGGGTTTAGATTGAGAAACCCTTTAGGGGAGTGCTGAATTTTCAATGAACTGCTCTATGGGACATTCAGAGTGCATTTTTAAGGACAATTTGGGCCTTGCAGCTAATTGAGGGTGCAGATGGGAGCTGGTGGGGGCTGGACACCTGCATGGGGCCAGCCAGGGTGGGGCTGGATCCAAGCCCCAGCCCTGCCTCGTCCAGATCCGGATGCTCCCCAGACAGATGCACCATATCCCACACCCTGCGGGGTCTTCCCTTCCCAGCCCCCCGTCAGCTGGAGCTTGGCTGAGTGCCTGGATTAATCCTGCAAATCATTTAACGCCCCAATTTGCCCTTATCTGAATGTGAACTTAACAGAGGAAGGGTTAAACACCCCTTCCTCTCCCCTCCTAGGGTGTATCCACTCTAAGGAAGCAAAAATGGCTTCAAAGGGGATGCTTTTCCATTTCACCCCTGAATAAACTCAATTTCCTCAATAAATGAGGAAATCTCTGTGGGGATCACTTCCCATGTCCTGCAGCGGCTGAACTGTCCCACCTGCACACTTGTACTGACCAAGGCATCACTTTCGGGGCAGGAGATGGGGATTCTTATCCCAGCAGCTTTGGGGGCTGTTCCTCTTCACCTGGTAAGTGGAGGGCAGAGAGGAGAACTTCCCCGCCTCTTCTGATTTCTTCTCCAGCTGTTTCTCCCCTCCCTGCCTCAGTTTCCCCAGCCCCAGGACAAGAACAACACCATCTGCAGAGCGCTCCCACATTGTGGCCCCTCCGTGTGAAGCAGGGCGTGTGAAGCCCTGGGGGTTTGGGTTCGCAGGGGATTTGTTTGATCTGGAAATAGCAGGGTTAGAAAATTCCATCTGCCTGCTCTCGAGAGCCCTCGACGGGGGCAGCGCGAAGGCGCGCGCCGAGCAAACGCGCGCCGAGCAAACCGGCTCTGCTCGGCACCTGTCCTGGGAAGCAGCGGGAGCAGAATCGCGTTCCAGGAAGGCTGGATGTGGGGAACAGAGCGGGGCACGTTCCCCTTCCTGCCCCCGTGTGGGGCTGTGCTCGTGGCTGCTCCCACCACGGAAATCCTACGGCGCAATTTTGTGCCTCCGGTGGTGCAAAGCCAAGCCAGGACCAGGCTCATCTCTCATGGCGTCATCAAGCCGGGTTGGGTGGGGTTTGCAGCAACCTGGTCCAGTGGAAGGTGTCCCTGCCCATGGACCAAGATGATCTTTAAGGTCCCTTCCAACCCAAAAAATTATAGGATTCTGTGATTCTATGATAATTCCCCCTCCCTGGATCTTCACCCCCACTCAGCCATGCTCACCCAGCATGGAGGCTTAGGGTTGATGTCCATACTCCTTCCACATGTGGAAAACAGCTCCTTTCTCTTCTCTTTTCTCTTCTTCCAGTGTTCTTTAGGTCCAGGTGCTCTCATCTCCAGGTATCTGTCAAGGCTCTGCCAGTCAAGGACTAAAATTTCCTCCTGCCTTTAGTGCTGCCTGAGGTCACCCAAGGAACTCAGGCTGAGACCCCACTGCAAGTTAAGCTAAACACAAAATGGTTACTACAAGCTCTTCCTCCCCAGCTGTCCAGTTCTCCTAAGTGCGTGGTTTTCTCTTGAAAGCTTCTCAAGGTTTATTTTTGAAACAGTCTGCATTTGATTAAAGTTTTGTTTTGTTTCGCTTTGTTTCAAAAGGCACTTAAAAGGGCCATCAGCCTGTAAACATAAATATTCCCATTCTTTCGCCGATTCTTTGCATTTTTCTGGGTTTGCTAATGAAAGATGTTTCAGCAGGGCAAGTCTCTGTGACGTGAGAGCATCCTTCCACTGCTCCAGCCCATGGCTGCAAACAGGATTTTATCCCTTTGAATCACTGAGGTTTGGAAAAAGCTCTAAGATCACCGAGTCCAACCATTAACCCAGCACTGTCCTGTTCACCACAAACCCTGTCCCCAGCTGCCACATCCACACGTCTTTATAATCCCTCCAGGGATGGGGACTCCACCACTGCCCTGGGCAGCCTGAAACACTTTCAAGGGAAAAATTTTCCCTAATATCCAATCTAAACCTCAACTGGCACAACTTGAAGCCATTCCCTCATCTTATCATTTGTTCCCTGTGAGCAGAGCCTGACCACCCCCCCAGCTACCCACTCCTGTCAGGAGTTGTGGAGAGCCAGAAGGTCCCCCCTGAGCCTCCTTTTCTCCAGGCTGAGCCCCTTTCCCAGCTCTCTCAGTCACTCTTGATGCTCCAGCCCCTTCCCCAGCTCCTTCTCTGGACACGCTCCAGCCCCTCAATGTCCTTCCTGTCATGAGTGGCACAAAACTGACCCCAGGATTGTAGGTGTGACCTCAGCAGTGCCCAGCACAGGGGACGGTCACTGCTCTGGCCCTTCTGCTGACACAACAAGATGTGACCTCACAGCTCTGGCATTTTATTTCCCCCTCTCCCCGCAGGTTATAACTGAGTAGCCCTTATGACCAACATGAGCTGGAGCTTCCTCACCCGCCTGCTAGAAGAGATTCACAATCACTCCACCTTCGTGGGGAAGGTCTGGCTCACCGTGCTCATCGTGTTCCGCATCGTCCTGACGGCGGTGGGGGGCGAGTCCATCTACTCCGATGAGCAGAGCAAGTTCACCTGCAACACGAAGCAGCCGGGCTGCGACAACGTCTGCTACGACGCCTTCGCGCCGCTGTCGCACGTCCGGTTCTGGGTCTTCCAGATCATCATGATCTCCACGCCCTCCGTCATGTACCTGGGCTACGCCATCCACAGGATCGCCCGCTCGGCCGAGGAGGAGAAGAAGTTCAAGGGGTTCAAGAAGAAGAAGCAGTTCGCCCTGAACTGGCAGGCCGTGCGCAACATGGAGGACGCCATGGAGGCCGACGAGGAGGAGCCCATGATCTCCGACGACGCGGCCGAGCACGAGAAGGCCAAGGCCAAGCCCAAGTGCAAGGAGCAGCAGAAGCACGACGGGAGGAGGCGCATCCAGCAGGAAGGGCTGATGAAAATCTACGTCTTCCAGCTCCTCACCAGGGCTTCCTTCGAGGTTTGCTTTTTGGTAGGGCAGTACTTGCTCTATGGTTTCGAGGTGGAGGCTTACTACGTCTGCAACAGGGTCCCTTGCCCCCACACCGTGGACTGCTTCGTGTCCCGGCCCACGGAGAAGACCATCTTCCTGCTGGTGATGTACGTGGTGAGCTGCCTGTGCCTGCTGCTGAACATGTGCGAGATGTTCCACCTGGGCTTCGGCACCATCCGCGACGCCATCCGCAACCGCAAGATCAACAGCTTCCGGCAGCCGCCCTACAACTACGCCTACCCCAAGAACATCTCCTGCCCGCCCGAGTACAACCTGGTCGTCAAGTCCGAGAAGTCCACCAAGATCCCCAACAGCCTGATGGCCCACGAGCAGAACCTGGCCAACGTGGCCCAGGAGCAGCAGTGCACCAGCCCGGACGAGAACCTGCCGGCCGACCTGTCCACCCTGCACAAGCACCTGCGGGTGGCCCAGGAGCAGCTGGACATCGCCTTCCAGAGCTACAGCAGCACCCAGGCCAACACGCAGCCCTCTCGGACCAGCAGCCCCGCCTCGGCGGGCACCGTGGTGGAGCAGAACAGGGCCAACACCGCCCAGGAGAAACAAGGTGCTAAACCCAAGGCCTCCTTGGAGAAAGGCAGCTCCAGCAGCAAAGACGGGAAGACGTCTGTGTGGATATAACTCTGTTGGGAAGGCGAGGGGGCAGCGTGAGAGGGGTTTTTATTTTGGTTTGTTTCTGGTTTTCGGTGTTGAGTTCGTTTCGCAGGGCACGATTTTTGTGTGGAAGTCAAGAGAGCGAAGGAGTTTTCGGACCAATTTAGTGCTGTCTTCCGGTGCGTTAGCAAAAGACATTTCTTCCCTGTTTCCAACGTGTTCTCCAGCTGGGAACCTCCAGTGAGTAACAGGAACCTCCAGTGAGTAACAGCAAACCCCCCACATCTCCCAGCCCTTGGGTCACCACTGGAGCCCCCAAAAGAGACCGGACAATGCGCTGTGGTGGGAAGCAGAGCTCTGGTGGCTCAGGAGGGAAGTCAGGCTGACAGGGAGCAGCCTTCCCCCTGCCTGGCAAGGCTGGAGTGCTGCAGGCCAGGCAGTGTTTAATTACTAAATACCCTTAATCAAATTAATTTCTGATCCTTTGATAAGAGAACCACTGACATATTGCACGGACCTCCATGGCAGGCTCACAGCTGATGTCCTGCCTGGGCTGGCAGATGCCAGTGGAGGTGTCACGAGCCAGGAGCTGGCACCCACATCGGGTCTGGGGCAGGAACACAGCGACTGCCTCACACAGGGAGACCTAAAACCAGCCCAGCACTGAAGGTTTCATCTTTCCTTCCTCTGTGTCAAAGCAAAAAGCAAATCTGCTCCCACCCTCCGGAGCAGGAGCGAGCAGTGACATTGCATCCTCCCAGTGCCTGTGTAGCACTTGCTACAGATGTGATGGGAATCGTTGCAGTTACAGAGTTTTCAACAAACTGCTGCTTCACATCATCAGAAAGTGCCTTTATGCAACCAGGAAAACAAAAGCGTAAAGGGTTTAGGCTCCCTTACTTGCTGATTTTTAGTAGAGATTGGACGATTGGCGTCGGCAAATTTGTTTTTCTGATGAATCAAGGAAAATCACTGTTGGCCAATTTGTTTTTCTGATTAATCAAACCCTTATAAATAGTGGCAGATGGCAGATCTATGCATAGCGTGTCTCTGGTGTGTGTGTGTGTCCATGTACCTGTAGATGCAGACACGTACGAACACGTGTGTGTGAATAGACATAGAGAGATAGATGTAAATGTAATATCCACCCTCTGCTCATTCTGCAGCCTTCCACCTCCCCTGGGGAGACCCAGCTGCTCCAGGACTGTGGCTGAGCTCCTCCTGGAGCCGTCTTTGGGCTTCCAGCCTCACCTGGGGAACTGGGAGGTTTCCCACACTTGCTTGGGGGGCTTTGCAGAAGATCTGGCTTCACTGGGGACAGGACCAGGACAGCAACAGGAAGTTTTTCCCTAATTTATGGGGCGTTATTTTCAGCTTTAGGGTGGTTTTCATGCACTTACAGTACTTTGGGTGCATAAATCAAAGTGTGAGCTCCAAGGCTCTTACTGTGCTTTGTCGGGGTGGTTTCATCACCTCCACAGGGAACCCAAATAGGCAGAGCCTTCAGGATCAAACCTAATGCAAAAGAAGTAAACTCTCCCTGAACACAGCACTGTGCCTGTGCCGAGCTGTTCCCTTGGGCTGTGCCAATCTCCCTGTGCCAGTATTTCTTATCCATTGGATTTACATCACTTCTCACTGGGCATCTTTCTCATGTCCTTGAGATCAGTCCCTAAAAGCCTTGAGGATGCCTGTTCCCCAAGTGTCCAGGCCCTTTGGCCATTCTTGGGAACAGGCAGAGAATTTGGATATGCCCTCCCAGCTCCTGGGAACCTCGGCCGAGCTGTGCCGTGCCATTAGGGAACAGTCCTGGAAGCAAAAAAGTAGAATTAAGGAGAAAGCAAAGAAACATTTCATCCATCCAGTAAATATTCAGTGTGTCTGTGTAACAGTCTGGGGAACACTTCCAGGCTTGTTCCTGGTCCTGCTGAAGGCATTGGTAAAATGCCTGGAATGCTGTTTGCTCTTGCAGCGAGAGATCTTCCCCTCACAGATGGAGAACTGGATCCAGGAGGAGGATCAGCACAGCAGCAGGCAGTGGTAACATGCATCCAGCCATTTCTGGTGGGAATTTTGCAGGAAAGGCTCAGAAAGTTCACACCACGGTGCTGGGGAGACAAGCATATCCAACTGTGCTGTTCGTCCTTGTCCCACATGCGGGAATGTGCTCTCTGCTGGCTGGGGATGTGCTGGGCAGAGCAGGAGAGGCTGGATGCTCCCAGGGCTGCTGTCACCTGGCAAAAATGCCTGCAGGTCCCCAGCCCAGGCTGCTGGGGAGGAGGGAGAGGTGCTCCTGGGTGGGAATTTGCTCCCCAGTCACTGCAGCTGTCCAGGGCACGTGCTCGTCCTCTGCCATCAGTGGGACTTCTCTTTTATTCCCAGCCCTGTGTCCCATGGGAAACCGTGTGTATTTAAAGTCATGATCCCAAGGGAAGGATGGAAACTCTGAGGATAATCATAGTTGGATGCTGCCTGGGTTCTTCTGATTCCTTTTTGATGAGCAACAATATCATGCCCCAGATAAACTCGTCCTTCCCACATGGTGCTGGAAGGCACCATCCCGTGCAGGAGCTGGGATTTTGGATTTCTCCTGCCCCTGCCTCCCTCAACACCAGACATGGCCTGAGCATTTCCTGGTGGCTCAGACCTGTCCCTCAGCTCCTGCTGACCTGCAGATCCCCCCGTGAGTCACCTAACCAGGGATAGGAATGTGGCTCCCTTGCTCTTGCTCCAGGAAACAATCTTGGCAAACCCCTCGTCGTGGAGAAAGCACAGGGCAGATTTTAAGCCAAAAACCCCCCAAACCTGGTCACAGAGACCTGATCAACTCATTTAACCCACTTTATACAGCAGGGCTGTACCTGCTGCCCAGTGCCACAGGTGATCAGTGCCCATGGGAGGAAATTCCAGGTTCAGAGCAGGGCAGGAAAGGACCATGGATCTTCTTTGCCAACTTGCCCCCATCAAATGACTCCTTAATGGCTGCAGCCCCATGGAGACATGGAGAACATCTCATGCCTTGAGCATCTGTGTATTTTGGGTGCTTGGAGACTGTTTTCATCCTCAAATCTGCTTTAAGCCACCTTCCCTCCCTGCTCCTCTTCATGCACCCTGGTCCTCCCCAAAACCCCATCTCCTGCAGGCCTGGGGATTGCTCCCCTCTCCAGATGTGAGGTTGTACAGTCGGGACCTTCCTGCCCTCCCTCAAACCCCCTTTTAATTGTCACACCACAGCCCCAGTGAGCCAGGGGGGCTCTGAGTGACCCGTGGGTCCTGCAGAGGGTTTGGAGCCTCTTCCCAGCTGGTGTCACCCTCACATTTCATACGCTGCTTTCCATAGGGAGAGTCAATAATTGCAATATTGACGAGCACCAGACCCAGGGCAGACTCTTGGGGGATCAATAAACCCCCTTGTCGGGCGGGGACACGGGGTAACCCCTCCCAGCCCCGCTCATCCCTCAGGCTTGGAGCACTTCCTTGCATAACATCCCTTCCCAATGGGAGCTGATCTTGCTTTCCCGTGTTTTCCAAGGGTTTTCCCAGGGACTGAAGCACAAGGGTGTATTCCCAGCTCTGGTGTCACGGGCTGCCTGGGAGGGATGCAAAGATGCCTGCAAGGTCCCAGCCAGCCTGGAGGACACTGCTGATCCTCTGAGCCTGGGGAGGAGGGATCCCGGTTCTCCCAGATCCCATCTGGGCCACACACAGGAGCCAGCACTAGTCAGACAGCCCTAGGAGTAGAAAAGCTTATTATTATTATTGCTATATATACTGATTTGCTCACTTCCCCCCTTCCTCCTCCACTCTGTGACCTCTAAATCCTTTAGGATGTTGCTTCTCTCCGCTGAGTCACTGCCACAAAGGTGACCCAATGCATGGATGGCTCCTGCAGGAATGACTCCTCTCGGGGCAGGAGCGACAGTCCCTTCCTTTGTCCTGCCAGTTTGGGAAGGAAAAGGGTAGAGCAGCAAAATATTCATAACCACAAGCAAAACCCCCACCACAACCATTCCAAACCCAACCAGCAGCTCCAGGAGTTTCATTCAGAGGGCGGAGCATCAGCCACGGAAGAAATGCCAATGGTATAATTAATGCTTTGCTTTTTTTCCCCATATTTTCCAGGTAGCAGTTTTGTCCACACACGAGACGGGTTTAGCTTTGTGGCTGAACTAATCATAAATGTTGACTCTCCCGCTGAACTTGGAGATAAAGTGCCCACACTTACATTTCTCTTCTTACCATTCAGGGCCAGGAATGTCCCACAAAAGCCAGATTACCTTCTTGCTTGCATTGCATTCCACTGGGAAATACTTGAACTTAACTCAAGGCCATAACCAGTCTGTGCTGTTACAAAGCGTCTGGGACTGTTATTTTTTTCTTTTTGGTTGTTAATTTTTTTTTTTTTTAATGTACTAACTGTATTTGTACTAGAAATTTTTGGAGTATGAGGTTGAATCTGTAAGTATTTTTTTCAGTGTAAATGTTACATCTGGACTGTAGTTAGGATATTAAACACTGGTCAAAAGAGAAAGAGACATCAGTCCAACTCAGCTGTGGCTATTCCACATCCATTACTAATAATATGGAATAAAACTTACATTTTGTTACAGTATGGAAAGCGTGTGGTGTTTGCTTGAGAAGGGCTCTGAGTGTTGAGAAGAAATCCCTCTCCATCTGTGATTTGCCTGTTTTAGCCATGCAGGAGCTCCATTTTCCCAGATATGGCTATAAATCATCACAAAATAGTTTTGCCTTAAGAAGCAGTTGACCTTCGAGTTGTTTGGGATGTGTTGTCTCCCTGATGAATCACTGCCTCCACGTCCCTCAGGCACAGAGCTCCAACTGCTGAGGGAAGCCTGGGCTTTCAGAAGCAAGAAAACTTTGGAGAATCTGGGAGAAGCTGATGATTCAGGCCGAGCAAACGATGGGAAAGCACTTGTGAGAGAGCCTGTCTTTCCAACCACCTCGGTCCTTGCTCCTCCCATCACATCACAGGCACTGTTCACTCACAACCTCTGTCCAAAAAGTCTTCAGGGAAAAAATTCTGGACATAAACATGCATTTTTTTTCCTGTTCCTCTGGATGTTGGCCTGTGTTGACCACTTCTTTGGCATGAGCAGGTCGTGGTCCCACCAAGAGACAGGGAAGATGGGGCTTGGAGCAACCTGGTCTCGTGGGAGGTGTCCCTGCCCTGAGGGTTGATACAGGCTCAGTAGAAGGAATGGCAAAGCAGCCCCCATCCAGCAGTATTTTGGGAACAGGCAGAGGAACTGCAACCCCTCTCATTTCTTTGGAAAGGCAGACTAAACACACCAGTGACTCTCCAGCTCTCTCTGGGACCACAAGACCCGTTGTTTCCATCAGCTGCTCCACGCTGCAGACAGAATTCCAGTCAGCAGCATCCCACTGGCTCCTGATTGCTCCTCCCAGGGAAATGCTTATGATGGCTTTACCTTCAGCTCAGTCCCACCAGCAGGAATCACAGAGTCCTTAAGGTTGGAAAAGCCCTCTAAGATCATTGAGTTCAACCACTAACCCAGCACTGCCAGGCCCACCACTAAACCATGTCCCCAGGTCACGTGTTTTTTAAACATTTCCAGGGATGGCGATTCCATCATTTCCCTGGGCAGCCTGACCACTCTTTCAGTGAAGAAATTTTCCCTAATATCCAATTTAAACGTCATCTGGTGCAACTTGAGGCCATTTCCTCTGATCCCTGAGAGAAAAAAATGACTCCCAGCCTGTACTTGGCTCTATTCTTGCATCCTGCCTGTTGTCCTTGCAATTTCCCCCTATCATCACTGGTCCCTGCATTGCCCAGGCCAGCCACAATCCGTGTTTTCCTCTCCAAGACTGTGGGATATGGTCCCAGAAGTGCTGCTATGGTTTACCACAGCCCTGTGTCCCAGCTGCCTGTGGCTGACCTCCCAGGGCACAGCTCGGGGGATAATTGATGCACAGGGTTTGGGATGAATAATTGCAGCTCATGTGGGTTCATGAATGAGGGTTTGTGCTCAACACCCTGAGAAAAAGCTGGAGAAAATGAGTTTATTATGCCAGCATTAACCCGCAGGGCTGGGTGCAGAGATTATCCCTGGGGAGGATGAGTTAGGGACAAATAAATGCCAAGGATGAGCCCTCACAAATGGGAGCCTCGGGCTGCCCAGGGTTTTGGGTAGTGGGAGAGCAGAGAGCGGAAAGCTGATGGAGCAGGAGGCTGCAGGCAGCTTGTGCAGCCTCCCAGGGGCTGGTGGGGGACAGAGAGGGGATCTCTGTCCTTTGTCACCCTCTTCTGAGCTCTGGGAAAGGATCCTGAGCGGCCCTGATGCACCTCACTGGATGAGAGGTGTTCCTGAGGGAGGGAATTTGTGTCTTGTCACCCTGTGCCACCTTCCGAAAACGCCCCTAGAAATTACAGAGCTGGTGGGGGATGACCCATCAGGGGCAAAGTGAGAATTCCAGAATGGTTTGAGTTGGGAGGGACCTTAAAAATCATCTCATTCCAATCCCCCTGCCATAGGCAGGGACACCTTCCACTAGAATTTCACACCTTCCACTAGAAATTAATTTCGTGGAAGCTGTGGGAATTGCATTGTGCCTCCAACCAGGTTTGGAATCCCCCAGTTTTAATGGAGACAGGCACACACTCACTGGGGGCTGGCACAAACCTTCCCAGGGCTCCTGGTGTTGCAGGTCTCAACCACGCTATGATTTGTCTCAAACCATCCCCTGAGCTGATTTAATGCACTAAACTGGCAGAGTTGTACTTTCTGGCACTGAAATGTTTCAATGTGACTTTACTGGCTGCAAAACTCTGTGATAAAAGAAAAGAAAACCCAGAGGAAAGGGAATAAAAGCTGTAGGAAGTGGTAAAACAAATAAAGACTCGAACTGGCAGCCTGATTGTTTTCCATTTTCAATTTTATTTCCCTTACTGCCCTTTCAAATATCTCTGTGGGGTTTGATACAACACCTGGGGTGGTTGGGAATGCAGGGAAATGGCAAAGGGCTGCCTGTGGGATGGCCACTGATTGTCCCCGTGGCTTCGTGGGTGAAGGAGAGATGTGGAACAGGTAAAAAAGAGCCAAAGTGGGATCTGGCTGTGGGTTCATGGTACGTGTTGGACTCTGGAATTTCAGCTCAGCTGTGCTCACAGGTGTGTGACTTTCCCCCCCTTCACCTGAACCTTTAAAAAGCAAACCCAGCGCCTGCTCTTGGCACATTCCCACTTCCAGGGAGAGAAAAGAACCACACTGGGCACCAGCTCTCTGCTCCTTCAGCTGCTTTAAAGCCAGGCCGGTTTCCTCAGCCCCATTTCTGACACACAACTCGTGCCAGGGGCGGGCAGAGCACGTCCACATGCCGAGGTCACCTCTGGTCCCCTCTGTCCTCATCTTTATTTCTCCACCTGCAGGGCCAGCCCCGAAATTCCGGGGTGAACACTCCAAACCTCTCAGCAAGGCCGGGAGCCGATCTGCCCGCGGGACACGGGGATGTGTGATAAGGTTATCACCCCCGGGGCAGGCGGGGAGAGCGCGGTCCTGCCCAGGGCCGGATGGATGAGCTCACTGCGCATTCCCAGCTCCTGGAAAATGAGTCTCCCTTCACTCAGGGTTTTAGGCTCGGTGGGTTGCTGTGTGTCCTGGAGATTTTAGCGGGGTCATTCGGGGCCAGGTGACCCAACCCGTCCCTGGAGAGCTGCTCCTGTGCCGGCGTTGGCAGCGGGAAGGGGCAGGATGGCCTCGAACGGGATTGCGGCCGCTGGAGAAGGGGAATCGCAAATGACAGGGGTGACTCACGGCGGTTTCATGGACTGTGGGATGAATTCCAGCGGAACGAGCCGCAGCCAAACCCGGGGCTATGCGGGCCCTTCAGACTCCACTTCCCAGAGTGCCAGTGAACGTTCCAGAGGGAAGCAAAAGGCGCTTCAGCTCCGTGATTTTAACGGGAGGATTTTAACTCAGGGATTCCCAACCCTGGAAGTATTCAAGGTCAGGTTGGACTGAGGCTCTGAGCAACCTGATGGATTGAACCCAAGTCATTTCATGATTCCATGATTTTATTCATGTACAATGCTCAGCAGAAATTCCCGCTGCCAAACATTATAATTTGCTTTAAGATGGAGCTACTGACAGTTTTTCCTAGAGTGTTAAAAGAGGATAGGGGGCAACTAGTGGGTCCTGCAGAAATAAAACAGTGGAAGACCGGAACCTTTGGAGTCTGTTTTCCACTCTGACAGCCAAAATGTGCCTAGGGGAAGAGAACAGGTCTGCACCTTCTCTGTTTGCAGCTTCCAGGGCATTTTAGGCTCGGCAGGGGCAGGAATGGAGATGTTTAAGGAATGACTGGACGTGGCACTCAGTCCTCTGGTCTGGTTGACGTGGTGGTGTGCGGTCACAGGTTGGACTCGATGGTCTCGGAGGTCTTTTCCAACCTAAACGATTCCGTGATTCTGCAATGACTAAATAGGGAGTAGAGAGACCCGGATTCCCAAATTCCCTTCTCGGGACCACGGGGAGCGCGCGGCCCCGGGGGCGTGGCCAGGGAGGTGACAGTGCCAGCGGGAGGGGGCGGGATCGATCGGAATGGGGGCGTGGCCTCAGCG
>VZRJ01013182.1:0-67626 GCA_013397565.1 Ptilonorhynchus violaceus | reverse complement strand
GACGCTCCCCCGGCGCTCTACGCGCACGCGCTGAACGTGCAGGGCCGCTGCCTGTATGACGTCATCCTGTACAGGTGAGACCAAGCGGCGCGGCGGGGGGAGGTTGGGGGAAGCTGGGCGAGACCATTGCGGGGTGGCTCCTGTCACCGCCGTGTCACACACGCGGCATTTCCGGGCTCTGTTTATAAATTAATGTGCGAAAAGGCGCTTTTTCTGTCTGTGTTCGTCATCGCCTGCTGCAGCCTCTGGGAGTCACCCCAGCAGAAAAGTGCGATGTCCGTAATAGCCCCACCAGCACCGGTGGAGATCGAGTCCCCAGCTGGAGTTTGGGAACTGTGTCCGGGTCTGGGGTCCCCGGCACAGGACGGACCTGGANAGGCCAGGTTGGCCAGGGCTTGGAGCAGCCTGGGCTAGTGGAAGGTGTCCCTGCCCATGGCAGGGGGTGGGACTGGATGAGATTTAAGGTCCCTTCCAACCCAGACTATTCTGAGATTCCATGACATGCCTGGGATAGTGGAAGGTGTCCCTGCCCATGGCAGGGGGTGGGAATGGATGATCCTTAAGGTCCCTTCCAACCCAAACCATTCTGTGATTCCATGACAGTGGAAGGCACAGCTGAACAAAGCTTGTCCCCCTGCTGAAATTTCCCCTCACTGTAGGTGAGGGGTCGAGAATTCCACATGGCCAGACCTGTTTCTGTCCCCGGGAGAGGTGAGGGCAGTGTTTGCTAGGAAGGAGTACAACAGGTGGCTGAAAAAGTTCAGGTATTTCACTGTGGGGAGGTGGGTGCTGCTCCCTGTGTGCCAGAAACTCCCCAGATTTCTGGATTTGCACCAGGATCCAGGTAAAGCAGCTCTTGCTCCTGTGGGTTTTGTTTTCCTGACCTTGTTTATGTTACTTTTTTTAGGCTCCACAGGAGCACAGCAGAGGAGCCTCACATCCTGCTGGAGTGCGACAGCAGCATGCTGGATTCCATCCAGAAACACCTGAAACTCTACAAGATCCGCAGGAAAGTCACCATTGCCCCTTGCCCCGAGCTCTCCCTGTGGGCTGTTATCCCTGGGGAACACCCTGGGGACGCCAGTTCCCTCCCAAAATGTGCAGACCAGGCTCTGCTCTTAACTCCTGACCCCAGGGCAGAAGTCATGGGCTGGAGACTGATTGCAAAGAAAGGAGCAAATCTGTCCGAGATTATCCCTGGGAGTCAAGTTGGAGACGTCCAGGATTACCACAGGCACAGGTATAAACAAGGTAAAGCCAAGTCCTGTTTTGCACTCTGTGTCACTGGATTTTGGGAGTCCATAAGGCAGGAATAAGTTCTAAAACTTGCATTGCTATGCTTTAATGTGTTTAATTTGTTTATAAATACGTGTATTAATTGCTACTTCGAGTAAAAAAGTCATGTGGTGGTTATAATTCTGTCTGGTGGCAATATTTGGGTGTGATTTTCTATTACTCAGATTAATGGGATTAGTCAGGAATGCTAAAAGAAAACCAGGATTATCCATTTTCATAGAGAGAAGCCTCTGTGGTCTGAGTGATCTTGATTATTTTGGGATGACGCACAGCCTGGGTGTTTTGCTTGTTGCTAAGGAAGGAAAAGGAAACACCCAGACTTGGTTTCCTAAAAGTTTGTGGCTGGATTTGCCGGGTTCACTCAGAGACCAAGGGGAGGGTGTTTGATTGGAGAGGGATCTCGGTCCTGGGAGCCCCAGTGCCTTTGTTTTTAGTGTGTTCACGTTGACAATGGATTAAATTAATTGGCAGAGTGGAAGGTGATGGTCCTGAGCACAAACTGGGATCCATCCGTTCGGAAAATCAATTGAAAATGAGCCAAGCAATTCAGAGCCCAAGTCTAACGAGCAGCGTTTCCCTCTTGGCTTTGTTCTCGTCCTAGGAATTCCCGAAGGGGTGAAAGATCTCCCTCCTGGAGTCGCCCTCCCTCTGGAATCCAACCTGGCCTTCATGAACGGCATCAGCTTCACCAAAGGCTGCTACATCGGGCAGGAGCTGACGGCCAGGACCCACCACATGGGCGTGATCCGCAAGCGCCTGCTCCCGGTCTCCTTCCCAGCCCCACTCCCCACCCACGGCATTCCCGAGGGCGCAGAGATCCTCACCGAGTCGGGAAAGCCGGCCGGGAAGTTCCGGGCCGGGGGAGGAGGAGTGGGGATAGCCCTGCTGAGGTTGGCTCACCTGAAGGAGCCGCTCTGCATAAACCTGGGAGGGGAGAAAGTGAAGCTCAGCGCAGCCACGCCCGAGTGGTGGCCAAAACCTGCTGCTAAATAGATGAGGAGCCACCGTTTGCCTTATGGGGAGTCTGCTTTGTGTGAGGAATTTGGGAAGGCTGGGGTTTGCGGGGTTTGGTGGGGGGGTCTTTGAGGATTCCTCAAATCGGGACTAAACAGCGAGAACCCAAAGCCACGGCGGTCACTGGGTTGGATCATCCACCGAGTGTTGGAGAGACAAGCACAGGGAATTGCACCTTCCCTGAGGGTAATCCCTACTTGTTTAGGGGTGCCACGTGGTGTTGGCTTGGTCCCTATGTATTTAGGGGTTGCCATGTGTTGTTGGGTTGGATTCTGGATGGATTTTCAGTCTGACACTCCATCAGACTGCTCCATGGGTGCTCCAGCTGAAGTGAGCAATGGAATCAGGAGTTTCCCTGTTCCATGCACTGAAGTTTTCAGTTCAGAATAACCATTGAGTGTTATTATAATTTTTTTTTTCTGAGTGGAGATCATGCTGCTCTTATGAAGATGTATTCTCAGGCTAAAGTTGTTTGCTGCAAATTGCTCCTTGCATTGACCTGCTTAAACTTGCTGATGGGGCTGGTGTTTGTTCCCACCACTGGAATTGTGTTCAGGAAGAGGAATTCCTTGTGCTTCACATATCAGACCTTGATTTAACTCATCCCAGGTGGGAAAATTCTCAAACTTCCTGGTCCTGTCTCCTGCTTTAGTGCCAGTGAAGGGAGCACAGCCAGTTCCTCTGACTCCCTTCACTCAAACCATTTTTTGGGAGAGGAAAGGGATATTTTCCAGCACTAAGCTGTGCTGGTGTGTGCCCTGGGGTGTGGTGTGTTTATGGCAGAATAATCTCTTCCTAGAACTATGTACCCTCCAGTTGCCAACAGCAGTTGAAGGGTGAATTTTTTTGGCATCTCCATGTTTGCTCTGGTATTTTGTAGAGAAATCCTCACTTTCCTTTGGCAGGGGTTCCCTCACTCCCTGCACAAAGCCAGGGAAGGGACAGTGTGTCCCCATCTCAGCTGCAGCCCCTGGAGAGGGGTTAATGCCACATGTGCTGGCTTAGCCTGGTGGTCCTGAGGGAGGATTTTCACCACATTCTGGTTCTTCACCTCCATCCACCACCCCTGAGGGTTTTCAGAGCAGCCCAATATCCTTGGCATTTCTTCTCTTCATTTTTCTGGCTCCCAGCACTCTGCTTTCCCAGTTTTTCTTCTTTCTGCAGTCAGGGTATTCCTCTGCTTCCAAAGCCAACCAGCTCCGTGCCTCCTAACCCTGTCAACCTGCAGTGATTTATAGAAGCCCTTTTTTATTTTTGTACTCCAATAAATCCGTTACACAAAGGCACAATGAGAGAGGTGCCCAGGAGAGATCCCATTTTGACCAAAAAATAAAAAGCTCTTGCATGAATATTTGTAACAAAACCCGTCCAAATCACACTCTGCCTCTGTTTCAGTGTTACTGTGAAAGGAGTTTGTCTGTGAAAAACGCTCACATTGATTAAAACTGTGGTTGCTGTAAAATGAACCTGTGGAATATCTCAATTATTGTCTGTGATTTAAATGTGACTCACCTGAAAGAAGAGGTGATGCCTTTTATTTGCCTGAAGACACACAACAGAATAAATGCTTTTTCTGCTTGTTTGCTGACAAGGAACATGCCTTAGACCGTTGGTCAGGTGTGAGATTGTTAACAGAGCCTTTCTGCTGGAAAAATAAATGAAACTGTATCCTCCAGAGGCCACAAAGGCCAGGCTGTGCTGCCCAGCTTGGCCAGCAGCAGCTTTTCCTCTCTGCCCCCCATTGTGCAAAGTCTCCCCAGAATGGTTTTATTGTCCTGGGGCGAGCAGAGCCTGGACAAACACTGAATAAACTCCTCTGTTTGGGGAAGCCCTGGATCTTTTCTGCCTTAGACACGCGTTTCTTTTGTCTTCTTAACGTGCTTGAAAGGCTTTTGTTGTTGGCAGCAGCTGCAGGTGACACAGGGTTAGACACAAGAGAAGGTGGTGCTGAAATGAGGAGGTATTTGGTGGCTTCTGGAAAAAAAAGTGAGGTAAAAATGGGAGGGAACACCCGCAATCCATGTTCTCCGTAAATTTGTTATTCTCCCTCACAACCTTCTCCATATTAATGGTTTTAGCCATTTAATTTTAGCCAGGTGAATCCACCACTCAACCATGTCCCCAAGTGCCACATCCATGTGGTTTTTTGGACATGGTGGCCTGCTCAGATTCCAGCCTCAGACCAACCAGCTGGAAAACTTGGGCCCCTTCCTGATCCCATTTTTCTGTGTGTTTCCCCCTCACTGCCTCTGTTGTTTTCTGAGGGAAAACAGCGGAGTAACCACGTGGCATAGCCTGAAATCCCAGTGGGAAAAGACAGGAGTCACTGGCAGAGAGTGTGGAAGGAAATACATTGAAATGGTTGTTTTCAGAAAAAAAAGTATTAATCTTTTATTCTGCCTTTCTAATTTTTTTTGTTTTAAATTTTTTAGGAGCAGTGCTTGTCTTCCTTGTTATGTTTTTCACTTTTCCTGTCATGGTAAAATGCCAAAAAATAGTTGTCTTGGTGTGGTGAGGAGTCCAGAAGAATGACTGATTATACGTTTTATATATATTATATGTTTTATATATATTATATATATAATATGACATGTAATATATATATGTAAAATATATATATTTAACATACATAATGTATAATATGTGTTCTACTAAGTTATTAGAATCACTACAATCCCTTATTAAAAACATAATTACTCATAGGAGTTCACACTGCTGTGGCCAGGAGGTTTTGTGTGAGCATCTTTACTCTGTGTTACTTGAAGCCAGCAACTTAAAAAATCCCTTTACAAGTATTTGTAGCTTAATATTAATATTTTGAGTGTGTTTTGCTGCTGAACCCTTTGAGGTCTTCAGGGAGTGTCCAAATACTGCCCAGACGAGAGTCACAAACAGGATTTATTCCTCACGGGCTGCCTTGATCCTGCTTTTCCAGGACACTCAGTTTCTCCAATGCTCTCAGGGCTGGAAAGTTTGGCAGCTTTCATCCCCTTTTCCCAACAATTCCTTCTGCAACCACACTCTGCACAGGCACCGTGGCATTTTGTGTGTTATTTTGAGAGGGTGGAGCTCCTGCTACTTCTAATTCCTTAATATTGTTGGGAGCGCAGTTTGTGCTGGATGGAAACAAAGAGAAATGCTACATTTTGACTTTATTTTTTTTTCAACCCTTTCCCCGTGTGGGATTTTGCCTTTAGGTACATTGTGAGCCCTTCAAGAAAAAAAAAAAATCTTGTTTTTCTTTTCTGTAACCCTGTTCTGGAGCCAGCGGAAATAATTTATACCTAAACTGTTGTCGTGGATTTGTGTCTGGATTTCCTCTCTTTCCCTCTGTCTCCTCCAGGCCAGAGGAGTGTGGAATTCTGCTGTCTCCTCCTATCACTAAAACCAGAGTTTGTACTTTAGTGCTCTGCTGCCAGAACGCTGGAAATATTTGGGTTTTTTCTGCTTTCTTTAATCCCTGCTTGAGATTTTTGATCGTTTAGGGGTTTGAGGAGAAAAATAAAGTGGAAATGGGTATCCAAGCTTCCTGTCCCGGGGTTATCCATGTTTTTATTCTCCAGTTGTGCTGCCACCAGGCAGCTGGAGGAGCTGGAGGGTGACAGTCGCTGTCTGGGAATGTCATTGGAGATCTTTGGAGAGAAACCAGAGGGGGAACAGCAACAAAGCAGACAGAGACTGAGGTTTTTAGGGAGAGCTGACCTAATTTCCTCCTTATTCCTGTGTCAGAAAAGCTGTATGGAATACATTTAATATTTGGGGAAGGTTATGTGCTGTGTGCCACTCACAGTGTATTTTATCAGTGCGGTTTTATTGTTCATATTTTGAAGTTTAACTCAGGTGACTTAAATAAATGTATGTTGAAGGGCAGCTTTTGTGATTTTTTGGGGTGTTTTTGTGGTTTATTTTTTAAATTTAGTTGGGATTTAGCACTTTCTCTTTTTTCTAGTCCAAGATTAGTAATACCTGGCTGATGATGGACTCCCCAGCAACTCGACTCTATTGCATTATATCTGGGTTTTGTGTCATTTTCTTCAGAAAGATGAAGATGGATCCATTTGCCATTTCCATCGTCTCTGGATACATTTATTTGCTTAAATTACATTTGCTCTTTCTTTTTGGTAGGGCTAAAAATAGGGTGATGTGAGGGGATGATCAGGATTTATAATCTAAGGCAAAGAATTGTGGGGAAACCATGACTCTATTAAGGAAAAAAAATGTTTAAAAGGGGATAAAATGTAACTGTCAACGAGCTACTTGAAAGTGGGGAAAAGGGAAGTCACTTTAGCATGAAACAAAACCTTTCATTAAAATAAAATTTATTTTTAATTCTTTTTATAGGGCTTGATTTCTGCTTCATGGTTACATAGTTGGGATGATCCAAGTGATACCTTCAGTGGGGAGACAGGAACAGAAGTGCCACCAGCACTGACAAAAAACTTTAATTCCAGTGAATTATTGGAGATGCCAAACCCCCAGAGATACAAGAGGTGTACAATCCTTTTGCTGTTAAATATGACACAGTTATTGTATATATGTATTTATTTATTTATTAAAGCAATTAAAACTTCCTCACTGGGTTGTGCTTCCTGATTACAGCTTGAATGGGTTTGGAAGTATCAAAATATATAGAATATTAGTGTATAATATGAATACAGTAATATGTATATGCTCTTATGTGTACATAAGTATATAAACATAGTATATATACACTAATATATACTAATAGAAATACTAATACACTTTTATAGTTATATATATGTATATAAATATGGTATATAAAAATTAATATATNTACATATATATACATATATACACACACACTTTATATATATATATATATATATATAAAAAAATATATGTATACACACACACATTTATACATAAATATAGAATACTGATCACCTGAGAATAATGGCTTAAAAACTACTCCCACTACCTGGGAAGGAGCAGGTGCATTCCCAAAGCTCCCACCCGCTCGTTTCCCACCTGGGAAGCGTTTCCCGATCAAACGGATCAGCTCAGGCTCCCTTCCCAGGCGGTGTCCATAAAACTCCGCGCGCAGGGAGCCGCTTCCCGAGCCCGCGAGCCTTCCCTCGGTGCCCGCGGCACGGCGCAGGGAAGAGCCTACAATTCCCAGAGTGCTTCCACATACTGGCATTCCAGTGACATCAGACGTTCCATGGCTGGGACTGGTTGGAAAGCGAGAGGACCAGAAATGTAAGCTCGCCTTTCTCTCGCTTCTGCAGCGAAATCCCGGCTGGGAGAGGGAGGATTCCTGCGGCCGCGGAGGAGTTGGGAAGGGCGCGTGGATCCAACCCCCCCCCGCCCCGAGGTGACATTCCCGGGGCGGGAATCGGGGGCTGTTCCCTCCGTGTGCCGGAGCAGTTTGGAGACTCTTGGGCTGCCGCTTCGCCTTCGCGGGGCCGTTCCTCGCCCGCAGCCCCAACCCCGCCGCTTTTCCCGGGGGTTTTCCCTCGCTCCTGCGGCTCCGGCGGGGGTGGAGTGGAGGAGAGACGCTTTTCCATAGCCTGGCAACGGAGCGCGTGTAGTAACCGCGCTGCGGAGCGGGGATTCCCGGCTGCGGGAGCGCCCGCGGCTCCTGCCGGGCACCCCCCGCTCCTTCCAGCCTCTCCTTCCCCGCCGGCCTCGGGAAAGGGCCGGGCAAGCGGGCAGGGAACGGCCGGTGGGGAGCGGCGGCTGCGCAGGTTTGTCTCGGGGGAAGTTGCCTCTGGCTCCGGGATGAGGTTTCTGCGCGGTTCGCGCTCCAGGAGGGATGCTCGGGGCGGCTGGAGGGATGCTGGTGGGATGGACAGCCGGGAAAACATCCGGAGAAGCGATTTCTGCAGTGTGATGTGTGCTTAGAGTGGGGTGGTTTAAAGTGTCGTGAGTTACTCTGCTGAAGATGCTCAGCCTTTTGAGGGGTTCTGTCATTGTGGGTGCTTGACAAAAAAACCATGTTTCTCCAAACACAAATATTTTTGTAGTGTTGAGCACCGAAGTCTCCTAACAGGAGGCTTAAAAAGTCTTTCCCGAAGTGAATGGGAAACTTGGGAGTACTTGCTGCCATCTCTTCCCTGAGAAATGTAGTAACTTCACAACCAGGTAATTAAAAAATTAAAAACTCCTCTATTTCTGTTTAGAAACAGTTTAGATCTTTGAAGTGACATTGTGACACTGATTTGCTCAAGTCTGTAATCCTGAGGACACCTTCTTAGTACTGGATTTCGCAAAATGAGGAGGAAGTCAAGCTGGAAAAGTGGCTTTATATCCCATCTGAGGAGTCTGATGAAATTAAGATACAAACCTCTGTATAATACATGGCGTGTCCTGATCCTCGTGCAGCTGATTTTAAAAGTTCTGTTTATTTGGCCACACGTGCCAGTTTGTAGCTTCAAAGAGTGTGGTTCCTACACATTCAGCAATGGATAATCTCAGCAATTTTGTGTGTTTAAAAATATATTTGGAAGGACACTTTGATTTAGTGGAGTTTAAACTGTACTGGATAGGCCATCTGTCAGAATGAACCTGGAAAAACATTCTGTAGCTTTTATATTTCTAAACAGAAAGGTTTATGTTCGTACCAATAATCCTGTTTTACAGCACAGGACATTATGTACAAATCAGGCACTTGAGATGCCTTTGGATGAGTTGACTTTAAAGTGAGCAGAAGTCCAGTAAAAACTCGTTACCTGTTTGTTTAGTGCTCCCTTGTGTTTCCCGGGACTACCAGGAGATAATGGAGTGTGACACGTGGTAGGAATGGGAAGTGAAGGTGAATATAGGGAGGGAGCTGGCATTACATTCCCTTGTATTTCCACAGAGCCTGCATTAAAAAAATAAAATCCTCTGAAACTCCAGAGTAAGGGCTTCAGGCATTTTTGCAGGCAAAAGTACTTGGAAATAGTGAGACTTGAGTGCTCAGAGTACTTGTGGCTTTGGGCAACAGTTAAGAGTGTGTAGAGCTGTAAAAATCTATCGTTAAAATCAATATCAGTAACTTTTAAAATGAATTGCAGAGCAGGGCTTTGTTTCTAAACTATCTGTTGGCAAATTATCCCTTGTATTTCTTTTAGTAAAGCAAGAATTTCAGTCGGTGGGGAGGTTACAAATTTGAAGTTTTAATATAAATGTGGCAGAAGTCTTCTGTGTATTTGGGTAGGATTTTTTTGGGCTCAGGAAGAAGTACCTCACAGAGGTACCAGTGCATTTTTCCAAGGATGGAATTGAGGAGCAGATTGGAATCTCTTCCCCAACAAACTTTCTGCCATGTAGATTCATAAAGCAGATAGGCCTAAATATAAAATAAGTCCAAAAGAAGGTGTGTTAGAGAGAAATGTGGGTCTTCAAACTTAACACCTGATTCTGGAACTTGTAGTGTAGGAGGAAGTCTTTAGGCCTTCCTCATGATGTCCCTAAAACACTGAGGTGACGTTTCAAATCACCTTTTTTATTTGCCAGTAGTGCAAGAAGCATCTGTTTGTCCCAACCCCTGAAAGCAAAGTGGCAGCCACAGGCAGTGACCACAGAAAATCCACTTTTTCTGCAGGAGGCTGGAGCACAGGGGCAGGGCTTGGACCTGTTTTGAGCACTTGTGTAAATGTTAAGCTCCGTTTGCCCTGGGAAGTTTCCCATGATTTCAGGTGGTTCCCGTTTAGGGAGATCCATGGATCGTTGTTTGGGCTTTGGGATATCAATGAGTGCTCTGTGAAACCCACTTCTAAAAGTTGCAGAGAGCTGGGTTGTGTCACAGAGGTAATGATTAGCCAGATCAATAATGTGTTTGGTGAAGGGTGCCCGGACAGGAGGACAGCTGATAAACCACCAGCGGTTAAGGGATCGGGAAAGGTTGATGTGGTGGGATCCTATTCTTGGCTGCCACTCTCCTCTCAGTCTGAGTGGGTTTCTCTGCAGCGTGGGGATGGACAGGCTGGAGGAAACCTGGCCAAATCCAGGATGGATTCATCCAGCTCTTAGTCTGTTGCCAGTAGGTCCTTGGAAAGGAGAAGAACGGGGACTTGGCTGTGGGTTCATAGAATCAGAATGTGCTGAGCTGGAAGGGACCCACAGGGATCATCAAATCCAACTCCCGGCCCTGCACAGACACCCCAACGATCCCACCCTGTGCCTGAGAGCGTTGTCCAAATGCTCCTGGAGCTCTGGAATGTGCCCATTCCCTGGGGAGCCTGTTCAGGGCCTCACCACCCTCTGGGCTGAACAAATCCTGGTGGCAGAATCCAGGCTGGACATCAGATCAGGCAAATCCTTGGTTGTGCTGTTCAGCAGGTCAGGGTGCATCAGCCACAGTGGGATGTGGGTACAGTCTGACATCATCTCCTTGCTGCAGGACAGGAGCAGCTGCTCTGTCAGGTTTTAAGAATTTATCGTAATGTGACTGTTGCACACTTTATCTCAATTTATCTTAATCATAAAAGCTGTCCTTCCCCAAGTGGGAGCTTTGTGCCTGTGGAAATGAAGCCTTAGGTCTGTGCAGGGCCTTGGCTGGCTCACCTGGGACATTGTTTTGCTGTGTCGGGTCAGGCTGACCCTGGGAAGTGTCACCCGTGTGATGGGGACAGCCACAGCTGGACACTCCCCTGGTGACAGGGAGGTGCAGGAGGTTGTGCTGTCATGGGTCAAAGTGGCTGTGCAGAGAGCACAGGGAAGCATTTTGGAATCAGCACGTTCTGCCTGGAGTGCTCTTGGAAATGTGGAATTGTTAAGGTTGGAAAAGACCTCTCAGATCATCGAGTCCAACCATGTCCCCAGGTGTCACATCCAAATGCCTTTTGAAAACCGTGGTGATTCCATCACTTCCCTGGTCATCCTGTTCCAGTGCCTGACTACCTTTTCAGGGCAGAAATTTTCCCCAATATCCAATCTAAACCTCCCCTGGCACAGCCTGAGGCCGTTCCCTCTCCTCCTGTCCCTGTTCCCTGGGAGCAGAGCCCAACCCCCCCTGGCTGCCCCCTCCTGTCAGGAGTTGTGCAGAGCCAGAAGGTCCCCCCTGAGCCTCCTTTTCCTCCAGGCTGAGCCCCTTTCCCAGCTCCCTCAGCTGCTCCTGGTGCTCCAGCCCCTTCTCCAGCTCCGTTCGTCCTTCCCTGGACACGCTCCAGCCCCTCGGGATGTGTTGTCCTGAGGGGCTGTGCTTGTGTCACCCTGGGCTTGGGTCACTCTGTGTGGCAGGAGCCAGACTGGCCTTTGCCATTGGCACACTCTGAATCTGGAGTGGAGCCCTTGAGGGGCTGCATTCCCGGTATCCTGAGGATTCTGTCCTGTTGTGGGATGGGAATGTGGTACTGGAGGAGCCCTGGGTGTGGGACAAGGGGAAACAGTGGGAGAGGCAATGAGGGGAAGCTAGAAATGAGTTTTGTGTATAAGTACAACTTTGACAAACCTGGTAACTGCTTTTTTGGGGGGTTTTAATTGTTTTTAAACAGGTTAAGTTGGTCCCTAAGAATCTAATTCCTGCCTGCACGCAATGCTGCACACTCCAGAGGAGAGAACTTGGATACTCGTAACAAGGACATGGTCAAAGTGCCACCCCTGGGCATTGCAAGCCACAGGTGAGTCCAAAAAGTGAATTTTCTTAGGGAAACAGAAATAAAAACTTGTGTGAGGTGTTTGTTTCATAGTGAATAACCACATGACAAAAACACCTCAGCACCTGGAGAGAATGTCCCATCCCAGATGGAGCAGCTTTCCCTGTTTGTGTCAGGACATGGAAGTCCAGCAGATGCTCCCACACTCTTCTTGTCTTTGTGAGACTCATCACAAAGTCTTGAAGTTTGGAAATAACTGCTGGAACTTACCCATGATCCAAAAAAGCCCCCAAAAATCCTTGTTGGTATGGAATGAGTATTTAGATGCTTGTGTTAAAACAAAATAAACAAATTACCCATGAGCCTGTGACTGTTCTTAGTGGTAATTGGGCAATAGAACTCACATATTGAACAAGCACCTCATAAATGAATTTATTCCCCCACACAGCCCACCTTGAATGGTGCCTTTTTAAAGTGCTTTTGACCCAGCTAAGAGGGGTCTCACAGACTTGATTCTTTTTCCTGAGGAAAAAAAGTTTCTTGAGTCTTTTACTGCTGAAGAAGAACACTTCCCTTTGCTGCTGCCACAGCCTGTTTGATGATGTGAGTTCAGGATTTAGAAGGAAGTCTTCAGTAATCTGCCATTTTTATGGTTTTATCCCTGATATGAAGAGAGATCTGAATAACTGACCTATTTTCTCCCCTGAGTTTGTTTTTTTACATATCCTTGTTGCCTGTTTACTTCTGCTGGTTCATTTTCTGGGTAATCCAAAAAAGCAATTTATAGTTTTATGATTTTTTTTTTTTTACTTTTTTTTTTTTAACCAACTGGTTTCAGAGAATTCCTTGCAGTGCCTCCTGAATGAGCCAGGCAGTCCCAGGGTGCCATAGATTAAGATGTCCATGGGTGGGAGTTATTAGAAGTCTTAAAAAAAAAAACCAAACCCAAACAGTGCTTTTTTTGTATTTTGCTTTATCCTGCCAAGGAAAAAACCCCAAGAAATAAACAGGAAATATTTATCCTGCCAAGAAGTCAGAGCAGAATACCCTCAGTGAGATGTGATAACACTGCAGTGCTGTTGTTTACTGTTGTTATCAGGGATGTTCTTGCAGGGCTCTGTAGCACTGAGATCCTGCAGCTTTGGGGTAACTGGCTGTAAAGAGGCTTTTGGCTAATTGTAATGCTTTTTGGAAAATCAGCAACTTTGTCAGATGGGACTTTATGTCAATAAAAGCAATTTCTTCTAATTGTATAACAAAGCAAATATTTAGTTGTGATTACATTATTTTTCAGCTTATAAAATATCCTTTCAGACAAGTGTTAGTCTGATACGAGCCATAAACTGTTCTCACCTCTAAAGAGGAGGAAATTCTCCCCTGTGAGGGTGGGGAGGCCCTGGCACAGGTTGCCGAGAGAAGCTGTGGCTGTCCCTGGATCCCTGGAAGTGTCCAAGGCCAGGCTGGATGGGGCTTGGAGCAGCCTGGGATGGTGGGAGGTGTCCCTGCTCATGGCAGGGGTTGGAATGGGATGATCTCGAGGGTCCCTTCCAACCCATCCTGTGTTTCAGTCCCCCAGATGTACAGAACATTGGCAGAATTTAGTGTTTCTCTATGAAAATTCCTAAAACTCCTTCCAGGCAGCCTGAGGGGCCTCCAGTGCCCTGCCAGCAGCTCCTGCCATCCCGGAATAACAGCCACAGTCTTGAACTGCTTCCAGTACTTTGCTGGACAGCACTAGGAACAAAACAGTTCCAGTAATGAGAGAGAATGTGGCTCCTGCTGTATTCCCACTGCTGTGGAATCTTTGGAGAGAGGATTTTCACCAGATCTCTGTTTTTAGCTGCCTGTCTCGGGCAGTGCTGCTGAGGCAGAAACCTCTGTGTGGAAAATGTGTCTCAGATCCATGTTGGAAAGTACTGAGGGGGAGACACATCCTTTACTGATCTATAGACTCTTCTTGCAGGTCACAGAATCCCAGAATGGTTTGGGTTGGAATGGACCTTAAAAATCATCCATTCCACCCCTGCCATGGGCAGGGACACCTTCCACTATCCCAGGATGCTCCAAGCCCCGTCCAACCTGGCCTTGGACACTTCCAGGGATCCAGAGGCAGCCACAGCTTCCCTGGAGAATCTGTGCCAGGGCCTCACCACCCTCCCAGGGAACAATTTTCTCTTAATGTCTGATCTAAATCTCTCCTTTTTTTTATGTCACAGATGCCACAACAAACGATATTGATGTCTGATAGCTCTGACACTGTTTAGTTTCATATGCATTTATACCTGAAATATTAACATTATACTGATGAAGTTGTGCTCATTTATTTCTCCTCGATTAAAAGAAGCTTTGGAAGAGCATCTGAATACAAAGAACTGCCTGAGGCTTTTAGAAATAGTGAATTAAAAAATTAATCCCAATAATTTATCTGAGTTTTAGATGTAGGGGTTTTTTTTGCTGTTGTTTTGAAAGGTGATTTATCCTAGCAGTTGCAGGATGGAAACAAGAAAGTAAAAGCCCTACTGAAGACTGTAAGAGTCCTCATTTGATTTTTTTTTTTCCCCTTTTCTTTTTTGGAGTCACCATTTGATTAATTGACTTTGGGATTCTGAGTGGTTCTATCCCTTTTTTTTTTTTTTTTTTCCTCCTGTAACCTATTAGTAGTTCCCATGTAAATCCCAGAGGAGAATTTGTGTTTCACTGGGTGGAAGGACAGGCTCCAGTGTTTTGGAAGCACTGAGGCTTATCTAGGGTACATGAAGTACCTCTTCTACTGATCTTTAGGCACATTGTCCTGCACAACTCACATTAGCAGTGATGAATGGCTCTGAAAATAAAACATAAATCCATTAGTTACAGATCCTATTTTTAATCTGTGCAGAAGTATTTTATGCCCTCGCCAAGGAGCAGGAATTTCTCTCTGTCTGTTGCTTCCTGGTAGCCCAAACAAGACCAGGGCCTGGGCATTGTTGATTCTGCTAAATTGTTGTGGAATTTTGGGCTTGTTCAGCTGCTGGATCCTAAAGGAGACCTGTGTTTGTTCAGGAGTCATTTGTAGCACCAAGTGTGGGTCCCACCCTCCTCCTCTTTGGGGTCAGAATGGACCTGTGTGAGTTGTTCTTGTGCCTGATTTAGTGATATAAATATTGACAGTGTGTTTGTATGGAATTCTACAGAATATTCATGTAGTTCTTGTACCTCTAATTCTGTTATTTAACAGGGATTTGTTTGGATGTGGCAAACCAGTTTATAGCAAGTGATAAACTCTCAGTGTAAGCTTTTGTTCTTACTCAAAAAATTCACTGCAGGGTTGTTCTGTGCTGCTCTTGGTAGGAACACACCTGGCCAGGTGATATTTCTGTACTTCCTTTTCTGACAATTCCCAGGAAGGGAGATCTTCCAAATCCGTGACAGCTTTCACTAGGCCAAGGATTTGTAGTAAGCAAGAGAAATTAAATTCACAGAATTCCAGGTTGGAAGGGACCTCAAGTATTGTCTGCTCTAACCTTTCTTGGCATAAATAATCTCTGAATAAATAATTTATCCCTAATAGCCTTTTCTGGAGCAGTGCTGAAGGACAGGTTAATTTCCTTACCCACATTTTGCTCCGTGGAGTTTCCAGATGTCCCTCCCTGCTTCCCCTGGGCTCTCCATTGGAATGTTTTGTGGTTTTGGGAGGATCTAACAGGGATGATGGCTCTTCCCTTGCTTTTCCAGAGGGGCTGTGTATGCCTGGGCCAGGTGCATTTCCAGCCATAGGGACCAGGAGATTGTGAGCCGTGAACGTGCCGCGCCAACCCCTACAATGTGAAACCCGCAGAGAATTCCTCTTGTTGTCTAGTAAGTCACTTTTATTATTGGCATATTTATTTGTAGAAGACACCTACATTTGCCAGACTTGGCCTAATTTAAGGCAGGGGAGGGAACACGATTCAGACTTTATCCTTTTGTCACGGCGGCGTTACACATTCCCGAATAACTTATTTAGTTCAGGAAACAAGAGCGAGGCTTTGCTTTGTTGCCTTCACCACTCGTTTCACAAACATCTGACATTAAACAAGATTTCCCTCTTCTCACCACAGGCAAATAGCAAGAAGCAGACCATGGACACCCAGTTCTTTTCCCCACTGTTTGGAGCAGTCCCCAGTGCTCCGGCGCCGCCGGAATCCTCCGGGCTGTGCGGCGACTGGCCGGGATGTGCCGAGGATTTGGGCTCCCAAACTGCCTTCCAGGAGTGCCCAAAGAAACGGTATCAGCATTCCTGCCGGGGTCCTGGAACGCTGGAATTCTCGTGGTGAAGGACAAATGGGATTGTGGGTGTTTTTAGGGAGGGTTTGTGGCAGCACTGGAAACTCAGTGGATTTTCTTTGCTCTCTGATGGTTGTTACAGAGGTTGTGGAAAAAATGTGTGTGGGTTTTTCTTCTTTCCATCTTAAAGCCAAGTGATGGTGACAAAATGTTGCCCTTTTTGGGGGGAAACTGGTTGGTTTTGACTGGCCCAGCAGCTGTTGATAGTGTGGTGATAATCTTTTAATGAGTGTTTTTCATACCTCATTGCATTTTTATTTGCCTAATAAAAAAGACAAAATTTGAGGTGGGGAGAAAGTGGAGTCCACTGGTTCACAAGGTGCTGGAAGGTAACGGTTAAGAAGATATGTGGGTTGCAAAAAAACTGATTTTTTTTTTTTTTTTTTTAACTAGTCTTCCCTGGGAAGTGTCACAGTGATGTTTATTTTTGAATAGAAGATCGTATAGCTTTAGTGTTAAGCTTAAGCACAAAGTGGGAATTTGCTAATTAAAATATATAATATTTTCTTAAACTCTGCCTTTAGATTGTTGCAAGGTAGCTTTAAAAAATTATGAAATTAGATTTAATACTTGTCTATTAGGGATAATCTATGTCTACACCCATTCTGAGCCTGCAGATATTCAGTATTCCTTGAGGTCTCCTTTAAAAAAAATAAAAAGAAGAAAAAGTTTGGATAAGGTGGCACCAGGGAGAACTCAGATCTTCAGGGACACTGAAAGGAATCAGAATAGGGTGATTTGGGGGAAGTTTATTGGAGCAAAACAATGAGTGTTAGAGGGAAGGAGATCTTTAATAGTGTTATGTTTTAATTGACTTCTGAGTGAGACTCAGGTGTCATTACAGACAGCTCTGTAAAAACCTCGTCTTGCACCTCAAGTGAAAGTTGGGCTTGTGTAAAAGTAGTGATTATTGAACACCTCTGGTGTTTACCAGGAATATTTACTAAAGTTTTGACCAACTCCTTTCTAAAAGGAGGTTAAAAAGTGGTTCAACTTAAGTATAACTTAATTTTTTGGTGACTAAAATAATAGTTGTTGAATTATGAAAGTAGATAAATCCAAATCCTTGAGACTTTTGAGAATATTAATCCTATTTATGCTCTAAACAAGACAGTCAAGGTAATTAAAGGTTTGATCCTTTTGGTTTTGCCTCTTTTGTTCAGGAGAAAAATACTTATTTAAAACTTTTATTTTGTTTTTTTTTTTTTCCAGGGCACCAATAAATCTTTCTTATTCTGGCAATGGCCCTGATATGTTTGGGTTGGTGTCAAGCATTTTAGAGGAGCCCAACAAGCCAGAACCAGCTACTGATTGGTGAGTTTGTTCTGAGAGTTCTTCTAATTTGTGTGTTGTTTTTAATGCCCATTGTCACACAGATAGGAAACACATTTTTAATTATTTCAGAGTTGAGTAATGAAGGTCTTTTAAATCCTCTTAAAATGTGGAAGTGTCTTCACTTACCAGTAAAAAAAAAAAAAGGCAATGCACTGTTAGAAATGCAAATTTTCTAAGGTTTTCCGTCAGCTTTGGAGCATTTTGAGGAGGGAAAAAGATTAATTAATTTTAACCAGTAGAGAATTGACTGAATACAGTCGAATCTGAAATATTTAATAAATCCAAGTAAACACTGCATCTCTGAATATCCATCAGATAAACAGTGGTGGTGATGAGATTTCACAGAGCACCTGCTCAGCTGCAGTGGGAATATCCCTCCTATTTTTGAGGAGAGCTGTCTATGGTCAGTCAATGTTGTGAAGCAGGAATAACCACGCTATGTGAACTGCTCTAAAATAGAAATATTTTAAACCATTACAGCGGGTTTGTTTAACTCTGTTACAGGAATTCTCTCTCGAGGTTGTTTCCCCCTGTGTGGGCGCCTGATGTGGGAAGCAACGGGGAGTTCCCAGGGCTCTCAGCTCAGCAAAGCTCTGTCCAAAGCAAGGATTTTCCCAACCTTCTGGGCACCGGCTGCCCTCAGGAGCCCCTGCAGGAGCCTCCTGACGTGGAGGTGCTGCACAGAGGTTTGGGAGACCTTCAGCTCCTCGAGTCTTGGCTTTCCCCGCGCGCCCCTCGTGCTCAGCCTGACGTCCCGAGGAACGCTTATCCCGAAAATCCCTCTTTGCAGAACGACGCCGCAATTCCCCGGGATGGGTTTCCCTTTCCCAACGGGAGCTGCAACCGGCGTCTGTGCGCTTGCGACCGCGTGGGGTTAAACGGAGACTGCGGAAAATCCGGTTCCAATTTTAGCCCTTTTTCTCCTCGGAGCAGAGGGAAAGAAGGCCCCGGCCTCCAGAAGGATTTTTGGAAAAGCGAGAGAGCGAGAGGGAAAGCTCTGAAAAATTACACTCAAGGGCAAACTAAGTATTCCCCCGATCTTTCCAATCGGCCAGTTGATAACCCTTGGGAAAAAATATCCCAGGACAACCACCTGTTTTCTAAAAGATACGAGAACTCTACAGCTGCTCACAAGCTGCAGTCACCTTTTCACCCATCACTGTATCTTTTCAATCAACCCCCTAAAGAAAATAGTTTTTCTGGAGGAACGAGCAGAAAACCCCAGGAAACCCATGTGCCAAATGGCCACCGTGGCTTTACTTTGGGGGATGCTTTTAATAACACTAATAATGAATGTAAGATGAATATGGGCCCTAAGGAAAGCTCTCACAAAGCAGCTGAATATGATTTGTCTGTGAAAAATGCTGTGCAAAATGGGAGTTATTCCTCATACCACGGGTGTGCGTGGCTGGATGGGAAAAACCTGGCAGCTGCATCCGATATTCCATATGGAAAACAAGTGGCAACGAGTCCACAGTCCTCGTCAGGGGTTTCAACCATGTCTGGGGGCTCTCCCACCCACCAGTCTCTAACTCAGCCCTCCTACTACTCACAGCTCTTACCCGCCCTCCCTCCCAGGAAAGAGGGGAGGTTACAAATGCCAAACGGTGTTTCCAGTCATTCGGGGGTTCCTCATTTCCTCTCGGAGAATCAGAAGCAGATGAAAGCCTTTGGAAGGTCACAGGAGGATGCCTTGATGGATAAGGAGGGGCGGCACCGTAAATTCCCCTTTAACTTTTCACCTGACTGGTTCGTGCAGCAGAAGGCCCCAGGTGAAGATGCTGGGAAATACCACAGATTTCCAAAGAAGCAGGCCCAGGAAAATGGCAATAAAGACGACAGAAGAGGCAGAAGGGATTGGGTTCCTCATTCGGGATGCACAGCCCCAAACCGCCAGCCCTTCAGCGCGTTCCCAAAAAAGCACGAGCAGAACGGCGGCAGCTTGTCAGATTTCATCAATCCCTCCCTTCTTCCTTCTTTCCCGCCCATGGCTGATTTTAAGCAAAATCCCAGCTTTCCTCCATTGAATCACCAACTATTTCCATCAGCAAACAATTTTAATTTTCCTCCGCCGCCATTTCCCTTCTCGGAACTCATCGATCTTTTCCATTACGACGATTTTAACCCCTTGAGTCCCTTCATCAGTGACCTCTTCTCTGGGGAAATCGCTGCCCCCTACTTTGCCTTCCCAACTCCCTTTAATAAGTACAGGCCTCCCAGGAGCCGCAGTGGACCTGCCAACGAGCTCCACATCCGGCTGGAGGAGTGTTGTGAGCAGTGGAGGGCTTTGGAGAAGGAGAGGAAGAAGGTAAAGCACAGCTGGGGATGATCCCTGAGAGTGACTTGACTGGTTTTAAATCATGTGAAGAGAAAGTTTTATGGTGTTTCTTGTTTTGTTTGTTTGGGGGTTTTGTGTGGATTTTTTTTTTTGGTCTTTTTTTTGGTTGTTTTGTTTTTCTTTACTGTCAGTGATACTGTCATGCCTTTCCCATCTTTTTATTTTTTTCTTTTGTTCTGTTTCTTCTTGCACTAAATCTTTGGTTTTAGTAAAAAAAAAAATGAAGTAACTAACCCTGAGCACCCTCTGTGTGGCTGTAAAGAAAACCTACAACGTTTTGAATATTTCCTGCTCCCAAAGGAAATTTCAGTTTGTGCTCTTCTCATTAGAGTCACTTTCCTGCTTCTGACTCATTCTAAGAACTGATGTCAGGGAGGGATCACACTGATAATAAGGGAATTACACTTGGGAATGAAAGCTCTGTGCTCTAAAGGAGCAGGAAGTGCTTTCCCAAGAGGAGTTAAATCCCTGAATTCCATGCCAGGTCTCAGAAACTAAATTGTTCATATTTATGCACTGAGTGCCTGGCTACTTCCACACTGGAGAAGACTCCTGGTCATTGGATAAAGGTGTCTGACCAAATTAGATCTCTGGAGAGCACCTTTATCTGTCCAGCATCAGCTGTGGGACCTTGCTTGTGGACTTTTGGAAGTGTCAGTGCCTGTGTTGGTCTTTCATGGTTGCCTTTAAACAAGACTCCTCTGCCTGCCTGGTCTCCTGGGGGTTCTCTGCGAGTGAGAAAAGGAGATGATGATTCTTGCTCCAGTGTTTATAGTGCATGTAAATTAGTTATTTGCTTATTAGTTGTAATTCTTCATTACCTGCTGCCATTAGATGAATCCGTGACCCTTTCCCCATCCATTTTTTTTCTGGATGCTTTTCAGGCTCCTCAGGTGATGAGTACAGGTGGAGCCAGCTCTTGTAATCCGTGTTAGATGAGGGCAGGGACTAAATAATGTGGAAGTGTCAGGAAGGCAAAAAGAAAAGGACTTCAGCACATACTTTCAGTACAAATGTGCATAGTGTGAATGTGGACTTAACCTTGCCTTGAACTGCAGTGCAGCCCCTGATCCCTCTCTCCTGCACCCACTGTACCCTGAAGAAAGAATGAGATAAGGAATCTAGTTGTGCTAGTTGTCTTTTTGATTCCCAGTGTAAGAAATTCCTATCCAAAAATAGGTTTGGGTGATGTTTAGTCACAGTCTGTGTTACACAGTGGTTTGGGCAGTGTTTTTCTCAATGGGGTTTGGCAGCTGTGTTGATAATTTTTCAGAGCTGATACCAGTTTATGTTCAATGTGGCTTCATCAGATGCAATTTATGCTGCTGTGAACATCTGGTTCTGGTGGGGTTTTTTTTTTAGTAATCATAATATGTGACATTTGAGAGATGCAGTGAGAGGTGTTGAACTCTGAGGGAGAGCTGAGTTAGGGAAATATTCCTGCAAGGAAATCTGGAGGGGGACTTTTGACAAGGGCATGTAGTGATAGGTCAAGGGGAATGACTTTAAACCAAAAGAGGGCAGGGTTAGCTTAGATTTAGGAAGAAAGTTTTGCTGTAAGGGTGGTGAGGCCCTGGCACAGGGTGCCCAGAGAAGCTGTGGCTGCCCCTGGATCCCTGGAAGTGTCCCAGGCCAGGCTGGACGGGGCTTGGAGCAACCTGGGCTAGTGGAAGGTGTCCCTGCCCATGGCAGGGGGTTGGAATGAGATGAGTGTTAAGGTCCCTTTCAACCCAAACCATTTTGTGATTCTGTGATATTTGGGAATGTTTTCCTGTAAATGCAGCCAGAAGTTAAGATGGGTCACTCCCTTCTTATGGGACACTCCCTTCTTATGCGCTTAAAAATCCCAAACATCCCCAAAACCGGATTGATAATATTGTCCTAATTTCAAACATTCACTCTGGCAAATCGTTTCCCTTTCAGACTGAAGCTGACCTTGCCAGGCACTTCCCAGGGAAGCGCATATCCAGCTCAAACAACAGCCCAGTGTCCCGACTCCCCGCTAACCCATCCCGAGTGGATCGCTTGATTGTGGACCAGGCACGGGAACAAGCCAGGGTAGGCCTTGTGGAGCTGGAATTCCTGCGGGTCTGTGTTTGTTTATCAATAAATACTTAAGGATTTTGGTGTTTTCTGTTAGGTGCTCACATTAATAGGAAGAATGGAAAGGCTTCGTGGTGCTCCCGTGCACGGGAACATCTCCAGAACCTTGGAGCGCCACCTGGAAGCCATTCAGGTGACACGGGCACGCCGGAAGGATGAGATTGTCAATGCTGCCAATCCCCAGGGCCAGGGGGTGCCACGCTACAACAACGAGAAAGGTAATGCTTCCCACTCCCGGAGTTCTCAAAGCTTTTTCAAGGATTTAATTGCAAATATCCTCCTCTTGGAATGTGCAAATTTGAAATACGCAGCAATTCTTTTCACTTTGTAAAGAAAGTGAAAGAAACTTTGCAAATACACACTTGTTACTTGTTAAGACTTTAAATTACTTTGAGATCTGTTGGGGTGGGGTTTTTTGTTTGTTTTTCTGTTACTAGTTTAAAACTTTCAAATTTTTTCCTCTTGACTAGAAGAGAACTGTAGAAACTTTTCACTGATGTTACATGACCAGAAATGGTTGTCCTAAAAGTAAAAGCAAGTAGAATTTTAATCTCGGTCCACTTAGTCCCAGATTTAGTCAACAACCTCTGTCTAAAAGGTTGCAATATCAGCAGTTTTGGCTAAAAACATGCAGGTTTGCAATCTCTGGCCTTGCAGAATTCACAGTTGTAAAGCAGCAAATCCCCTGCGGAGCTGCTTTAGGATTTTCTCTCCGTATTTGATGGGATCTTGGTGCTTTTACTCACCCACCCAAAAATCAGTGTTCCCTGTCTTCTGGCTGGGTGTACCCTGCAGGAATCCCTGCAAAACCCAAGAACTGCCTGCAGCCTCAGCAGACCAGTTTGCCCAGTTTCCCCCAGCATTTTATACCCTTTTTGCACAGACACGATTTGCACGAGATGTTGCTGCTCTTCCCAAAACAACACTAACCGATGGAATTCCACCAGTGCAGTTGAGCTGCTGCTCGAATTTATAGAATTTATGGAATTTTAACGTTTCCAGGCTTGCCCACTGCTGTGTTTTGGTGTTGCAGATGTGCTGGCCCTGGCGGGGGCCCTGCGAGCCCTGGCCGGAGCCACGCGCGGGGCTCGCACCGCGCTCTGGTGCGCGCTGCAGGTGACCCTGCCCGAAATTCCCCCGGGAATACAACAACCCTTGGAAGGGGCACTGCAGGAGCCTCGTCCTCCGAGCACGAGCACGCCAGGAAAAGGCAGCGTGGAGCGCGAGAGCCGAGGAGGTGCAAAAGCCGAGGAAGCGCCGAGGATTCTGGAATAATCGCGAACGACGAAAGGGAGGGCGAGGATGAGGAGGGAAGGGCTCGGGGTCCCGCCCAGCACCGTGGGAGGTGGTTTTCCATGGGATGTCAGGAAGCAGAAGGGTTCATTGACGTTCCTGGTCAGTGCTGTGGCTCTGGCGTTGGGAGGCACAGCTTGTCGTGGTGGTAACGCAGCTTTAATATCGCCGGTGTTGCGGTTTCTGCTACGCGAGAATTTTCGTGTTCAGGGGAGCTGAACGTTTGAGCGTTTCCTCGTGTGCTTCTCCAAAGCTCTGACTCAGGCCGTGACCTGAGCAGCCAGAGCGTGGTAGAACTTTAATTTTCTTTTTTTTTTTTGAAGGTACTTAATAATTGTTCAGGGGTTTGGGGTTTGTTTTTTTTTTTTGCACCATGATGTAGTTGTTTTAAGAGCCAAAGCGATCACGGAGTAGTTTGCACCCTGTCGCTCTGCCAGGAGCAGTCCACGCTGCTGTGTTGTTTTTGTGACAGGTTTTCCCTCAGTTTGACAGGAATAATCAGTGTTTCGTGGTGGTTGTGTGGGAAAGGCTTCAGCAGTTGTGCTGCCGGTTCGGTTTCCAGCAAAACCAGTGTAAACTGAGCTTTTCCGTAGCACAGTCCGCTGCGGCTTTTCCATTAAAAAAAGGAATTTGTGGCTTTGCGGTGCGAACTGCATTGAAGTACACGTTAGCAGGTGATAGAAAACTGTCACTCAGGATTAGAAATTAGATTTATTGACTGCTCAGTGGGTTAAAAAACCAGTAACAACATAACGTAGTGTGCACTTAATTAAAAAAATTATTGCTATTAATATAAATTCATGGTACTATAATTTTTTTCAGACACATTCCATATTTATTTTAATGTCTTCATTGAATGTTTATTTAAAAAATCTATTTTAGTAATATAAAGTTAAATATTTTGCCAAATCTTCCGAATAATCAGATTTAATGATTTACTCAGGAACTCTGTATGTTATTATATAAATATACACATGGTATATAGGGATTTTTTGGGAAAGGGATGTTTGCAAAATATTTACACAAAGCTAACTATGTACTAGGTTACCAAAGCTGTTTAACTGATTATTTTTTGGCGTGGAAGGTTTAATATATTTAATTGCTGTTAATTAGTCTCCGTTCTGTGGCTTAGACAATCAGAGTGTGGATGTTCAGGGAGAGAATTAGCAAAGAATAAGTAATGCAAGGTGTGTTCTTAGGGCATTTAGAAATATTTTAATGCTTTAACAGCTGTCTTACTGTTACACAATTTCTTAACATGTACTAATAATTAAGGTTTTTAAGTATCAGTATATGAATGAACAGCTTTGGAGAGCAGTTCTTAGGTGAAAAGTGAATTAAGTTGGGGATATAAGCAAAGTTTGAAGGATAAAAATGAAGATTTTCTACGTCACATAGTGTTCAGTGTCGAATTTGACATTTTGTGGGTAATTATAGATCTGTTGCCATATGTATTTGTACTTGCAAAATTGTTGCCAGTGCAGTTGTGTAGTTTTGGATCCGTGGATGTTTCTAGAGCAGATGTTGTCTCAATCGTGCCATCCTTAATTCTATTGAGGCAGCAACGTGGAAATTTGTAGCTAAAATTTACACAGGCCTCATTGTAATCCACTGAGTAAAGTTTAAAAGCAAAAGTAGGTAGAAATAACTTAGTGTAGCAAGATTATGAGGTTTTTTTTCCTAAAGAAAGTGAATTCAATTTAAAAGATTATTTTCGGACTTAGTCTAAAATAGAGGTGACAGTTATTTTAGTGTGTTTTCTCTGTGTGCACATGCAATTTATTTGCACAAACTAATTCAAGAAGGTTCAACCTGCATTTGTGACGCTAATTACACTCCACAGCTTAAAAGTGGAGTTTGCAGTATTTCACTTCGTGGCTAATTTTGGGGGTTTAATTCCCGTGACTGTGCTGACTGGAAATCAGGATTTGAAAGTCTGGATCAGCTTTTCTGTTTACAGAACCCCGGTGGGTCCTGCAGGGTTGTTTGGTGGTGGTGAATGTGTAGGGCACACTTGGTTTTTACTCTGTTAATTAATATTGTGTTAATTAATATTGTGAGGGAACATGATCTTAATTGGTTCATAGTTAATGTGCCTTTAACAATCTCATTTTCCCGGGATGATAAAAAGCTGCGTGGGCACTTCTGGTTTCAATGGCAGTTGAAAAAAAAAATGCATTTTTAAAGAGTTACACGTGGCTGCATTTGACTGCAATTAGGACACAGTGTTAATTATGTGAACTGTACATGAGACCATCCAGTTTTAGGCTCTTTAAGGAGCACTGGCTGTGGAATGTCCCCCTGGACGTCACGTGTGCCCCAGGTCAGGTGCTCCTTGTCATGCCCTACAAATGCCCACGCTCGAGTTTCACTTTGCCTCGCTCAATTTTCTTCACAAAAACTCCAGGTCTTCAAACAAAAATGATTTTTTTAATGCCCATTTCGTTAAATGAGTTGGTTATGGACAGTATTAGACCTAAAATGATTCTCATCTTCAGTTCTCCTTTCAAAATGCTCCACTTCTGGTTTTTTTTTTACAAACCCTTTTGCATTTTAGGGGAAAAAAAACCACTTTATTTTGTAAAATAACACCTGGAGTTGCAACAACTCTGTCAGTCATAATGTTATTTTCTCTGCCTAGTGTTTAATTTGGCAACAAGGTACAAATTCTGTTAGTTTTGCACTGATTTTTTGGTATGAATAAGTACAACTATAATGCTTGTGGCTCTAGGGACTAATTGTATTCATGTTTTACTGACTTCAGGGGAAGCAGAGTTGAGGTTTTAGGTCACACTTAAGCCAAAGAGGTGATTTTGGTTTGGAGTTAGGTTTGATTCTTGGAAGAAAGAATTAAAAAAAATCCTCCTTTCCCTCCCCATTTTGAGAAGGAATCAGGTCAAACTTAGTTTATTCCCTTCTTTTCCACTTCCATTGCCCCCCACTCAGCTTTCTTGAGATTTAATTTGGGTTTATTCCCTGTTTTGATTTATAGAGTTTACATTTTTGGGTGAGATGAAGAAGGTGGCAGAGTTGTAGCCAGTCCTGGTGGCAGGGACACTGGATTGCTCCAGTTTGAGTAAATGGGATACTCGGGAGTCCCTTTTTAAGTCAGGATTACTATCAGGGTGTGTTTAGATAGTTGGTAGCGAAACTTTAATGCTTTAAAATCCCAAATTGATAGTCCAGGACAACACAGATTGAAGAATTGCAATTATTTCTATATTCTCTATAAATAACTGGAGGTTTATGGTGATTCAGCCTTATTAATTCCCAGAAGGGGGGCCGGCAGCAGGGGAAGAACTCTTTATTTTCCTGGTTATAGTTTTTGTATCTCTTGTTTTTCTTCTGTATCCGCAGGGTCCCTCTGGCAGTTAAGTTGCTCTGATGATATTTATGTAAACTAAACCTCAGAAATTGGCATTAGTTTGTTATTTTCATTAGAGCAGCATGCAGGGAGGTTATTTAAGTTCATGATGCTTGTCTTGCTGTGGCCTTTTCAGGAGCGTGTGAGACTTAGTTCCTAAACTGCTGCTATTGGATTTTTTTTCTTTCCAAACTGAATATTTTTCTTTGCTGCTGGTACTTACCACCACTACCGATGTTTTTGTCTGTACCTGGGTATGTGTAATTTGGAAATTATTTGCCTTACAGTTGGAACTGCTGCTCTAGTTCACAATAAGTCTCCTATGATTATTCCTGGTACCTTTTCTCCTGGAAGGAAATGAACAGTTTGAGGTGGAGATTGTGAGAGGCTTTGTTGAGGTATTGGCCTCTTTAGAGAAGTGTGGGGATACCCCAGATTTTTGTGGAAAGCTCCCTGGCTTTCCTGTGCACTTTTCCAGAGTGACCACGAGCACAACTTCCTGGGATTGTGCTGGATCTGCAACCCAGGCCACCCCACTTTGTTTGGGGAGGTAAAGGATGAACAGGGGGCTACAAGAGGGAAGGAGCCACAGGGAGTCTTAATTCCAGTGGAGAGGATCACTCTTCCTTGTGGCTTCCATGGTCAGAAGGGCTTGAGGGACCAGGAATCTTTGCTTAAACCAAGATTCCCTTTTCCCCATCTGCTGCTGGTGATGCTGTCACGGTTGAGCTGCTGAGACTTGGGGCAGAGCTGGCTTGTTGCTGTCCCCCTCTGGTAGCCATCCTTCCACCCATGTGTGCTTGATCCATGTGGGATGGAGCTGTGTCCCAGCTGGGGGGACCAGGAGAGGGCTTGGGAGCAGCTGGCTCAAGCCCCAAGGGGTGTGGTTCTCCCTCTGGGATCGGGATCACCACCTCTCCCTCCTGGCTGCTGTCAGGGAAGGGAACAAGGTGGGATTTAAGGTCAGCTTTTCTAGGCTTAGGAAATGCCAAAGGGCAGGGAGTACTGAGCACAAAATGGGTTTGTGGTTTAAATCTGCTCTTCCTCCAGTGGCAGAACCCAGCTTGGCTCTGTGGGACGTTCACAGACACACGATTTACAAAGTCACCATGAGGTCATAGCTCTCATTCTGCAGGAAGTTGGGTTTTTGTTTTGTTTAAATACTGTAAAAATTATGCAACAAACAGACCTTAAGCCTGTATGTTTATGTTTTTTTTAGTTCTACTTTTACCTGCTCTGGAAGCTGGGTGTTGGATTTTTATCTTTGGCCCATTCTCTGTTTGGGAGCTGCAGTGTTGACAAATGCTGCACGTTGGCACAACCCAAAGCAATGAGGTTTGGGGATTTTGTTCTTTATTTCTTTGGCACACTACATGATCTTAGTTGTAAAACTGAGTTTTAAATTCTTTATGGCCACAGTCTTCTACAGATTGATTTATTTTTCCTAATGGAGTCGTTCAGGCAGAAGAACTTGGAGTTATTGATGATTTAACTCTTCACGTTTGGAGATGATGTTGAACATTTCACATCAGTCAATATGAGGGCAGTTGACTGTGGAATATATATTTTAAATAGTATTTTTGAATAATTGGGCTACTCAAGAGCTGAGCATGGCCCTGCTTCCACTGAAGCTGCAACTTTTAAGAGATTTGCCTTGATCTGGCTTTGCTTTGTTGGTCAATACCTCGAGTTAGGGAGCTCTTTAAACAGAAGCTTAGTAGTTCACCTTGAACATTTGTTATCGAGAAACTCCAGAGGGATGAGTTCCCAGCCTTTTTGATAAGGTTTCTTGGAATTAGCCAGGATAATTTTGCTTTCTCTTCAAGCTGAGGAATGTGCCTGCTGCAGAAACTGGGGCTGAACTGGTGGGTGGCTGGGGAATTTTGCACCTTGTTTTGTCCTGTTCTGCTCCGAGGGGAAATAGAGCCTTAACCATGCCAAGACTTTGATTTATTCCCTGTGCAGTTTATCCATGTCAGTCACCAGCACTTTTTTTTTGGGTTGTAAAACCTGAGATGTCTGATTTTTTTTTTTTTTTTAATCAATTATTTTTTTGGTAGATGCTGCTTTGTAATTTTTTTAAATAAAAGAGTAACTTTGCTGATCAAGTTTATCAGTTATACAGAATGGAAGGTCCTTATTTTTCTTCATTAGCAATACTGTAATCAAAGGTGCAAAATAATGTTTAATGTACGTGTCTGTGCTGTTGGAGATTGAAAATGTATCGGGTTAGGAGCAACTTTTAGACAAATTGAGGAACTGGAGCTATAAATCCTCTTTGCTTGTTGCCAAATGAGCTTTAAAAAAGGAAAATATTTGCATATAGTGAATTTAAAAAAAGCTGGTTAGAGAGAGAATAAATCGGAGTAAAAATCATTGCCAGACAAAGATTGCTTTATGTTTTTTTACTGTATAAAATACAACTTGTTTATGCACAGTAATAGCTTAATGAGCATAGTTTTTTCACAGAATTAGGCTATTTCCAATATAGAGATGGGGAAAATAAGTTTCCTTTTATTTTTTATGACAGATATACAGAGATGAATAGTGTCTATATTTTAATATTACTGTTTGGTGTCTGAAGTGTATCATTTACATGTTTGTTGGTCAAACTCATTTCCTTAAAATAGCCAATTTTACACTGCTAGTGAAATGAAGGAGATTTGAGTGGGCCCAACAGAATTATGTCCAATTATAATTTAGCTTTAAAAAAAAAAAAAATCAAATGTTGATTATACAGCATTTTAATCATTAATCAGTTTACGTTTATTTAAGTATTTCTGTAAAACAACTGTGGATGTTTGAACGCTGCAAAAATCTTACTTCTACCTCTTGTGTAACATCCTTAAAATTGCCCTTCACTGATGTACTTTGATTCCACAGGGTGTTGGTGCACCTTAACTTAGGAATTTCATCTGCTTTTCCTTTTTTTTTTTTTTAAAATATTGTGGAACACCAGGATGCCTTGTTATGTCCACCCGTGTTAAGGAGCTGATGAAGTTTGTGTTACGTGTGTGAAAGTCTCAGAAACAGGAGAATTCTGTAATAAATCATGGCCAGTGTAACTTTCTGGTATTTTTCTGTACGTGATTTGATTCCTTTTATTTAAATAATCACCTGTGTTGTGTGGATGTCCCTAATAAATAGTGACAGCTTGTTTAGAGCAACTCACACTATTTCTCAGCTGCTGAATTTGGGGTTGGTAATTCTGCCTTCAAAAGACCTGTTATGTGTTCATTACAAAAATTAAAATTCTTTGTGGTTTTTTGTGACTGGTTTTATTGTTTTATTTCTGCAGAAGAGGCAGTTTTGGCTGGCACTTGTTGAACTCAGGGCTGAGGATTCTCTTGGATCACACAGAAAATTCAGATTTGCATCAAATAGTTGAGAATAAAGGACAGCCTTTAGTAAGGACTTCGTGGGGTGTTATTGGTGGAATTGAGATGAACTTGGCACTTTTCCTCAAAATAAATTACCAAAGTGTCCCACATCTGGTTTTGTTGGCAGAGAGCAGAAGCACAAGTCAAGCATTGCTCAGGTAATCCCAAAATCTGCCTGTGGTCGAGTGTGATGTTTCAAACCTCCCAGGGGAAGAATGTTCCTCGCTTTAAAGCTTAAAATTTAAAAGAATTTTCTGGTGACAGGTGAAAAAAATTAATAAAATTGTTTTTCATTAGTGGGGAACTTATAAAAATGTCCATGGTGCTTTGGATAATTTAAAGGTGTAATTTTGAGGGCATTTCTATATTCAGCTGACTATGTCCAATATCTCAAATCATCCATTTTGAGCAGGTTCCTATTGCTGTTGCTGTTTTATAGGTCAGTTTTGGGGACACTGCAAGAAGCCTTCTCTTTTTTTTTTCCTTCCTTTTCCAGACAGAAGGGGATTTCCAGAGCAGATCATGAGAGAAGCATCCCTCTGGGGGCATCTCTGCTTTTATTTAACTGCAGCCTGGTTGCTTTGATACTTGTTCCACAACACCTGCAATGGAATAGTTGCAAACTATTTTAGTGGGACTATGCTGGCAGCTTGCCCGTGGGGATGCTTTGGAAAACAGTGGCAGGGAAACGTTCTCCTCACTATTCAGTCTGATAACATTCATCACTTACGTTGATTTTTTAAATAATATTCATCAAAAGTAGTTTAAATACACATTTGTGTGATAGCCTGACCTTTGAAGCCACAAAATTCAGTTGTGCTGTTCTGATTTTGAATAACAGTCCCATATAAAAATGAAAACTGGAGTAACTCCCTCCACTTATTGGGGAAACCTTTGATTTGGAGCTGATAAATCATGTTGCTTAGATAGACAGATATATAGATAGATAGATATAGGTATATATATATAGTTCAAGAGTATTGAGTTGCAAAAGATGCACAGCTTCAGTAATTTTGATAAATGAAAATATAAGGAATTTAGAGAAATGAAAAAATTTAGATAAATGGGAAATAAAAGTAGTTTCTGCTATGGTTGTGGTACAGAATTTGCAGATCCTTATGCCTTGGGTAAGTCATTACTCTCAGGAACTGTTCCTGATCTCCCTCCCATCTTGCTGTGCTACAGAACCTGTTGAATGCCAGAGTTCCTTCCCCTCTCCTTGGGTTTGAGGGTGACTCCTCGGTTCTTGAAACAAATAGGGAAGAACTCGAGGTCTGCTGGAGTTTAAATCCATATAATTGTGTCAGTGTGACACTGGAAGTTTGTGGATTGCACCCGGAACAGGAGGGACTGTAATCATTTAGGCTGAAAAATGAGATGGTTGAAGATGTATCAGAAGTTTAAACAAAAATTGAGTGGGTTTAGAGGACCTGGCTAAATCGGTGGGGTATTACTTTATAATTTCTGGAATCCATAAATCCGTTTTCAACAAATTTGGCATGGAGATAATAATGGAAAGGATGGTTTTATGTTATCCTGTTAGATCCCTGGCATAGTAAGGCCTCTAGGCAATTCCATTGAAACTCAATGTCCAGAAGAACAAACAGCTCTTTAAAAGGGATTAAATATAGGAAACCACAGCCACTAATGGGGGAAATAAAATCTGTCTGGCTTGTGTTAGGGCTTTTTATCAGGATACTCAAATGAATGGTGTCACCAGGAAGAAATGGGGATGGAGGTGTGTCTGGAATTCACTCTGGGTGTTTACTCAGGCTTCATAAACCCTTCACAGAGTAAGTTACTGCACTCTTCTAGCAGATCATGGAATCCCAGAATGGACCTTAAAGATCATCCCATCCCACCCCCTTCCATGGGCAGGGACACCTTCCACTATCCCAGGGTGCTCCAAGCCCTGTCCAACCTGGCCTTGGACACTTCCAGGGATGGGGCAGCCACATCCTGTTGAGATGTAATCACACTACGGATCTGTAAGTGCCACTGACTACAGCAATAGTTGTATAAATAATATGAATATCCATCATGAGATGAATGTGTCCCTCTCTGAAGAGCACACTTGAATAAAAACTTGGTGCTTGCTCCTTCCTTCTTTCCTGAGGGATCTTTGCCTGCCTCCCAAAGAGTAATGGAAAGAAACCACTTCAAATTATTTATATGTTCAAATAAAGTAAAAAATAAGGTCATTTTTGTGCGAATGAAATATTTAAGATAGCTTTATTTAAAAAAATAACTTGATGTCAGCCTTTGATGTAAATCTTCCTTTATGTATCAATTCTTTACAGCCACTTTTCTTAATCTGCAGCTGAGAATGTCACACCTCTGACAGATTCAGCCTTTGGCAGAGGCACTGGTGGTGGTTGGATTGCACTGGGATTGCTCCCTCATTGGGGTGTTGGAAGAATTTAGAGGTTAAACATCAGCATTGGCTCCTCCAGCATGCCCAAAGGGAGTCACAAATAGGACATGCCCTCAGTTTGGAAATCCCTGGAAAGCAGAGCTCATCTCACCCAATAATAATGTGGTCATCAAAGTTTTATTTTTGAGCAAAACACTCACTGCCATTGGTGGTGGGGCCGTGCATTGGCAAGAAGGGAAATGGTGTCTCTGCCTTGTCTCTGCTCCTGATAGTGTGAGAGTTTGGTGGCTGGAGAGGCAGGAGAAGTGGGATGAGCTGAGTCACTGGGGGGGGGGGCTTGGGATGAGGGAATGGGACCATTTTATCAACGCTGACACCCATTCCTTAACTGAAGCCAGGGAAGCAAAGGATGAGTGTGACCATGGAGCGTCTGCCTGATCCCAGCGCCATCCATTGTGCTGCTTAAACACTTAAAAACAGACATTATGTGCAGGTAACGTTCTGAAATGGATTGAGCTGCTTCTGTGAAAGACCTTTCAAAAGGCAAATCAGCTTCAGATTTCTTCTGGTGTCCTGCTGTTGGCTGTTTACATAGGCCAGGTCGGACAGGGCTTGGAGCGACCTGGGATAGTGGAAGGTGTCCCTGCAAAAGCAGCTGTGACCAGGTGAGTGTCACAGTGCCTGTAATAACAGGGGAAATATCTCTGTTTCTAAAAGGTAAGAAATTTTTTTGGTGTGGAAAAACATTTCAAACGGTCTGGACCTCATGAACTTTGTGGCAGAGCATTTGTGATGTTCCAGATCATGAGCAGACCTGAGGTGACATAAATAACGAACCCTGGGCTTGGCTGGCATGCCAGAAAACCAGGGAAAGGCAAGTCAACTTTTGTCTTTAAAACAGCAAAAAAAAAAAAAGGAAAATAAAATAAAATTGTAGGACAGGTGTTTGGACTTCAAGTCTCAGAAAGATAATGGAACAAAAAATAAAACTTACTTTAAAAGCAGAGAAAAGGTGCTGAACCAAACAGGTTTTGCCATCAGAGTTGTGTTTTTACTGAAAATCTGATTTTGGCAGAGTCTCTTTGTGCCATGGGTAAGTCAGGCTGTGAGAGCTCCACCATCCCAAATTCATGAATGGAAATATCTGAAAGGATTAAAAAACCCCAATCTAGTGCTCGATGCCAGCGCAGGGAAATGCTGCCCAGGTGCAGTTCCGTGAAAGATTTCGGGATTTCTGGGAAGCAAAAGTGGATTTGGGATCAACAACTCCCCGGCTGCTTTGAAACCGGCAAAAAATCCATAATGGGATGTCCCAACTTCCAGAGCAATCCTTTGATCTCCCTGGATGAGGCAGCAGCCAGAGGGTTTGGTCCGTGCTCTTTGGAATTTTAAAATTTAGGAATTTTAGTAGCTACATAGAAAAAGGTTAAATATTAAGAGCAGGGAAGCTCAGAAAAACATGTAGGAACTTGGCAAGATGTGTCACTTCTGCCTTTTTGTTGTTGTTTTTTCACAAATTTTTTTATCCTGAAATTCTAAAAAAGCTGCGTTTTAAGAAAATTAATCCAGTTAAAAATTGAAGAAAAATTAACCCAGTGCCTCTCTTCTTTTTTAAATGAATGTGATACTTAGAATTGCCTTTATATATTAATTTTATTATTTAGATTTGACTTTATATATTAATTTTCTGTGTTCTCCACGACTTTATCAATTGACATTGCCAGGTATATGTAATCTTTTTTTTGGGGAATATGTTCCCTTTTGTTAGGAGTACTTTAGGGAACTGCTTGTGATGTTTAACACAGAATTAGATGTGGTAGGAAAAAATATCTCCTTTTCTGTGGGTTATTTGTGTGTGGAAATTTTATTAACATTAATTTTTATTTTATTTTTCTGACTTAATGTTAGATTGGAAGACAAAACATCAGGGTTTTTTAGCTGTAAAAACTGAGTAAACTGAGGAGAAATAAATGGTGTCAGCTTTTAAATTCTTCTTCAGTATCACATGGGGAAAAAACCAAATTAAACTCTCCCACAGAGAAGCAGGAACTTTTCTTTTTAAACACAAACCTGCCTTTTATGCAAAAGATGTAAGATTTAAGAGGAATATTGAAATAAGACATAATGCCTCAGGCCTGGCTAGTTATAATAATTCAAATATTTTAAATTAATTTCTTGGAGAAACCCCAAACACAGCTTGTTTCAGTGCCCATAAACTCTGGTTAATTCCATTTGGCATCCTCTTACTTCCAGCTGAAGAGTTTGGAACTCCAAAATACAGTTTTCAAGTGCAAGGAAAGTTTTCTATGTTTTAAAACTGCACAAATTGCTGTTTAAAGCACATTTTCCTGATGTTTGGAGTGGGGAGAAAACACACTTGTGGAAAAGCTTGGTACTTCAAAGAGGAAGGGACCAGTATTGTGCTTGGTGACATGTTTTGTCTTCATGCAAATTCAGTTTTTTCCAACCCTTTCACCATTCTCTCTGTAAATTTGGGCTTTTATTAGCTCCTCTTTTCTAGATTCTCCTTTATTTTAACCTCATGTTTTAGTTACTGAGTAGGTTAATAACTCATTAGCACTGGAGGTATTTCACTTCTTTTAATTTTTAGTGACCTTTATGGGTATCTCAGACAATCCAATTCGTGTCAGGAGAATTAGGGCAGAAAAAGCCTGGAGAAAAGGAGGCTCAGGGGGGACCTTCTGGCTCTCCACAACTCCCTGATAGGAGAGGGCAGCCAGGGGAGGTTTAGATTGGATATTAGGGAAAATTTCTTCCCTGAAAGTGTTGACAAGAGCTGGCACAGCTGCCCAGGGCAGTGGTGGAGTCACTTTGTAGTTTTTAGTACATACAGGTGGTCCTTTACCAAAAAAAAAAGGCAGAGATCACAAAGTCTCTGAGATCTTCCTCTAAGTCACCAGCATGTTAAAGGAAAGATCATTTAATCCCATAATAATCCACCTTGTTCCTCTGGCAGTTGCACAGGGCAGGGAAATGTGAGCAAGGTTATGTCATGGGGAGCTGGGGAACAATTAATTTGCTTTGGTTTGCTCCAAATAGAACATGGATTTATTCAGAGTTACAGGCTGGGGATAGACCTTAAAGTCTGTTTATGCTCAGTTTGTGGAATGGTACAAATGATCCTGTTCAGGAATCAAATCCTGGTGATCCAAAGGTGTGCTGAGAGCTGTTGCTAACCTTGGGCAGCCTTCCTGTGTCTTTGGGAAGTCTCTCTGAGCCTGTTGGCAGCTGCTCCTGCAGCTAAAACTTTAAACCACCTTCAGGAGAGAGGGAAGAACGAGCAGAATGGGCAACGTCTCTAAAAGAGGGGATGAGTTTTTAAAGAGCTGTCCCTAAACATTGCTTAAAGTCCCTCAGGCAATGCACAGCAGCTCAGGTGACACCTGAGATCTTTTTTTCTCCTCAATCCTATAATTTTATCCTTGGTTTTGGTCCACTCTGGGTAAATTAATAGAATCACAGAATGGTTTGGATTGGGAGGAACATTAAAGATCATCTCATTCCAAACCCCTCCCATGGGCAGGGACACCTTCCACTATCCCAGGTTGCTCCAAGCCCTGTCCAATCTGGCCTTGGACACTTCCTGGGGTGTGGAACAAAATGATCTTTAAGGTCTCTTCCAACCAAACCCATTCTGGAATTCTATGGCTCTCTTCAAGCCCTGCTTTCAAAATCCCAGCTAAAGCTCCCGTTTGCAGCCCTGGTGGTGGTTTTGTGCCCTGAAAAGTGATTTAACACAACCTGTCACCGTGTCTTCAGACCCTTGGACTCTGCAGCACCTTATCTGCTTTGTTTACTGCCAAAAATAAGCGTATCTTGCAGCTCACTCCTGATATTTGCACAGAGCTGAAGTGGTTGTGGGGGAGCCTGCTGGGCTCTGTTGTAGCTCCTCTGCCATCAGCAAAAATTACTTTTAAATTTAAAATACTGTGATTGCCGATAAGAGCGTGAGCTCCATTTTCAGGAAACTTTAGAAAGTTAGGAATTTTACTTGTAAGTGTAGAAATTATGATCTTGAGCCTCTGAGATGTGATGGATGTGCAGCTCAGGTGACTTTTGCAAACACTTTGTGAGGCAAAAAGGTGGGGAAATATATAACCTATATATATATATATATGGTTAAGGGGCAGATACACACTTGGGGTTATAAACTTGCTGTTTATTTGCCATTGTAACAGCTCCTGCCTGGGAGTTATAAATAACCTACTATTGATCTGATGCCTTTGGAAAAGAATTCCCATCCAGCGTGCGACGCTGATAAGTCGGCAGCCGCCTGTTCCTGCGTCCCCACGCCACATTTAGCACTTGGCTTTGGGATGGGCTCTTGAGGAACGGTTCTGACCCACCTTGTCACCGCAGCCTGTCCCCCACACCACCAAATCACGCACTTCTGGTGGGTGTCTCACCCCCTCCTGTTGCTGGGCTGTCCCAGTGAGTCCCCAAAACGCTGCCCTTTCGCCTCTGTCCCGCAGGAAATTTAATCTCCCCGGTAAATGACACCCAGAGCTATTTTGGAGCTGGGCTGCAGGAGGGAAAGCGAAGCACGTCAGCAATTTGACTGGAGGAGGACGACCCGCAGGAGGGGTGGGCAGGGGGGGTGGCACAGCCTAACCCTGGGCAGCAGAGCCACTGCCGGGGGACTCGGGGGGACCTTCTGCCGCGCGTCCCTGCCGTCGCTGGGGTTTCTGTTTTATTTTCCTGCAGGGGAAAAGGGGGAGGGGGAACCACAAACCAACATGGTCTCCCCATGTCCTCTGTTCCCCTGTTCCCTCTTCCCTCTTCTTTCATCTCAGTAGGATTCGGCTTTTTCTTGCCCTGCCCAGAGCTTTGTCCTCCTCAGACTCAGACAAGACTCCAGGTAAGACCGAAACTTTCAGCTAAGGAGAGGTGGATGCTGATGTCCAGCAGGAAGTGGAGAATGTTGTTTGTAGCCGAGGGAGGGGTGAGGTTGTTTCTGGAATATGTTTTGCTTTACGAATCATATTTGGGGATGGAGCTGAAGGTGCAGGTATTAAATCCACCCTCATCCTTCCTTTGCTCTGAGCCAAATGTGGATTGTTCTTAATTACTGCTGAGCAAAAACCAGCCTTCAGAGGAGAGGAGAAAAGAGAGGAAAATCAAGTTTAGAGCCATTGATTCAACCTGAGACACTTTGCCCCCAGATTTGAGACATCCCTGTGCATGGAGAGCCTGGAAAACATACGGAGAGATGGCAGAAAGGAACGTTTTGAAAAGTTTTATTTCCGGGGCATAATCTCAGTGCGGCTTTTCTCTCCAGCCAGGACTTTTTTCCCTCAGCTCCTCTCCAGCGTCAATACAGATTCGCTCTGCAACCCCCCACCCTCCTCCCGTTTCTCCAAACGGCTCTGAGGAGAGATGGGGAGAGATGGAGCTCGACAGCTGAGGTTATTTTCGGCCCTACAGCTCAATGGGGTGGAGTGACTGTAATGACCATGACGTCCACTTGTTAAAATACAAGGGCTTAGGTCGGAGCCGCGGCTGATTGTCACCGGGGGAATTCTTTGTCCATAGGGGAGCTGTGAGCCGGCAGCTCCCTGGCGTAGGAAATCACGTGCACTAAACCTGGGGCATTTCTAGCTTTGCAAGGCTCTTTTTCTGGGATTCTGCCACAGCTGCTTCTCTCCAGGGCTGTGTGTAAAGCAAAATCCAGTTGGGTGAAATTTGTGGTAAAAATTGCTAATTTGCTTCGCTCCTTTTCTGTCCCCTGGGTGGAAATCCCAGAATTTTTGTTTTTTCTCACCATTTGTCTCCTGCCTTCTCACCCCCTACAGAACAGGAATGAGCATCACAGTGTGCTCCAGACCTCTCTGGTGCTTCAGACTCCTTAATGTCAGAGCAGCCTTGGGAGGGTGGAAAAAATAGAAAGGAAAGATGCTGCCATGGAGTCTTGAGGTGCTGATCTGGGCAGTTTTAGGCCTCTGGAAGTTTCTGGGGTGGTTTTGTATCTCCATTGAGGGTGGAATATGAAGTGAAATCGTAAAACCCGAGTAGGATGAAATCCCTTCCCTGCACGGAGTTTCTTGGAGCTGTTGGTGTGTCGATGGAAAGTGGTTTTTGGCCATGTAGTTAAAAGCCGGATGAGCTTTTTAAGATAGGTCTGCCTCTGTATTAAAGAGGAAAGATAATAAGTGTTTTAACCGTATAAATCATCCAAATGGCTTTCATCTCTCATGGTTTTTATGAAGTGTGTGCTGCTAACGTGGCTGCAAGGTGATCTGACCCTCTTGCCCAGTCATGTGCACAAACCATGTGATTTGTTCTTGGTTCTTGTTGGAATTTTCTAAATGGTTTAACCCTTGTTTGTTACCGGCCATTGGAAACATCCAGGTTATTGATAAAGGATTGATAGTGGCAGCACGAGGCACTTGGTACATATTTAGCCCTCCCCTGAAGGTCAGAATTGTCTTGAGCTTCTCCTTTTCCCCGAGGGCTGCTCACCGTGTTTAACACCGTGTCAGCCCCTGACCTGCCGTGAACTTTCCCTCAACATCTCCCATGGATTTTGGCTTGGGATGGAGGCAGTGGATGGGAGGGAATGCAGACGAGCCTAGCTCTGAGTTCAGTCAGAAGCTCCTTGCAAAGGGCTCGGTGTGCTGCAGCTTCTCCGTGTCCGACGTCTCCAGCCACCGATCCGCCACGGAGAGCTCTCCCATCTGCTCATCCAGTGACCTTTGGCCATGCCAAAATCGGTCATCCCTCACTCGAGTGGAATTCAGAGTAGCCCCGGCTAAGCCCCGAGCCCGGCTCCCCAGCGACAGATACCGTTCCTGCCCCGCTGGAACGGGATAAATCCTGCCTGCCGGGATTAGTGCGCTGGCGCAAATCCGTGCTCAGCCCCGATTTGGGGGCGCAGTGGGCAGGCAGCACTGGGTGTGCTGGTGTGCATTTCACCCTCCGAGCACCCTCTCTGGTGTGAGGGCTCTCAGGCACCCACCAGTGCCCGGCTGGTGTCACCCAGCCCGCAGCTGACACCCAACACTTGCGCTATTCCAAAGTTGTCCATCCCCTGGGAGGTTGCTGGAAGCAAGAGGGCGGCCGGGGTTACTGCTGTTTTCCCTCGGCAGAATTTTAAACATCAAAGGAAACCCAAACTTCCCATTTGGCAACTCATCGACTTCCCTTCCCGCCCGCAGGGTCCATTTCCTGATGTTTTTAGGTGGAACAATACAAGCAGATAAGCCGTGTAAACTACAGTCATACAGTGCTGCCTTGATTTTTATCTGGAGCTTCTGTTTCAGTGATGTTCTTTGAAAGCTCAGGATCCGGAGATGGGAGGTTCCCTGTAAATCTTGCCTTTCCCGAAGGCGTGCAAGGCTTAGAAGTTGGCATTGCAGAGGAATTCCAGGAAATGTGAACTCTAAAGGCATGAAAAATACCTCAAATCAACATTCTTTGACTTGGGGGGAAAAATGGTAAAAAGAGGATTGAGGAAATGAGTAAAGAGGGATAGGATGGGCCTTAATGTGGTATTGAGGGGACTTCTGTGCTTCTGATGTGTGTTCGGACTTTGGTGATCCCTGGGGTTTAGGTCTGTACCCAAAGTCTCCAATCATGCAATTGTGCTCTCATGGCCACCTTTGTCTCAGGAATATTTTATGAGACGGATTCCATGGTGCTTTTTGCTCTTTGCCCCGAGTCCTGGAGGACAGGATTCTCTTTGTAACCCTTGAATTGAAAGGCTTGGACAGGGAATAACCTGTGACCCCCATCTTCTCTCACACAAAGAGCATCATCACAGGCTGCTGATGGCTTGGGGGGAAATTTGCCATGGGGGGGACCTCTGACTTCTCAGAGGGTGTTGAAGGCTTTCCAGGTGCAGATCAGCATTGGTGGAGCAATGTGAAACCAGCCCATCAGCCAGCACAGTGAATCCTAGGAGGGTAGAGAGTTGGAGCCAGGCTGGGAGAGCTGGGGGTGTCCAGCCTGGAGAAGAGAAGGCTCCAGGGAGAGATTAGAGCCCCTTCCAGTGCCTAAAGGGGCTCCAAGAGAGCTGGAGGGGTACTTGGGTCAAGGGATGGAGTGACAGGACAAGAAGGAATGACTTCCCGCTGCCAGAGGGTGGGGTTAGGTGGGATATTGGGAAGAAATTCTTCCCTGTGAGGGTGGTAAGGCCCTGGCACAGGTTGCGCAGACAAGCTGTGGCTGCCCCATCCTTGGAAGTGTCCAGGACCAAGTTGGACGGGGCTTGGAGCAACCTGGAATAGTGGAAGGTGTCCCTGCCCATGGCAGGGGGTTGGAACTGGATGACCTTTAAAGTCCCTTCCAGCCCAAACCATTCTGGGGTTCTGTGGCACCACCATTAGGACTCTCCAGCTCCCGATGAGTTCCATTTCCGAGTACTCCAGCAGGAACTGGGCAAGTCTGTGGTTGTTCCCACTGCGAGGGACTCATTCCCTTGTCCGTGGGCAGCAGGTGTCGGGCAGACACTGGAAGTGGTGGGGACAGGAGTGGGCAGGAGGCCTGGACTGGCTGCACGGCCGAGCGTTGGCTCCAGGGCAGTGATTTGTTTGCATTATCTGACTGCTCTGTGCGGTTCTGCCTCTTTCCCCAAATATAAACCGGGGGAAAATTGAATTAATAAAGACATAAGTAAAACTGCAAGTGCTGCCAGTTTGCCTTCGGGGTGCCCAGAAATACCCCAGATGGGAATGGGATCTCTGCTGCAAATGATTAATCACAGAGGGATTACATGGGGAAATATGACACTGGCAAATGTCTGAGATTTATTGGAAAGGGCATTTGCATTGACTAGGTTTATTCATGCTTTGTTGCTGGTCCCGTTGCTTCCAGGGGAGCTGTCCTGGCACTTGCAGAGAGTTGTTATTTTTTTTTTTATGTTTGAGAGTTACTGGGTTTTTTTAAAGTTTGAATGAACATATAAATTATCTAAATCAGAAATTATTTACTCAGTTGATTGACAGGTTGCAAAGTTTATTAACAAGTTAGATCATAGCAATATTAAATCTTGTCCTTTCAATATGTTCAAGTCTTCTCCTTGCTCCTAAATCTATTTATCATCATAATCCAATGTGATGCATTTTATCCCATTTAAAATTATAAAATGTAATTTATCTCATGCAGCCTGCCTGACCTGTCAGATGTGCTAGACACTTATTGCAGCCTCATCCTTGCTACAGGTTGGGATTTCATGCCTGTTACTGGATTTCATGCTCTCAACACCCATAAAACAAGGTTTTCCCCCCTTTTTCAGACGGGGACTAAAGATACAAGAATTGGAGTATCTTACTTTTATAATTATGAGAAAACCAGTGGCAGAGCAAAGAAAAAAACCCTCTTTTCTTTTCTGACAATGCTGACAATGTTAAAAATAAGTCTAAAATAATACTGATGAGCATGCACTGTTTTCACCCATCCCTGGATTTTCTTCTGGCATCCTGGCTGTTCATAATGCTGTAAAACCTCAGAGTATGGGGGCATGTGGTGAAAGCTGGATAAGGTGTAGGTAAGACCATGGGATGTGGGGTTTCACCCTGCACTAGGAGGTCTGTGGACACAGGATCTCGTATTGGATGGAGAGAAGTGAGTTGGAAACTCCAGAGGAGTGTTTGGGAGCGATGGGAGAGGGAGGCTGGACCTTGTGCCTGTTGGAAAGAAACATCTTGGATGGAATTGCTGCACCAGGTTGGTTCAGGAGTAAAAGGGCCCTGGCTGGTTCCCAAGCAGCTCCTCTTGTGTCTCTGTAGCAATCTTGGTGCTCCAGGCACTTTTCCATGTTATGCAGAGCCCAGTTTGATGGAGAAGTGAAGCAACTCTATTTTTCTGCTCTTTTGACACTATGAGGCTGGAAATAAGTCAGTGACACCTCTATCAGAGACAGTAGGAACTCAGGCAGGATGAGACATGGCAGTGTCTTCTGAAGGTAAATCCAAGTGCTTTGATGGCACAAAGCCTGAAATTCAAGCTAATGGCCTGGAAAGATTAGGACATGAGCTCTGAGTCTGTGTTTTAAATGTTAATTCCTAACTAATGCAGTGAATGGTTCTAGTGGGTTCTCCAGAGCTGAGTTGAACCTCAGCATCCCCTTCTGAACATGGAAATGGCCCTTCCCCAGGCGAGCAGGAGACTCTGATTGTCGATCAATTGGCTTCAGTGGAAATTTCCACCGACTTCAGTGTACTTTGGCCCAAGCCCCAGGCTCGTATCTGCCCCTTCTAACCATTCATGCAGCTTCTCTGCTTGCAGCTGCACAAAGTGTTTATGGAAACTGCATTTTAAAGCTCAGCTGAGGGCAGAGGTTGGAGGTAGTAAGAGGGAATAAAGAAGTTCAAAGTAGTTCACCGATTTCTAGGCCAGTTTGAGACCAAGAGAGAAAGAGATCTGTGTATTCACTGCAAATGGTATTGAAGGTGACCACTTAAAGTCAGTTGGTCTTAGCACTGACAACTTCAAGTCAATCATTCTTTTACCCTTTTAGCATTTATCAAAAATGATTTTTTCCCCCATTACTTTCTTTTTCTCCCTCCCAGATTTAATATTTGAAACCAAGTTGCTTTAATTTCTATAGATTTGTGGGGGAATAATGAAATTTGCTTGGTACCAGGAAACAAAAGCAACCAAAATGGAATTAGGTTAGAAAGGATCGATCTCATCTAAAGGGAAAAATCTTTGACTGTTTCTTGTCATTCTGTGTGTTCTCTGGAGTGGGAGACACAGGATGGGGCAGGACATGGTGTAATTTTCCTGTTAAATATAGAAAGATTACATTTGGTTTTGCCTTAGGTCTGTGACCCAAATGAAGTCTGAAGTTTGGCTCAGCCATACCACCTTCAATGGCAATAATGATCACAGAATCACAGAACATCCTGAGCTGGAAGTGACCCACAAGGATCATCAAGTCCATCTCCTGGCCTTGCACAGGACAATCCCAAAAATCCCACCCTGTGCCTGTGAGAGTTGTCCAAAAGTTTCTTGGGCTCTCATAACAAATACCGTTTTGTATTTGTGTGCCACCCCTTGTTCACTACAGGGGTTTAATGGTAATTTGTATTTTTCAATCCCCAGCAGCATAAATGGAATGAAAATTGTAATTTTTTTATTAATTTTCGTGCATAATTTGTCATATACCTCAGCAAGTACCTTGTCATATATACACTGTGCACGTAATTATTTGCAAGCCCATCCCTGTCTTGATATGAGGAAGTGGAAGGGGAGCCAAGAAATTGGGAAAATAAGTGATTTTTCCCAAGGTTGTGCAGCAGGTTGATCCAACCCTCACTCCCTGATATCATCAGTAATTTGCACATTAACATGGATGCACTAACAGGAGCTTGTAGGAGGATGAAAAAATGGTGATTTAAAATGGTGATTTAAGAAATTAAATCAGGTTTTTGGCCTGCTCCTACTGATTTCTGCTGGAGCAGGGGGGGAGATGGTGTCAGCACCTGCCATTGGGTGAGAGAGTGGGTGGATGTGTGGCCAGCAGGGAAGCCAAACTGCTGTAGGATTAAGAAGGATATTTCTGTCTCAGTGACTGGTTTTTATTTCCTTTCTGGGTTACAGCACCCAGAGCCCTGGTCCTTCTGCTTTGTGCAGCACTTGGAAGGTGAAAAAGCAGGGATGTGCTCACCTGGAGTAGGACCATTCCTGTGGCTCAGGCAGGAGCTGCCAGGACAGGGGTGGGGCTGGCATCAGGAAGCCAAAGAGATAAAACAGCTTGAAGAGAAATGGTGCACTCAAATCTCCTTGGAAAACCTGGTCTGGTGGGTGGCATCCCTGCCCATGGCAGGGGGTTGGAATGAGATGGGCTTTAAGGTCCCTTCCAACCCAAACCATTCAATGATTCTGTGACTTCCAGGGAGGCTTGGAGCTGGGAAGCCTTGCTTTCCTTACAGAGAACTATCAATGGGTCTAACCCTGCTCCCAGGGAGAGCCAGCTGGTGCCCAGTTAATGGGGTTGAGACCAGGGCTTTGGCTGTGCTGTACTTGCCAAAGTAAGTGCCACCCAGTCCATGGAAAAGGCCTCTTGGAGGATGAGAGGTACACTCACTCCAGCAGAAGGGAAGGGACATCCAGGAGTCCCTGTAAGGAGCAGTGAAGAACAAGGAATGTTGGGGTGGTCTTTGGGGGGGAGGGCATGAAGGCGATGGTCACTGTTGGATTGCTCCCCAGCTGCACGGGGATGGGTGGAGCCTGAAAAGAGCAGCACCACCGATTGCTTTTGACTTTCTGGGGGCACAGTGGCACCAGGATTGCCAGGAGCTTTAGTTTTGAAGGCAGCTTAACCTTGGCTGGCCCATATCATCAAACAGCTGGAGGTCAATTCGTTGCTCCCTCTGGGAGCAGCTGACAACAAGCATCTTTCCTGTGAGCCCTAAGCCACGTGGGGATTTTTTTTTTGGAGAAGGCTGGCACTGTCTGGATTACTGTGAACATCCCCTGTGGCAGTTCCTTTATATGGCTTTGCACTCCTGTGAACACAATCACACAATTCCAGAAGGGTTTGCATTGGAAGGGACCTTAAGGATCATCTCCTTACAATCCCCTGTTGTGGGCAGGGACACCTTCCACTATCCCAGGTTGCTCCAAGTCTCATCCAAGTGGCCTTGAACACTTTCAGGGGTGGGGCAGCCACAGCTTTTCTGTGCCAGGGCCCCATCACCCTCGCAGCCAAGAATTTCTTCCTAAATCTAATCTAAACCTGCTCCCTGTCAGTTTGAACCCATTCCCCCTTGTCCTGCCTCTCCATGCCCTTGTAAATAGTTTCTCTCCATCTTTCCTTTAGGCTCCCCTCAGGTATTAGGAAGGCTGCAATTAGATCACCCTGAAGGTCTTCCCTTTTCCAGGTTTAACAATCCCAATTTTCTCAGCCTTTCAATGCATGTGCACCAACTGCATCCCCCACTGCAGCCATGTCTGGCCCTACACCATCTGGATGAGGCTCTATATAAGCTATAGATACTCCCTGACTGCCATCACCATCCCAATAGCTTTGTCTCAGTGGTTTTGTTGACAAGAAACTGGGAATAAAGAGAAATATCATCAGTATTATGATAGACATGTCTGAGTGTCTTGCTAAAGGCTGGGCCCTACAGTAGAGGGGTTTATTGTAAGGTCTTGTGTGAATGTGGTTCAGAGAATGAGGTGCAGGAATAGGTGATGACCAGAGAGGGCAAGAGGAGAGATGGAGCATGTGGTAGGAGTAGAAATTAAAAAAAAAAAAAGGCAATAAAAGAAAAAAAAGTTAAAAAAATATAGGCAAGAAAAACCAGAAAAATTCAAAAAAGCAAGGGCAATGACATAGAAAAAGATGAAATGAAGAGGAGATGAGCATAAGATAAGGAGAAATTACTTCAAATTGACAGAGAGTAGCTTTAGGTGAGAGATTAGGAAGAAATTCTTTACTCCAAGGCTGGTGAGGCTGTTGGAGAAGTTGCCCAGAGAAGCTGTGGCTGCCCCTGGATCCCTGGAAGTGTCCAAGGCCAGGTTGGATGGGGCTTGGAGCAACCTGGGCTGGTGGAAGGTGTCCCTGCCCGTGGCAGAGGATTGGAACAAGATGAGTGTTAAGGTCCCTTCCAACCCAACCCATTCTGGGATTCTGTGGTGTAGGAAGTATCTTGCTGGGCAGGCACATCTCTCGGAATTTGATGTCCATTTGTGTACCCCTATGGTTGCAGAACCAGCCCATCTGTTACACAGCTTTAGTGCAGATAACTTTTGTAGTGCCAAAGATGAAAGGGACCATCACTTTTCTTCTGTATGGACAACCCAAAGAGTTCTATTTCACCCAGTGGCTCCTGTGGGGAAATGAGCTGCCTTATCCTGCAGTTTATTAACTTCAAATATAAGAAATCTTCAAGACTAAAAATATTCCAAGGCTTTCTCGCCCAGAATGAGAAGGACGTTGGAAATATTGCTGTTCCAGATGACAAACATCCTGATACCACAGGAGTGCAGCAATTCTTAGGCTGCACCCTCTGCTCTGCTCTCTCCTGACGCTTTTCTCTCTCCCCTGTAGGAAGGAAGCCAGGATGGATTACAGCTCGCTCAGCGGAGTCCCCCGCTTCCTGACCCGGCCCAAGGCGTTTATGGTGTCTGTGGGGAAGGATGCCACCCTGAGCTGCCAGATCATTGGAAACCCCATCCCAGTGGTGAGCTGGGAGAAGGATAAACTTCCCGTCCAGTCTGGGGGCAGGTTTAAAACCACGGAGGATGGGGATCTGTACCGGCTGACCATCTACGACCTGAGCCTGGAGGACAGCGGCCAGTACATCTGCCGGGCCAAGAACACCATCGGGGAGGCCTTCGCTGCCGTCAGCATCAAAGTGGGACAGGAGACCACGGTCACGGAGTCAGCCCCTTACTTCATCCAGAAACCTTCCAACATCAAAGTAACCCTGGGAGAAGACGCCATGTTCAAGTGCAAAGTCCAGGGCAGCCCCCCCCTCTCGGTGAACTGGGAGAAGGACGGGAGATACCTGAGGAACAAGGCGGACGCCGGGCGCTTCCAGATCGAGTCTGCTGGGGAGTCAAACGCTCTGACCATCCAGTGTGCCCGGCTGGGGGACAGCGGCACCTACACGTGCCGGGCGGAGAACCTCCTCGGCTCCGCCAGCGCCTCGGCCGCGCTGGTGGTGGAAACGCGCGGCTCCTCCAACCCGGGGAGCGGCCACTTGGACAGCAGCTGCGGGAAGACGGCCTCCTTGCTGTCCCACCTGCAGAAGAGGCGGGAGGAGATCAGGACTCTCGATTCCACCTCCGCCCAGTCTTACTCCGCGGTAGAAGGGCTGTCCGGCATCGGCTACAGCCTGTCCCGGGATTACGAGCGGGCGGCGGGGCTGACCAAAGGGGCGCGGAACGCCACGTTCGGGGCGCTGACGCGCACGTGCAGCGTGACGGAGGGGAAGCACGCCAAGCTGAGCTGCTACGTGACGGGTGAGCCCAAGCCCGTGATCGTGTGGAAGAAGGACGACGAGGTCATCGTGGAAGGCCGGCGGCACGTCATCTACGAGGATGACCAGGAGAACTTCGTGCTGAAGATCCTCTTCTGCAAGCAGACGGACAACGGGCTGTACACCTGCACGGCCTCCAACCTGGTGGGCCAGACCTACAGCTCCGTGCTCGTCACCGTCAAAGGTGAGTGTTTGTCACCGGGGTGGACGCGCCTGCGGGGAGACGCCTCTGAATTGGGGTGGGGGCCTGAACGAAACTTCTACCAGCAAACCGCTGCAGGGGAGTGTGGTTAGATGTGAATAAAGCTCTGCAGGCGGAAAGGGGGTTGTGCACTCAAATGGATGACCTGGGGAGAAAGTCCCATTGCTGGCAGGTTTTAGGAAGAGCATTAAGGAGGTGCCAGTCAGGGATGGATGATGGAGAACTGGCTGGTTGTGGGGCAGTGGGATGAACCAGATCTCTAAAGCTGCTGTCAGTCCTGGTTTTATAATGATGTAAGAGATCCATTCCCATGCCCTGGGTCAGTAACTGCCAATGCCCCGTTTCACCCTCCAGGCTTTAATCACATCTGGGTTTGTGTTCACCACGGGGTTTACTCAGACGTGCCATTTGCAGTAGTAGGGGAAACCCCTCCCTACAAGACAAGTGTGTCAGGCTGCCTTGGATCCCCTGGGGGACCCACTCCAACTCTAATTACAGTCCAGCTCAGTTTTCCTGTACGGTGACCCACCAGCAGCCTTGTTCTTGCCAGGCTCTTCAATCTTTTCCCAGCTTCTCTTGCTGGATAGCCCTTGTACGCTCCTCGTGTTCCTTGTATGCTCCCAGAAAATCTTCCAGGTCCAGGATACCTCTGTTTGCAGTAGTCAGTGAAGAACTTGCCTTCAGAGGGTCCCTCAACACTGGTGGAGGTCAGACCAGGTTCTTCAGAATGACAACAGAAGTGTGACAGACAGTTTTTGTAGAATGGTTTGAATCAGAAGGGATCATCTAATTCCAACCTTCTGCCATGGGCAGGGACACCTTCCACCAAACCAGGTCTCTGCAAGCCCCATCCAACCTGGCCTTGAACAATCCAGGCACTTCTAAATTTTCTAGCTGCTCTCCCACTTGGCAAGGGGACAGCAGTTTGCAACCCAGGCAGCACATGTAAATGAGCTGCAAGAAGCCAAAGGTTCTGCCACTTAAGTGGTAAAATAGATGGTTTTTACTGCCAACAAAATAAATTAGAAATCCGAAAAAATAGGAATGATCTGTGTTTCGTACAAATCTTTAAGACTCTCAGCTTTTATTTGATTTTCTGTTTCCTCTTTTCTGGACCTCTCCTTTTACACTCAGACTCTTTCCCGTCAGTGGCTCAGTCCCTGTGTCTATCAGTGACACCTGATCCATGGAACTCTCTGGCACTTTTCCCACCCTTTGCTGTCCCTTGGAGGTGCTGAGTGGCGTTGGGAAGGGCATTTGTCCTGTTCCATAAAGCTGTGATTACCTCATGAGTTGGGACTCAGAGCTGCAGATCAATCCTGACCCTGGGGTGGGTGATCTCTTTGAGGATGGATCAAGCTCAGTTCCTAGCCTGACACCTGCCTTGCAAAAACTAACACCTCCTGCTCTGCCTATGCTTGTCTGGTTGTTCTCAATGGGTGCAACCTGTTCCAAAGGAGGTGGGGAAAGCATGGGAAGCAGCCAGGCTGGGACGAAGCACCACGGGAAAAGGTTATTGATCCATGTCCGTTGTCCAGACAGGCCTGTGAGTCAGAAGGCTGGAGTGGAAATGTTTATGGATTGTTTATTTGTTACGCTGTACCATGTTTGGCTCTCTGTCCAGGCCAAGGCTGCCATGGAAAATCTGCGTGTGTTGGTTATAATTAGGCCCTGATAGATGGCTCTCCTTTGTGTCACCAGAAGTTCTTCTCAGCCCTCCCAAGACAGCTCAGAATGATGCAGCAGTGAGAAGAGCTTTTAATTCTGTTGTTTATGTCACTGGTGATGCCATTAGTTCATTTGCCATCAGGCTTAGGGCGGGAGTTAATCTTGCCATGCAAAATTCTCTTTGCTCAGTCATGTAGGAGAGGTTGAATTCTCCAAGCAGTTGCCTTTGGAATCATAGGATCAGAATGGTTTGGGCTGGAAGGGACCTTAAAGAACATCTACTTCCAACCCCTTGCCGTGGGCAGGGATGCTACTCACTAGATCAGGGTCCTGTCCAACCTGGCCTTGCACACTTCCAGGAATGGGACATCCATAGAAAGCCACCTATACTCTGTCAGTCTAGATCCTAGGGACCTAAGGACACAGGGACCCAACATTTGTGAACAGTTTGCTGACCCTGTGCCATAAAGATCATTGAGCTGAAAAAAAAAAAAATAGATTTTTGAGCTGTTCCTAAATGAGATTTAGTGAATCAGACTTAAACATCAAAGGAGAGGCTACAGGGCAGAGAATCACTCTCCTAAATAAGGAAAACAAAAGCTTGCTTAGATTCAGAAATGTGTCCAGAGCAGGGATAAAATCACAATCCATATGCTGAGATGTGAGCTTTAAAAGGAGTTGGGAAATTCTTCCCAAGAGTAACAAACCAAAGAGTGGGGAGGATGGGAGGAACATAAATAACCAGGCTGAGTTTCCTGAAGGCTTTGAAGATTTCCCTAGGCCGTGTGGAAAAATAGTGAGAACAGCATTCAGGTCTCCATCCTGGGCCAAGCAGCTTTCACTGGAGTCCCTGAATAAAGTAACCAGATACTGGTTGAGAAGGTTAAAGGTTGCAAGCTAAACAGGATAGAGATGGGAAAAACACCCTGGTGCTGAGGCCACTTTATTCTCCCTCTGATCCGATGGGATTTTTGGTGACTACTGTCAGGACAGTCACATTGGAGATCTGAAAGGAATTGCAGCTTGAGAAATATGGAGGTAAAAAGGAAACTTGGGAGACCAAAGGCACAAAATGGTAGAAACTTGTCCATCCACCTTTGGCCAGCTCCTGTTGAGAGGATTTTCCATATTCTTATCCTTACTGGATCATTTTCCTTAGGCAGAGGGCAAACTTGCCTCTGGAATAATAAATGGAGTGCCTGTGAAAATACCAGCAATAAGCAAGAGGAAATGTAGGCAAGTGAGAAAGTGAGGTCCAGAAGACAGATGTGCCTTGAGAAGGTTAAGAAAACATTGGCTTCTTTGCAGGCTGCACCTATTCTTAGCAAGATATGTGTTAGCAGGGCTTACTTTTTAAAAATAACATCGTCTCATTGCCAGTGTGCTTGCTGTGGACTAAACAAAAAAGCCTGTGACGCTCTGGAGAAATATCTCCTCGAGATAAGCAGCCAAATTCATCTCTGATCTCAGTTCTTGCAGTTTCCTGCTAATTCCGTGAGCTGCTCTTGCTCTGTGCTCCCTCAGGGTTTTTCTCTGCTGTGTCTCTCACGTTTTTCCCAGTGGGCAGGTTTCTGCAGCTCTGTTATTTTCTCTCTTACCTTCTTTGCATCTCTCTGACCTGGCCGAGGGGCCGGTTACAGGCCGGGTGAATTGGGATGCCTGCTCTCAAGAGACCTGTGATCCTGCTGTAGTTCCCTGGCCAAAATCAACCCCCTCTGCCTGACCAGGCACATTCTAGACCTAGTAAAGAGCAGGAAGATATGCTCAGGAGGAGGAGGAGGAGGCTGGTGGGTTTTGGAACCACTCTCACATCTCCAAAAGTAGTGGGCTGGATTCATCCCAGGCTTCGGTTCGGTTTATCAACTGCTGTCCCTCCAAAGCTCCATTCAGAGGGAGATAAAACATGCGTGCATGTGTCAGTAGGACGAAAGCAAAGTTGTTTTCAGAGGATATCTGTGACCCCAAGCTGCCAGAGATAGCCTTGTACTGCCTTTCCCTGGCTGGGGGAGCAGTGCTGTTACTGCAGTGAGTATGAAAGAATCAACCAACCCTCCCGTGCCTGTACATTTAAGAGCTTTTTCCTAGAATAGCTTTTTTTTTTTTATTTTTTCACTTTGGGTGCTGCTTAGTGACTGTAAAGGGAGAGGGGTTCATGATATGGCCAGCTGCTCCCAGTATGGGAATACACTTGTGTGCTTCTCAGGTGCAGCTTGTGTTTCTTTTTGGCCCTTGCTCAGGTCTGTGTGTTCCCAGTGTCAGCTCCAGTCTCCCTCCTGTCAGAAGGCTGCATCCTTCTGATCCCAGCTTTCTTGCTCTCAGGAATCTCAGAATGGTTTGGCTTGGAAGAAATCTTAAAAATCATCTCATTCCAGCCCCCTGCCACGGGCAGGGACACCTTCCACTATTTCAGGTTGCTCCAAGCCGTATCCAACCTGGCCTTGGACACTTCCAGGGATGAGGCAGCCACAGCTTCTCTGGGCAACCTGTGCCAGGGCCTCCCCACCCTCAGAGTAAAGAATTTCATCATAATGTCTCATCTAACTCTGCCTTCTTTCACTTTAAAGCCATTCCTCCTTGTCCTGTCACTCCAGGCCCTTGTACAAAATCCTTTTCCAGCTTTCCTGTACCTGTTTAGGTACTGGAAGGTGTTCTAAGGATCCTCTTGCTTGTTCTCTTTCATTCCCCCCGAATGGGAGGATGGGGTGTTTCCAGAGGTGATAGATGGGATTGCAGGGCAGGAATCTGAGTTTCCTGTTGGATAAAGAAAAAAGGATAACCACCATGTGGAGTGAGGGCAGAGCAGGTGTGTACAACCAGAGGTGAAGGCTTTTGCCTTTATAGTCTGATATCTTGTTTAAACTGAGAGTGGGAAGGTTTATATCAGACATTAGGAAGAAATATTCTTTAGTCTGAGGGTGGTGAGGAAGAATGGAGTCACCAAAACCAGCTGGAGCTGGCACAGTCGTCACTGGAAGGTGAGGGTACGTATCAAGGCGTGATCTGTCACGAAGCATGAGCAATGGCTAATCCCAGTCTGTGACACGGCTGTGGCACCAGGCCCGTGGCCGTGACTGCTGGCTGTCCTCTCCAGCCCAGCTCCCTTTCTCCACTTTAGGGCTGGGGTATCAGGGTGATGTCACAGCGCAGCTGTCCCTGGAATTCAACGTTGTTCGGTTCATAAAATGACTTCCCTCACGGTCATGCAGCTGCTTTGTGTGTTTGATCTACACTCGGGTTTGGCCCTAAGCCAGAGCACTGCAGCCCCACTGCTGGAGGAAGAGACTTGGGCTCGTCCTCTAGTTCTTTTATTGCCATTGACTCTGGTGCAGAGTCTTTGGTGCTGGTGGGGAGAACAGAAAACTCCTCCATCTGTGCTTCCCCCCACACCAGACCTGTGCACAGCCACTTCTCATCTCTCTGTGCCCTTCCAGATCACTCTGCTGAGCTTATTTCTGCTGCAAGACCCTTAAAACATTGGTTCTTGCTCCAGCTGATGGGCTCAGCTGCTCACTCTCACCTGGAGTTGCTGCCCATGACCAGTTTGGTTGCTATGGACCCAATTCTAGCAGGATTCCTTTGAAAGGCTTTTCCTCCAACCTGGCTGTGGACACTTCCAGGGCTGGGGCAGCCACAGCTTCTCTGGGCAGCCTGTGCCAGGGCCTCCCCACTCTCACAGTGAAGAATTTCATCCTAAAAACCCATCTAAGCCTATTTTCATCGTAAGATCTTATTTCTCCTCTCTGTTTTTACCCTCTTAAGAACCGTCCATACCCTTCAAGGCAAAACTGCAGGATCTTGAAGTGAGGGAGAAGGAGTCTGCCACCTTCCAGTGTGAAGTGCCCGTTCCTGGGACAGAGACAGCTTGGTTCAAGGAGGAGACCAAACTCCAGCAGAGCAAGAAGTACAACATCGAGGAGGAGGGCACGTACCGCCGGCTCACCGTGCAGAACGTCACCACAGACGACGACGCTGTGTACATCTGTGAGATGAAAGAAGGGAGCAGGACCATTGCAGAGCTGTCTGTCCAAGGTAAGAAAGGCTCTTGGTGCTTCAGATTGGCCAAATCTCACCCGCCAAGGGTGAGATTCACATGTGAGGCTCCTTGTGAATGGCGTTTGCCCCATCCGTGTGTGCATTGAAGAGGAGCAGAGAGTCCCTTGTGGTGTGAGAGTGTGGTCAGTGTGTCCCTGGGGCTCCTCCAGGCTGTGTCTGGACACAGGGTCACACAGCAGGGACAGATCGTGTTGCTGCACGAGACATGTCACCCAGTGCACACAGGGGCTTCCAAGGTGTCCTTGAGCTATGGACTGGCCCCGTAGACCCCAAGCGTCAGATGGCTCCCCTGGCACTGTCACACACATCTTGTCCGGTGTCCAGAGGTGAATCTTGCCTGACAGTGGTGCTGACCACACTGGTCCCACACTGGGAAGGGGGTTTAGCAGCAGTGGTTTGTGGCCAGATGTGTGGTGCAGGCTGCGGTCAGGATGGTTTAGATTGGAAAATGCATCCACGCTCCAGATCCCAGGCGGCTGGGGCTGTATCCTGGAGTTTGGAAAGGTGATAAAGGAAGGGCAAAGTGTGGGTATCCATGTCCAAGTCTCCTGAGTCTGGTGGTTGCAGACTGAAGTGGGAGTAGGTGTAGTTGGGTATGGTGTGGGTGTCTCCCAGCGAGCAGAGACAGATCCCAGAGATGCAGGCACTGCAGACCTCTCACAGCTCCAGGATTAATTTTATCCTGACTCATTTGAAGCCTGACATTATTCCCAGTGAAACCAGAAGGAATTCTTCATACATAAATTGCTGCAACACACCTGGGTGATATCCATCCTGGTGCAAATTCCTTTTTGCACCATCAGCAAAGAGCTGGGAGTGCACATAGGTGGATGCAGAAGGGAAGATTTAGTCTGGAGATGTGGGAGAGTTCAGCCTGACATCTTTTTGTTGCACCTTCTCTTAGGTCCAGACCAGGCAACTCCTGTAAGTTGTGTTTGGCCCCAGTAGGACAGCTGGTGTTTTTTTCACTTGTTTGTGCTATAATGGTATGTTCCATCCAAAAGAGAGTGACTGAGCCAGGTGGAGCTCTCTGGAGGGAAAGGAGGCAGAGCCTTCCTGAGGGAGCCTTGTGCCTGCTCTGGGAGGAGATTTGAGGGAGCAAGGTGGGCTTGGGACAATGTGAGAGCTTAGCCAGGGGTAAAGGACTGTGGGGATGGGGACACTGAGGACAGAGAGGCCAAGGAGCAGGATGAGCAGAGAATCAGGTCTTGAATCTTGTGATGAAATCTGTGCCTGATCTGTCACTTCATGAGGGAGTTCAGCCTCGCTGCTCATTAAACAGCTCTGGGTGATCTGCCGGGGTGAAGCCTCTCTCACCTCACAGGAACTGCTCTGGAGCTGGAGCCAGTCACCCTCTGTCATTTGGGGTGGTCTCCTGATGCTTTGTCCAGTCTTTCCTGGGAATAGTCACATCGTGTGGCTTTGAGGTTATTCTAATAAGTGATGATCATCGCAGTCACTTGGAAAGGACCTAAATTCATTCCGCGTGGATTTTGGGTTCACACTAAGAAGAAATCTGAGGTTTTCAGTGTATTTATCATTAATTCCAGTGATTGGTGTGTTTGCCATGTTGGTTATGTAACTTCCTGGTAACTCTGATGGAGGCAAAATCCCAAAGACAGAGGAGAGACCCGTCTGGTTTACAACTGACCTAATTTTAAAAAGTTTTAATTTGAATTCTTAGCATATATGGGCAATGAAAGCCCTGTCACTGACAAATCTGTTCTTGGCAAGGCCATGTGTCTTGTGTTTACCCAGCAGACTCTGCTTGGTAGACAAGAAACCTGAGTGACTGCAGTCAAACAAGATTTGCTTTTCTCCCTTTGAAGGCCAAAACCATTGGGATGATCTGTTCTGTGTGACTCAGAGCCTTGGAATTCGTTTACAGGTGTCTGCATGGTGCCTATAACGTTTTGATTAGGTGTGGGCCGGTCCTGTTCCAGTCTGGATGGTCCAGGGTTGCCAAAGTTTATAATAAATGCCATTTGCTGACCGTGACTATTTTGTCATTTGAAGGGAACATCATCAAAAAGCTTCCACGGAAAACCGCCGTCTTCGTCAGCGACACCGCCACCTTCTGCGTGGAGCTGGACAACGACTGCCAGAACATCCGGTGGCTGAAGAACAAGGAAGAAGTGAAACCCAGCGACCGAATCTCCATCACTCGCTCTGGCAAGCAGCACACCATGACCATCCGGGAGTGTAGGATGGAAGATGCTGGTGAGATTGCCTTCCTGGCCGACGAAAGCAGGACTTCTACCCAGTTCACCGTGACCAGTAAGCTCCACTTTTATTTGGCCTTGGTGTTGTGTCTTCCCAGGAGCGTCCCCGTGGCAGCACTGTTGTTGCAGTGGTGAGTTTGGTGTCCAAAAGCAGCAGATGGTTTGATGTCTGCCACAAAAACGCCTGAACATGAGTGTTATGAGATGTTTTGGAGGGACCAAATACGTCCAGAGAGACCAGAGAGATAAGATCGGTAGAATCCCAGAATGGTTTGAGTTGGAAGGGACCTTTGGGATCATCTCATTCCACTCCCTGCCATGGGCAGGGATATCTTCCACTAAACCAAGTTTCTCAGGGCCCTGTCCAGCCTGGCCTTAAACACTTCCAGGGATGGAGCATCCACAGTTTCAGTGGACAAGAGCAGTCCTGGGGAGGGAGCACGGCATGAACATTGACAGAGCAGCAGCAGCAGCAGGTGCAATGTAGTTGAGATTGGACCTGAAATGAAGTTTTGGTGAAGTTGCCTAATTTTTATTTGGCATTATTTTGATGACACTGCATTTCCCAGGCAAAATCTGCTTCATTTAAGACAGAAATATAGGTGGTTTCTGGCTCTGCAGCAGTTCTGGTTCATGTGTGAACAAATCATCCACTCCAGTCACAATTTGGGAAGGGTAATGGTTGTTTTCTCCCACCACTGCAATCTGTCAGTGGCATAAAGGAATCTTTTATTTAAAGATTTATAACTGCTGTGTTATGTAAACTTGGTTGGGGCATTCTGATGCCATCGAACTCAAATGAGGAAAAAATGAGGGAAGTGTCGCATTTGTCTTTGTGACCTTTTCTAAGGTATTTGCAAAGCTGTAACATCCAAACAAGCACTTATTAAATGGGAACAACAAAGTCCAGTTTGATTTCAGACTCTGCAGTTTAAATTATGAAGAAAGTGTCGATTCATGGAATAGAAAATATAAGAAGCCCACAAACAGGTATCGCTGCAGAAAATATGACATTACCATTTCTGATGGCAAGGTCGAGAGATCTCATTCCAGGGCTTAGTGTCCAGCTTGATGTTACCCTAACGGGACCTTTGACATCTATCTCTGACCAGCAGCTACTGACAGGCTGGCAACTGTGCACCCCAAAACACTTCTGTGTCTATTTCTGTAAGGAAGGAAAAGCGTATCGCCTTGAGATTTCCTATTTTTACACTTCGTGCATATCGGATTTGCTGCTTGGAGAATCCTGTGTACGATGCCCACATCTTTTTCAATTAGCTGGATGAGATTGGTGGTGGCTGTTCTGATGTCATTTATAATACACAGGCAGTGTTTGTGTATTATTTCTCAGTACCTTGCATTGTTATTAGCCCGTTTTAAAGATGGGTAAACTGAGGCTGAAAGAAGATCCATTGTCCCAGAGCCTGGATTTTAGTTTAGGCTCATCACCTCGCTCCACAGTCAGGAATACTTGAGTCTGTGCTATGTGAGAATGTTTCACCCGTTTTCCACACCTCCTTTAAGCTGGGATTAATTGCTCCTGACTGTGCTGTTCTCCATGGGATCACAGCTGGAGTGTGGTTGACTGACTTAACCCAGACACCTTTCAAAAAGCCAAAATTAAATGAAATTAATCCTGTGCCATGTCTGTAGTGGTGTAACTAGAGCATGTCAGATAATTCTTCTTCACCATATCAGTGGCAGCACGTAGTGAATAATCCTGAAAATAAGGGTGAAAATAAATGTTCATTATGCAAATACCTGCAGGAATACATTTGTGGCCTAGGTATCATAAAATAGCCACATCTCCTCAACAGTGGGGTCTCAGGGTGGGGACATGTCTTTGTCATTTTCTTTTGAAGTTAATTCCCCAACCCCAAAAGCTGATTCTGCAGAAATTAGTAAACCAGAGACTCCCAATGATATCACTTTTGGGAGACAAAGTGACAACACACCTGAGTGGGGGTAACAAAAAATTCAGGAGCATGACAGAGGACAGATACCCAGATGCAAGAGGATGCAGGAACATCCAAGCCTGTGTAACAAGCTGAGCTCTCCATAACTCTTCAAAGATTTGAATAACCTTTGCTGATATTTTTACCCATCTTCTGAGTGAAAATAAGAAGCTGAGTGTTAGTCTGAGTGTTAGGAGCTGTGTGGATCTGTATCCAGCACTGAAAATTTAAGCCTATGAAATGTTTGTTGAAGAGTCTCTGACTGTGTTGACAATTTTAATATTGTGTAGGAATCACAAATGTTTAGCTGTGGAGATACGAGTTTGGAGACATTGAAGGTTGGACTTGATGATATTGGAGGTCTTTTCCAACCATGATGATTCTGTGATCTTTGTGTAATGCAGCCTAAAAGCATTTTCTATCCATTCTCCTGCTTTTCCATCTCACATCAGTGTTTCATGGAGGTTTATTAAGCAAGACTGACTTTTAGTCCAGCATGAGTTGTTTCAGCTTTTCCACTCTGCCATAAACTTATTGCTCTGCTTTGCTTTGCTTCTTTCCCTTGTGCAGCACCCAAAAAACCTCCCACCCAACCCCCAGCCGACCCTGTGGTGAAAAATAAAACAGAAACCTCAGTGACTCTGGCATGGTCCCCTCCGAGGATGGACCGGCCCATTCCAGTGGACGGATACATCGTGGAGCGCAAGAAACTCACCGGCTTCACCTGGGTGAGGTGCCACGAGTCTCACGTCCCTGTCCCCGAGCTCACGGTGAGCAACCTGCCAGAAGAGGCTGACTACCAGTTCAGAGTGTCCGCGGTCAACGCCTTTGGACAGAGCCCCTACCTGGAATTCCCTGGGAGCTTGCACCTTGGTGAGCACAAACCGAGAGAAAATGGGGTGATCAGTCACGTGGGTGCTGTAAAAACATTTCCCTTGACTTGGAGGGTGGAGCAATGGCACAGCAAAACCTTTTTCCTTTCGCTGGTGGTCCTCCTGCTCCATGTCAACCACTGACCTCCACCAAAGTGATGAAGGAAGAAGTCCAAAACCACCAAAGTGACGGTAATTGGTTTTCTGTGGTAGAGCTGTGGGTGTGTTTATACTCCAATATCCCACATCGGGCTGTGGGAGAGGCAGAGCCCCCTGCTGTGGACCTTAAACCTGTAAGTGCTTCTTCTACACCTGCCATGAAAGGAAAAATTGAGGTGGCCTTATGATATAATTTTTGATATATATATATACTTGAGATATCCATCTTGCACTTAGAGAATATTTATGGGTGATCATACCATCAGGAAAACCAAGTTCCAGCCAGACTCTCTTTAATCTTACAGCTTCTTGGAGAATTCCAGTGGTTTTGCTTTATTTCTAGGGTGCCAATGTGCCCATAGAATCACTGGGAGCAGTGGGATTTCTTCTTCGTTTGATTCACTGCACTAGAAATTATCCGGTTCACAGATGTTGAAGACCCACACAAACTTTGCTCATACTGTGTCTTGGTATTGTGTCATCTTTTTCCCTTGGTGGCTGAACATGCCTGTGTTGTCCTAGAATATCTACAAGTGACTAGGAGGGATATCTAGAAGTCACTTTTTCTGAAATAAGAATAATATTGGCTATTAAATAAATAGCACACTTGTAGGGGACCTAAGTGTTTCTGGCTTATGCCTTTATATATTTTAGGGATAAAAAATCAGTAAAATAAGCCTGTTCTTTACTTGCAAAAACAGGACTTCAGACATCAGTTACCTGCAGCTGAAGAAAACAAATCCTTGATACACCAACCATGCATTTCCTTCAGCACATGAAAATTGTAAAAGGCTGCACGAATTTATTCTCAAGTCTTGTTCACCCTTAGAACTTTGTTGTTAGGATGAAGTATCCTCCAGCATGGCAGTCTTGTGTCTTGTTCTCAGAGGTGTGTTGTTGCTCCCTAGAACCCGTCCTGGCTGTGAAAAGCCCTCTGACAACAGCTGAAGTCGCACCTGGAGGGGATGCCCTGTTCACTGTTGATCTCACCAAGACATGTTCTGGCACTTGGTACCTCAACGGCAAAGTCTTACAGGAAAGTGAGACCTACATCATGAAGAGAACCCAAACTACTCATACCCTGATCATAAAGAACGTCACCAAGAAAGATGATGGGGCAGAAGTGAAGTTTGTTGCCAAGGATATTGACACCAGCACCAAGATGAGAGTGAAAGGTATTTATTTTCGTCACCGTCCTTTCTTCTCGCAGCCGAGGGGCGGTTGCTGGGACCTGATGATTAAAGCTGAGGCTGGAGGCTTTCCTTGGTCTGTGGGAAGTACCTGAAACTGCATCATTAATTAATGTGGGTCCTGGTAATGGCCTCTCATGACAGCTGAGAGTTCAGAGTGAGTCACTCTGGCCAGTTGGTGATATCTGAACCAGATTGCTTCACATCAGCTCATGAATTTCTGTCATTCGCAACCATCAGTCTGTGGATTCTGTCACCAAATCTGCCACTAATTCACCTTAAAGTGGTAATTTCAGCTCCAGGTTTGACCAGTCTTTTTGGCTGTAATAGCCTTTCAAAAGTAAAGGAGCATTAATTACTAACAAAGCTTTTTCTTGCAGGCTTTTTAGTTCACCATGTGTGGGATATACAAATTACTATCCCGTAACGATTTAAGATAAAGGGTTGAGTGTTCCTCTGTGAAACAACAATAACAGGTCCCTTCTGTACCTACCACATTGCATGGCAAAATATACTGAATTCTGCATTCTGGAAGGATGTGTTTGGCTTTGGGAGAAGATCTCTGCAGAAGCATGTTTAGAGAATTATTTATCAGTAGAAAAAACGTGGTTTGTTTTATTTTTTCTTAGTGACTGGCAATACAAACAGATCACGTTTTCTGGACTGGGAAAAAATGCTCAGTATTGACATGAGTGTGAGGGCAGGAACAGGATCTAATACTTTCAGAGATCTCACAGTTTACAGCTAACTCGGATCAGGGATAAGTTATCTCGATATAACTCGAAGTAACAAAGCCCTTTGTCCCGGCAGGAGCTGCAGTGAGATTCACCAACAAGAGCAAAGACGTAGAGAAAGTCTCCGCTCGGCTGCGGGAGGAAGCCAAACTCCAGGCTGAGCTTTCAGACACAGAGGCTACTGTGAAGTGGATGAAGGATGGGAAGGAGCTCAAGACCAGTGAAAAATATGAGCTCCAGACTGTGGGGAAGAGGCACATCCTGAAAATCCGCAGCGCTGCCGCGGAGGATGCTGGGGTTTATGAGTGCGTCTGTGAGGGGGATAAAATGCTCTATCAGCTCTCAGTGAAAGGTATGTGACTGCCTGGGCTGCTTTGCACTGATGGTGGCCTGGTCCTGCCCTAAAACAATGGAGCCATCAAGGGACACAGAGGGAGTCTGGTAATTCCCTGTCAACATCCAGCCTTGAATGGCTGTGGTGCCACAGCAGAACTGGGGAGTGAATCCAAGAGCTGGCACTGGCTCAGGAGTAAGAGCTGTGCTTTCACTCCAGTGGGCATCTTGATATTCCAGGGGAACTTGGTGTAATTTCATGAGGTTGAATTATGGGTGGGGAAAAGGTGCTCTTGTGATGAAGAAATCCAGGGCCAGGACGTAACACCCGTGATCCCATGTCTTGCTGTGTGGTATCAGAGGAGTCACTGAGGAGAGAGCTCAGCTCTGATTAAAGTTCCAGTGGACCAAGATAATCTTGGCATTGCGGGATTTTTTTTTTTTTAATTATTTGTTTGAGGTTTTTTTTGCTGTTGTTTTCTGTCAATACCATAGTAGATAGGAACTGACCTTTCCAGGGCGTATCGGATGGATCCATTCCTGTTTCCAAGGTGTTCAGATGGAAGGCCATGTAGAAAAACAGCAAAATGGCATTTTATGGTGGTATTTCTTGTTTGTTAGATTGGAACCAGCACTTTTTTACATCTGCCCTATTCTTAGGCTGTGCTTCCTTTCAAGGCAGTCTCTACCTTTACCCTGAAACCAACAGCATTAATCCTCCTTCTTGCAAGCCTACCCATCTGTGCAAGCTTTTATGAACTATAGTAAAGCTCCCTCTGCCTTGAAGGGGACCAGCTTTTGCCTAAAAGCCCCAGTGTATCCCCAGGCTGTTCCTCACAGGGATCATCAGATGCCTGTTGGGGTTCAGAGTACACAGCCTCACTCCAGGCCAGTCCAGCCTCTTGTCAGACATTGTCTGGGGTGATTTCAGCAGCTATTTTTCTTTGAACTGGCAAGTTCCCTCTGTAAAGCCATTTGATTTCCATGTTCTGTCCCACAACTCACCCTCACCTTCTTCCCAGCCATGATCACACTGTTTCCACATGGAGTAATTATGAGGTGCTTCATCATCCTGTTCTGCTGGCATCTCCCTCTCCCTGGTCTCCGTAGAAACAACAAAGAGTAATGTGGGTTTTTTCACATTTGACAAATTGTTTGGTTATTCTTAAAGAGCAAGCTTGAGAGAGATGAAAAAAATAAATTAAAAACGTGACTAAATCTGTATAGAGAAGAATTTCTGTCTGCAGTTGGCACCTGCTCTTAATTTTGATTTATTTCTCTTTCTTGCTCTGCCTATTTATCATCGTTTTTCATGCTGACAGTTCCACCCAGTTTAATTGAATTAGTTGATGGATGTTCCATGTGTTTTTCACTGTAATGTGACTATCAAATGAGTAATCAATGTTGTTATTTTAAAATCTGTGTTGACAAGCCGTGACTTAAAGTCTGCAGTTTACAGCGTCATTCTTGGAGAATCACCTCTGGTACCTCTCATCCTTGTGGGATGAGGCTCACAAATCCTATATCAGCATTTCACCTTTCCTCTGCGACACCTTTTACCTGTCCCTGCTGGGAATCAGGCACAGGGCATCATTTGAGGAGCAGGTCAGCTGTAAATGGCACGTGGGCATCATGTGGCTGCCGAGGGGCCACTGTGCCAAGCCATGGCCACTGTGTCACCACCTGGGCCTGCTGCCCAGAGCAGCCAGAAATGCCCCTGCCATTTGTCACTGCAGCCCCTGCACTGCCCTGGGCTCCACGTGCCAGGCACCCCCTGACACAGGACCTCCTGTGGTGAAAAGGGACATCTGAGACGTCTCCTTCGGGATGCTCTGGTTGGATTTTTCACTCTGGTTTTCTGAGGAAGGGAAAGGTGAATGAATGAACTCACCCCCCTCTTCTTCCTCCCAAAACTTTGAACCTGTGGGCTGAGTTTCAGGAATATTGGTGAAGAAAGGTTTTAGTAGTGTCCTTCCCTTCCCTTCCCTTCCCTTCCCTTCCCTTCCCTTCCCTTCCCTTCCCTTCCCTTCCCTTCCCCCAAAAAAGTGTCTTGATTTGTGCATTATTTTAAAATAATATGTTAAAAAGGTGTTTGAAAATTAATTCCATTATCCAAAGTCTGATGGGACTGTGGTTTCAGGGTCACATTTTTAGCTTGGATATTGGTGGGGCTTTGAATCTTTTGCTTGGAGGCAGTTGGTGACTCAATTATTTCACTCCGTGTTAATGTGATGCCAGATTTATTGTTTATTTTCTATGCTCCAGTTAATTTCCAGGAATACATTTCTTTTCATTTCAGTCCTATGGGATATCAATATAGATTTTTATGTAATTTGATTTATCTAGATTACATTTTAACCTCTTCTAGAGTCAATTTACTTGCTGGGTGGTTACAATACAGTGATTGAATATTCTGCATGGCTTTCCCTCCAGTTTATTTCTTTCCTCACCTCTCTGATTTATTTTAAAGCCCTGTTTCCTAAGGTGTCCTCTCCCCTTGTCTCAGCCTCTTGTGCTGTCAATGTGCTCTGGTTTTCGGACATGTGATAATCAGGAATATGGTTGGAAAATTGGGTGCTTCTGCATTGGAATCTAGTCCTTAAATCCATAATTAAACATGCAGATTTGGTGTTATGACAAATGAATACCTAATGTAGCTGTCAATGCACATATTTATTGCTGTGCACAGAATTCCTTACCAGAGCCGTGTGTCTGTGTTGTGTTTCAGCACTTGCAAACTTCATAAACAAGGAGAAAACTGGAGGAGTTATCAAGGCCATCGCTGGGAAACAGGCTGAGTTTGTGTCTGAGACCTCTGAGGCCAACATCATGGTGAAGTGGTACAAAGATGGCAAGGAAATCACAGCCAGCAAGAAATTCACCATGGAAGACAAAGGAAAACTGCACAAGCTTGTGGCTTCAGCTGTGACAAAAGAAGATGAAGGAACTTACACGTGCAAAATTGGGGATGACACTCTTAGTTTTGATTTAAAAGTCTCAGGTAGGTTTGTGATGCAAGTATGGGATCAGTGTGTGTGAGAAACTCGGGAATTTTGTACTTCAGTCTTGTCCTACTTTATAAATTGACAGGTTTTTGGGCCAAAGTTGCACAACGCTGTTTCCGACCCTTGCTCTGAGATTCTGACCCTTGTTGTGGTCCTGATGCAAATCCGCAATATGAGCCAATAATATAACAATGCTGTGATTTATTTGAGTCAGCACAAGATTTTCTAGGGCAGGAGCCACGACCCAAACACAAGGCTGGCTGAACAGCTGGCAGCCACATCTGGCCTTAGTTCTTTTAGCTCAGCATGTGCATCATCTCAGGACCACCTCGGTCAGGAGGTCCAAAGTCTTGCTGTGAAAGGCCTTTTTCCTCCTCTGGCAAGTTCAACTCCCAATTTCAAGAGTTAAACCTCCCCTGCTATTGCCAAAGGATGCTGTGATCTCGGAGATCACTCCCTGTGGTACTGTAAGCGACCCTATTAGTCCGTGTCACGTGGCCATCACACAGAGCACGTGGTTGTCAGGCCCAGCCCAGAAGAGAAATGCTTGTCACCACTGCATTCCATGCCAGGATGGAGCCAGAGTATAAAATGACACAAGAATTCATCTGTGAAATTCAATATCTCTGAAATTCCACTGATTCACTTTGCGTGTTTGGGGGAACTTTTCTTCTAAACGGGGTTTTCTGGCTTATGCCCAGAGCATAATTTTTAACCCGGTCACAAGTTTAAAATTGAAACTCTCCTGGAAGCTTCTCCTGGCATGTCTGTAGGCTGCAGCACCATGCAATTCAAGAGAAGTCACAACTGAGTGCTTGTGACCTGTAACAGAATATCCAGGTTACTGTGGTGCTGTCCATGAGCTCACTAAAGACTCAGCAAAGCTGATTAATTTAGGACAAGCACTTATCTTGAGGGATTGCTGCAGGATTTACTGAGCTGGGGGGATTGCTTCCAGCTTCCAGCTGGTGTTTGCTCAGGTGTTGACTCTGCATCTCACCTCCAGGTCTCCAACATAAAACAATTTCACTTGGATTGTGATTCACAGTCCCTGACTTCACCCACTGAAAAACTGGTCTGAAAGAGCTGAGCAGGCTCTGCCCAAACTGACCCCTCAAAAGGCAATCTATGCAATCTGATTTGTACTGTCTGATTAGAGCTGTCTAGGATGGATTTAAAAAGCACACCTTCCACTAGCCCAGGGTCCTCCAAGCCCCGTCCAACCTGCCTTGGACACTTCCAGGGATGAGGCAGCCACAGCTTCTCTGGGCAACCTGTGCCAGGGCCTCACCACCCTCACAGGGAAGAATTTATTCCTAATATCCCACCTAGCCCTGCCCTCTGGCAGTTTGAAGCCATTTTCCTTTGTCGTATCCCCACAAACCTTTGGGTGAACAAGGATTGAGTTACCTTAGCCAGGGCAGCTTCCTCTTGGTTTCCCATGTCACAATAAAAATTTTCCAGAATGTTGAGAAGCAGCACTGCACAGTCAGGGAGTGGTCTTAGGGCAGGGAATTGATCTGCCTTGATGGTAACTAGATACCCCAACAACCCCTAACAGCGGGATTCTGGAGGGACTATCCTCCTTTGGCCAGCTAATTTTTGAAGAATAGCTCAGTTCTAATGAATAGAATTTTTAATTAAATACTTGCCTGGCATGGCAATTGTCCTTGGGACGCTCAGTGACTGAAAGCAACAGTTGTTGCTAAAAGAAATGTAATCCTGAGCTAAGGTTGGCTGCAAATGACAGCCCTCAGCCTGCTCCTCAGGCCAGGGCTGCCCTGATGGAATGAAGGGGAGAAATACCTGACATGCCCATCAAATATTGCTCCTCAGCTTAGGGACAGGGTGTGTTGAGTAGGTTTGCTCACATTTTACACCAAGGTCCCTGTCTTTACTTCATTGCCTTTGCTTTTACCTTTACAAATACACTTGCAAAAAAAGGCTGACTAGATAGAAGTGCTGTATTGTTGCTGCCTGTGTGACATATACTCTGTGTGTGTGTTTGTACAGCCCATGCCTGTGCTGTCAGCAGGGTTTGAGCTGAGCTATTCATGCAGGAACCTCAACTGAGCTGTGTGAGCAGTTCTGAGTTCTCTACTGGGAAGATCAGCTTCAGCAGAAAGATATGAGATTATTGACTCCTGTATTCATAGAAACATAGAATGGTTTGGGTTGGAAAGGACCTTAAAGACCATTTCATTCCAACCCCCTGCTATGGGCAGGGACACCTTCCACTAGACCAGGTGTCTTGGAGCTCCCTCTTAACTTGAAGAATATTTTATCAGTGAGATTATCCCATATGTGCCCTGGTCTGGAGATGAATTAATCGAGTAGGACTGATACTCGGAACAGAGAGCTGCAGAAATGGGCTCAGAAACATTTTAAAAAGGCTCCTCATCACTTCTAAGCAGATTTTCTGAGACTTCCCAGGTCTTTTCAAAGCTGTGTCTGCACTCAGACATCAATACATACTCCCCAGACCTTGCTGGATATTGGAATCAAGGAGTCATAAATTAAGTGTGAGCAGCTTGAGGGTGTCTCAGCTTGATTTGAAAGATCCAGGAGGATGTAGGGCAGATGAATGGGATTGCTCTCTAACTGAGAGCAATTATCTGAAGATCAGAGGAGTTTGCACCATCTGTCAGAGAGGCATCAACTGCCTGTGATAATGAAATAATGATCAATAATTACTGTCTCCTGACTCTGTGCTGATAAACCTGCATCGGGGCATAAACCCTTGTCTCTTTTTCGCTCCAGATGAAGCAGTTACTTTTGTCAACAAACCCAAAACGACCCCAGAAGTATCGGTCAGTCCTTCCGAGAGCCTCGAGCTGGTGTGTGAGGTGTCAGCCGCGAGCGGGGCCGTGGTGTGGAGGAAGGATCAGGCCGAGGTGAAGCAGGACCAGAGGACGACCATCGTCTCCCAGGGCACGCAGCGCAGGCTCATCGTCAAGAGGGTGACACAGCAAGACCAAGGCAGCTACACCTGCGAAACGAAGGACGACAGAACAACATTCCAAGTCAAAGTCAGAGGTGAGGAAATGCCGGAAATGCCAGAAATTCCGGAGATGAAGGAAGATTCCATTCTGAGTGGTGTCCTGCATGCAGAGCATCATGTCACGGTCTCCCTGGGGTGAAAGGTCTCAGCCACAGCACTTGATTTTTTGGCCAGCTTTAATAACAGTGTTTTATACACACACTTCTGCATCCAGGACTAGTTATGAGGAAAAAAAATCATGGGCAAGGATGGAAATGCCTTTTCCTCTCACAATTAGCTGCTGCGTCTGCAGAAATACTCCCACAGAAACGTAGTGTGAGGCCATAGCAGAGGGAGGGGTAAAAGGGAAGAGGGAGGTGTTTGTAGAGCTCTGATTAGATCCCATCCCTGGAAGTGTCCAAGGCCAGGCTGGACAGGGCTTGGAGTAACCTGATCTAGTGGAAGGTGTCCCTGCCCATGGCAGGGGATTGGATTGAGATGACCTTTCAGGTCCCTTGTAATTCCATGATTCTATGATTAGGTGGACAATGACTGAATTTGAGTGACCCAAATAGGCAGAAAAAGAGGGCATGAGGATACAAGGGCTGTTCCCTTCTGACTCACTGGAAGGCTGGAGAGACATAGGGAGAGAAAAAAAGGGAAGAGGGTTCAGGCAATGCATGTTGGTGCTCTAAGTCCTACATCCAACTGTGTGCTGAAATTTTGGGGTTTTAACATCACCCCAAAATTCCCATGAAATTCCCATACCTCCTCACCTCTTAGCAAGAGAGAGATGAAGGTGCTTTCTTGTACTAATGGCCCATTATGATTGTCAGTGGTAAGTAAAGTGAAATAGGAGAAACTTGATGAAGCGCCAGAGAAGGCGACTGCAAAAAGCTGTGTGTGACCCTTGGGGTTTCCTTACAGAGACAGAGGTTGTGTTTACAAACAAGGACAA